>KN882213.1:237875-266335 GCA_000934455.1 Apostichopus parvimensis
CCCCCCCCCCCCCCCTCAAATTTGTTTGTCTGTATCGTAATTAGTACTTACTAGTTCATAACAATAGTAGCATCCGCCCTATTCTTATATACATAGTTCATTAGGCTAAGGTACATCTGCTGTAAGCTTGTGTGGAAGTCGTGGGCCAATAGTGTTGCTCCTTGGTAACGTAATTTCTCGAACAGTATCGATGTTTGATATATGTAAGTAGCGATCGTTATCTGATCTGAGCATGCTCACTCTTTACTTGTGTATGAGGCAAACGCATTCATGCGTTTTTTGACGGAATTTTACCAATTAAGGGCGGCTGTAAGTTCGTTGAATACAATTCGTTGTGTACCTTAACAATGACAACAACCTTCACATTAATAACACAGTATTATATACGTTTTGCTATACGAGTGTTACACACATACTTTCGAAAGCTTCTTGAAATCTACGGGTTTTAATTAACACATCATTTCAATGAATCAAAAAATTACTTTTCATTTGCTTCGCTTGGCTGGTAAGTATATTTAACTTTATGAATAACTTTTTGATTCCAATAAACTGTTAAACTGGTTCTACGAATGAACCATTGCAAATACTTTCTGCCTGCCCCCCCTCAAATTTTTTTTAAGTATCGTAATTAGTACTAACTAGTTGATAACAATACTAGCATCCGCCCTATTCGTATATACATAGTTCATTAGGCTAAGGTACATCTGCTATTAGCTTGTGTGGAAGTCGTGGGCCAATAGTGTTGCTCCTTAGTAACGTAATTTCTCGAACAGTATCGATGTTTGATATATGTAAGTAGCGATCGTTATCTGTTCTGAGCATGCTCACGCTATACTTGTGTATGGTTTTTTGACGGGTTGTAGGCGGAATTTTACGAATTAAGGGCGGCTGTGGGTTCGTTGAATACAATGCGAACAGAGGTGGGGAGGGGGTCTGCTGAAGAAAATTGAAACGTTTACACGCCAACTGGTGCATTCAGAGACCTATTTAGACTAATACGTTTGGTCTTTAATTCGGTCTAAACGCTTGGTGCTGCTAAGAAATACTTTTCAATTGTAAAACTATTCAGTGTGTAGGCCAATGAAAAAAGCCAGTGGCAGACCATAACATGATACGACAATGTAATTATTTTATTTCATCTTTTGAAAGTACCTTAAATTTCCTTCACAGGATTACTTGGCTTCTGTAAAGGCTTCAAAAATCGCCAGGCTAGACGAGAGATAGATTCAGTTTGATACACTGGCCTCAGATATTAGCTCTTTGTTAAAGTAAGTATTTTACGACATAATGGTTGGAGACACATGTGTTGTAGGATTATCAGTCGTATTTCAAGGACTAGGACCGTTAGCTATGTCTATATATATAATTGTCTTCCCTATCCTCCAAAATTTATCACTAAAATTTATTTATTATATGTCTTCATGTAAAGTTTATTTAAGTCTAGAACAGGCTTTCTAGACTTCTCTCATTCATTGAATCAACTATCTGGTTCAATTAGAATTTAGTTTAAAAATTTCGATTTCAAACATTGACTAAAGGAGATACAACACCACCCATCAATATTAGTCTATGGGATAGGTACAGGCCTCAAATTTCACAATTGTTTAGGGCAAGGCCACATTGCCCTTGAATAGGCCAACATTTTCAAGGGCACCAAGGCCATGAGGTAAGGCACCAAGGCCAATTTGCATCTAAACGAAGGGCAACAAGGCCATAAGGAATAAACATCATGAAAGAATTTCTGTTCAGGACCTGGCGGCTGTTTTAATGAAGCAGAACCGTAGAAGGTGGTCTCTCTCACTTTGCTTTCCTTTTTGTCAATATAATTATTTAAAACTCCTACTCTTATTCGAATCAATCCTTCCTGACCCTTAGCAAAAGCAAACATCATTATGGTAACTCAACTCCTAAATTTATGGACAGACTCTGATTATGGGGGTACCTCATGTGAACCATAAACCCTTATCAGTTTACTGGAGTAGTCCTCAATCCATGCCAACACTAATTGAACAGAATAATATTCAACCAAAAATGCCCTTTTCAGTTTCATGGGTTGTTATATGGGTGGTTAGGCTGATAGGGTTCATGTTGAAAATGTAACTAACAACAGCAAGTTCTTTTACACTTATTTGACACTTATTGATGCTGAAAAATTCTTTCCAAAAAACGCAAGTTAAGTCCCTAAGAAATGCAGTACATGTACACAAAAATTAAGAAACCGAATTGCCATCACTCATTGGAAGTATGCATCTTAAAAAGGGTTGATATTTGTAACCAGTTCTGGTTTAAAGCACATGGCCAAGTATCTATCTATTCGGGCTCGCATGCTAATGAAGAATCAACACTGTACATCTGAACAGGCAACAGATCAGCAACGATGTCAATCATTCCATCAGCAATGTCAACGTCAGAAGCAAGTCATGGCCTGAAGAAGATGAACAGGCAGATGAGTGAGAGTCTTGATGATGTTTTTGCAGGGTTCCTAGGTTTGTATTTCTTGACGCTTGGACGCTTGGTGTGGATTCCATTGTTCCACCATCTCGCTACAGCCGGTGCAGGGTTGAAGGACTCCGGTTCAGGGCCCTGTGTACAATTGCGAAGGAGATCTCTTGTGGAAGCCTTCAGGCTGAGACGCCAGTCACCCACAAAGCGCTTGATCTGAATCTCTGAAATGTCACGCTCAACCTGGCATGTGAACTTGGTAAAACCAGGCTGATTCGTATGAGGTGAAGAAGGTTTGGATATTTACGAGATTTTTGTAACAGCATCTTCTTCCAGGGGGGAGAAACTGCTCTTTATGATGATGTTTTTTGGATGTGTTGTTTTGCCTGTGTGTATCCACTCCCTTTCAATTTTTGCTGACATCACATCCCTTCTTAAGAAGCAGTGGCCTGAAGTGGTCAGATATGGTTTGGACCTCATCCAAACCATAATCCAACAATGCTTGAGGATCAGACGGATAATTGGAAGGATCCAGGATTTCTGTAGCCATTATCACTGGATCATCCTTGAAGCTAGAAAATCTGGTCCGTTGCAGGATACAATGGTGTCGATGATGTATGTTGTCTGCCATTTAAATGGCTCTGCCGACCTGGCTTGAAGTTCAACATCATTCAAGAGGAAGGTGCCTTTTCAATTGGCAATGGCTTCATTGACAGCAGCAAGTGCTGGTCTCAGGTGAGGGCCTGGAGTTGTCCTCTTCCACTTTAAGCTTTCTTCTGCAAGCACACAACTGGTTCTCACTGAAGAAAGAGGTAGGTCGTGACGCTAAAACTCGAGAGATACCTCAGCTATGTCGTAAACCAAATCCTGGTGTAATGCCATGTGTAAAACAAACTTGCAGGATTTTGGAGCTTCAAGTAACCTTTCATCTTGGCGGCATCAGCAGCTGCTACATCTCTCCGTTGCCCAGTGGTTTGCTCTTCGAATTGTATCGCCACACACTGATAATTCGTGACCAGACTGTGCAGCGCTTTTCGTCTGTGGTCCATCCAACGGGTTCCTTGTGCTAGCGAAGGCTTGACTACATTTCTTTTCAAAATATTGGCAACGGCTTCAGCTCACGCCACCTCTTTGGTGATCGTTTGTAAAGGCAGTACAACCTGATAAGTAGCTAATCAACCTGAAAACAACGTTCAAATATTACATCACAGTTAATAAACTTAGAATGTAAGCTTCGTTAGAGATTTTTCTCTTTCCATATGTATCAGTATTAATGTGTTTGCCAAAATACAGAACAGGTGGGATCCAGAAAATCGAAGACTATGAGTTTAAATAAATTTTTGAAACGAGTGCTCCTCTGTATTAACAACATTTGTGCATTAAAAGGTTTGTAAAGTTATTTCAACTGAACTAAATACTTCACTTTGTTAGTGTTTGGTTATTGTTACTTTTATTCCCGTGTGTAAATATTTGTTTTAAAATATAAATCTACTGCTTTATATAACAAAAACATACATCCGTGAAATATGTCCCCTTAAATGCATCCTTGAAGGATAACTCCAGCCGACGTGTTAGACAGTATATCTTGATCAGCCGAGGAGCAGACACAGACCGCTGTAGTTTGGTCAGCACTCGATCAATCTTTCCAAAGCTCACCGATGCACCGTCAGCTACTGCATAAACCAAAGAACTGCTTAAATCAAGAAGTTTCTCCTCGCACTTCTTGGCTTCATGGACATCATCTGCATTACATGTGCTTGCTTCAGCAATCCTAAAAATGCAAAATTCCAAAAAAGATAAAATAAAGTGGTTTGGTCGTCACACTTGGTCTCATATCATTGTGTGCCTGCACACGACCACATATATGATTTCACTCTTCCCTATAGATACAATAACTAATGTGACCATGGAACATATGTAACTGTTATGGTTTTAAGAAAAAGTAAATATTAAAGATAATTTGTGGCATCTTCACAAATTTCTTTGCTTGAGGAATTTTATATATTTCTTTTCTTCTCCACAGGAAACTATGACTATATGCAGCATTGTAAAAACATTTATTGGTACTCACTTTCAGTTTTTCAATTGCATATTTTACTTACCCAAGGAGTCTGATCTTGGGAACTCCATCTTCAATGAATTTCATGCTGATCACCTCCTCAGACTGCGACTTGTCAGAGCTGCCATCAAACAAAATAGAGCAGTAAAAGTTATCATTTAACATCCCTTGCAGACATGGTGCCAGCAATATGGCTGATAAATGCCCTACATGCCATACCATTGCAATATGTCGTTCCCAACTCTACACCATGTTTACGTTCTACCGAAACTAGAGTTATGTAGAGTGTGAATGTCTGTTCACAATATGCAACTGTGTATGCAATGTCGAAAAGTTTGCACATTTTGTCCTTTGTCTTGGTGGTCAATGCTGTAAATTGCTGGTGCATGACTGATGCTTTGTTCTCTTGTCATCTTTCTCTCACCGCTGCCAGATGGCTATTTGGCTGATGATGCTGGTGATATCGACACACCGAACACCAAACTTTTGTTACGTAACCAACACGACTCTCATATTGTAGCCAATCATATCCCCAACCATGAACTGTTACGGGTCTTGTCTTCCGTAAAGCTGCTTAACCTGAACGAGTTGTGTGATTGCTAGGACCTGCTGCTGCTAGTGCTACATGTATGGTTTTATGATCATCAGTAATTGGCTGGGACTGGGGCTGTGGAGTTTGCGAGGACACATCTTCCAGAAATGTTTGTTGAGGTACGGCTACAGCTTGCCTGAGTTTGAAGAAAAAAGACAAAACTTTGTGAAACCTTTTTCAAGTTGAAGAAAAAACAAGAAACATAAAGCAACATGCAAGCAAAATATTAATAACTGTATTTATTGTGGGCCCCCTTGGATTTGCAGTGTTTTTTATCAGCATCTAAACAAAATAAACATTTGACTAAATTTGGATAGCTCAGCCTTAAGTTTATAACAACAGGTTTCTAAAACTTGGTGTATCACAGTTAAAGTAACATGTACTAACACCCGCGAAAGACGTTAGAGAAAAAATAATAACATGGAACGTAATATGCTGAAGCAAAAAAATTAATTTTTTGTACTATGAAGAAAAATAATTTAGTCATTGACACTGACGCTGGAAAAAGAATAAAATCCTTCGTATCATGTAAAACAACTCATTTATTCATTGACACGGACGCTGAAAATTGGCTTACCCGACACCACCGACATAACCGAAGTAGCAATCCAGCTTCTTACACTTCATGACTGTCTCCTCCAGTTGACCGGTTTTTAACAGCTTTAATCTGTATTTCCGATGCAATAATGTACTCTTTGGATTGTCGATTGGCCGTAGATGAGTTTTTACTTCGGAACTTTATTTAGAAAACGGGGAAATTTTTGCCAAACGTAAACAACACAGACTTTGCATTACATGTACATAAAGTGAGATTTAGGTAACCATACTACCCATGCCATGCATGGTCCACGTGCACAATTATGTACTGACACCAGTGAAGAAGCAGAGAGTACCAGTGCAATTTAGGCGGGCGACAAGCTCGAATAAAACCGAAATTGTGATTAGATGGTACCGATCATGGACGACCAAGCATAAGTACGCGTGTTGCAAGATGAGTACCAGTGCGATTTTCTCAAACGGTCGTTGGCCGAAGAAAGTTCTCTCACGTTCAGGCCCGTGTACAAACTTGGAATAAAACAATATGCTTATCTTATCTGTCGTTGCATCGTTCACACGCTGCTGGCATCCCCCGTCCGTCCACATCCGGCCCGCGAGATCTTTTTCCCAGCGCTGTAAAGGCCATCATTTCGTCCCTCGCTTCTCGTTGGCTGGGTTTTGCACTTTTGATGCTGAATTCGAAAGTTCTTGCTTACGATATGTGTGTGTGTGTATGTACATGATTGAACATACACGTGCATGCAGTTGATCGTGATTCGCTAACACGTACTGTATGAACTGGCGACTGTCTTGAAAGAAGTTTGTTAAAAACTTTGTTTAAATGTCTTTTCTTTGCTTTTGCGCGGAATTGTTTGTGTACATTTACATCCATAACTTCTTAAAACATGATACTGCGACCATGGACTGTGAGTGTACACGTCTCATTGTAGATGACTGTCCTTCTTTGAAGGTAACGATTACTTAGGTTCATGATCCAAACTGAAAAGCCAATAAATCGAATAAGGTAGTTTTTACAAGTGTGAAGCTTCGAAGTGATGGTGTAACTTGCTGTACAGAGCACTGCGATGGCAATGTACGCATATGAGAGGTGGTATGCTTGCTTCAAAACTGCTTAAAAACATTGGACAGCTTGGCCGTTTCTGGTTGACTATTTACTTGAGATGATTAAACTTTAATCTGATAGACTGTTAGTTTTGAGCATAGCGATTGATTTGATTTTCAAAATTATGACCCTTTGAAACGGTTTCCCTTTGGCACGGTTTTCAGATAATAAAATACGTAAGATATAGGCGTAGTATTTAGTCATGCATGTTAGTAGTACCACTGCCAGTCAAATGTCATAAGCCAAATTGGTCCGTTGACCTCCTCGAAGATTATAAACATTATCAGGTTCACAGCACTTATTAATATTAATCCGACGTCTGCCATCTTCAATCAGCTGGTTAGCAGAACGACGGGACCATTTGGTTAAGTTGTCAATCCAACGCATATGCGGACGGCCTGTTTTGCGTTTGCAGCCGTACGGTAAGCCATACAGTACAGCCGCAGTCAGACCTTCACACCGCACAGCGTGTCCGCACCACTGTACTTTACGTTGAAGAACATTTTCAGAAGATAACAACCAACGTCCTGCAATTTGTGTGTTCAACTCATCATTTGACAGGTAATCGTTCCAAGTTAGGCCTACCAAAACGGCGCCATATTTCTCTGCCCAACGCATGAGGTCGATGCATGTCAGCCACTATCATGGTCCAAGTCGTGCTACAACAAGTGCTAAAGCATGGTCCAAGTGCTACACTAAGTGCTACTGCCACTGTGGAGTAGTTATTGAAGACAGAAATTGTGTTACGTTTATATTATATGGTGATGTTTTGTATCATCTTCAAACTGTTACAGTTAGATGTAACTTCTTTAATTTACAGCAACAGAGTTGTGCGATACATAACCACAGACCCTCTACACCCGTGGCATAACACACTGACAAATAAATTAACTCTTCTCAAACGCGTACCATTGTACATTCTGCTGCTAGACTGTTTTCTTTTATTGTTGTGAGTGTAGCAAAGTGGCCTTGTGAAATGTGGTATGTGATGAGCAATTCAGTGCAGCAGCTGCTAGTTGATATTGTAATGAATCTTATTTATACGGACCCCAGCCAATGGGAGCGTTGTATGCTAAACTTGGCCTTTACCGCGCTGGGGAAAAAAATCGCGTTCCGCCCGAGTTTTTAAATAGCCATGCAGCAACCGATGCGCTCTGTGCGTGTGATCATAGAGCATGTGATGTACGTGTTCGGTTATTTTCCCGTTGGTTTTTTGTGTGAAATTTTATTTACACACGAAACACTACCTGTTCCGCAATTTAGCCATAACATTCACTGAACTTTGAATGAACCATGACTTAAAAACAACAATTTTATCAATCAAGTTTACAAAATATAGCATAAATTTTCTATATGAATATTGTTGGTATGATTTTCCCCAAGCCAACATAAAATAGCAGTATTTTTGGATAAATAGTCAGTTTAGGGAACGATGGATATATTGTACAAATTTAGTGTAGCAATACACCTCCACTTGTATACTTGTTTCTATCTATGGGGCGTACCAATACGCCCCAATTAATTTAGTGAAGCAAATACACCTCTACATGTAATTGTTTATATGGGGCGTACCAATACGCCCCAACCAAGTTAGTGTAACAATACACCTCTACTTGTAATTGTTTCAATCTTTGGGGCGTACCGATACGCCCCTAACAAATTTAGTGTAGCAATACACCTCTACTTTTTGTTTCTATCTTTGGGGTATACCAACAGCTTGTACTAGACCAATTGATAGTACTCTTTGGATATAAGCTCCTCATTAGAAGGAGTTCTATAAGCATACATCTATACTTAAACTAATGTCCCAAAGTTAAGGAAACAGGACCAAAAATTGAGATTCCTATTCATTTAGAGAATTTCTGGTGACCATTTCAACACCAGAGGCATATAAAAATGTACTTTCAGCAGGAGAGATATCCATAGCAGCTCTTTAACGGGGGGAGGGGGGGGGGGACAGAGAAAATTATGTGTGTTTCTCAAAACTACATATCTTTTACATAAGTTGTTACAAGAAAATACTTGAGTACACACTGCCCAGTGAATAATATGTGTAAAACATAAGGTTTGCTAATTATTCAGCTCAAATTCTTTATCTATAGCTGCATATCTTTCTTTCAAGTCAGAGACTACCCCCTTTGGGAGGCGATTTTTATGGCTTAAATTAAAGTCCTAGAACATTAAGGAATGGAAAGAAACTGATGATGTGTATGGCTGCTTATTTCTTCCTTGGCATTTTCCAGTCTCCAGTCCAGGATGACTTCATCCAATGTAAAATAACCTCATCCTTTTCAATTTTAGTGACTTCTCCAATGTATGGTCGTTTGCTTGAATCAATGAGCTTCACGGCTGCTACATTCCCAACTTGAATATATGAACAGTCAGATCCTTCAATAACTTCTTTAGCAAAGTTATAACATTTATATATATTACCACTCTGAAGATCTTCAACTCTAAAAGCAAGGAGCAGAAGGACAGAAGACAGCGGTTGTTATTCTCCCTGTAACAATTATCCATTTGCAAAAACAGATCCTTCCAAAGAGTATCCTTGTGCTTCACTAGTGTCCACAAATTGCATGTAATGCTCATGTTTCAATCATGTGGGATATGCTTCAGATCAGTGTAAACATATGCAAACGTGTCACATGGACCTTTAGTGTGAATTAGGACACCTGAAAAGAAAGAGAAGAATTTAACATACTACTTCATTGACATGTATGATAAAGAGGTTGTTATTACAAGTTTTTGGCTATTAAATTAAGTTTGATAATCAACCTACTATGTGCTTTAACAAAAATAAAACAGTCACATAATATTTGATGGATACCAAGGCCAAATCTTTATCACAACAACAAAACCCAAAAAAAACAGAATTGATTTGACCTGAACCAAAGCAATAGCAACACTAGACTTCGTGTAACCTTAGGTGTCCATCCTTATACTATTTATGAAGATAATGAAGCTTCCCCTCTTGAGAAATTGTGTTGAAAAGCAAGGCACCATACAAACAAACACCCTGTATACACACCCACACACACATACTGCTCACGCACATACATACTGTCCTATACACCAACATGACACCACACTTTCATACTGTAGGATTACAATTTCTTGGAAACCAGAAAACGTGATGTTTACACTTATAATGACAAACACTTTCCCTCTTGTGCACTCGTAGGTCACTTGATAATACTGACCTGTTATGTGGATGTTTAACATCCTTATCACTCTGGACAAAATGTGGCAGATCAGTCTTTGATTGGTCCATTCCATCCACTATAAGGGTTTTCAGTTCCAAAGAAAACAATATACTGTATGAGAAAAGAGTTGGCACAAAGTCCAAGTTGTCAGGATCATCCTCTTTACATTCTGACAGAAAACTGGTAATTTTTGAAAATTTGTAAGGTTTACTTCACACATTTTGTTTCCCATCTAAGTGGAGCACAATCACAAAATGAGCACAACTAAATTCTAATTCACTCAGCTGCACACCACAATAATATGAGCCATGAATGTGAAACTGTATCCAAAGGCATGCACTGAAAGATTAAGTCCTCAGAGCATGACCACTGCTCAACAGTTTTACTCCCTTTCTGTGGTTAACCCTGCTTTTGAACACTGTGTATATATAATCACTGTTGGTTGCTGCAGTATAAACTGCCTTACACTGTGATATGAGCTGGCTAGGTGTCATATGATCCTTTGTTGACACACTGTTTGACCACAACCAAATACTAAGGGACAAAATTGTCAGGTTTTACTTCCACAATGGAGTTGCAATCAAGGCAAGACAATATTGTTGTGATTGATTTGCTTGTGAGGTTAGTAATTTATGCAGACTGTGTAGCCCTGTTATGAAATCTTGCACATCTGCGAGGTACTGTATGTGGATGTATGTAGGGGGAGGACTTGTCCAATGTCAGTATGAATGCTGCAATGTTGAAAAGTGAATTTCTAGTTGACAATATTTAACTTTGATATTTTGTCAAAATCGTACTCTTCTACCAAACTTCAGTACAACTTGTAAAAAAGGACAAAACTCATTAACTTCAATAAAATAGCCTGACCTTCAATAACTTTTGTAGTCATGGGGGCACAGTCCCTATTTTCCACAATCACACAGAGTGAGAGCAACATATATGTGAGTACAAATCTGCACACTGGACCATGCAGGGACATAGCCTATGTATGCCCAAACTGTTATTTATGTTTTGTTATTTTTTTTGGGGGGGGGAGGGGATCTGTTTGTAAGTGGAAAAGCCTGAAATAAACTATAGAAATATGCAGCATGTACAGTATGCAATATAGAAGTATATGAGCATATTTGTTGCTATAAAGATTCAATTTGCAAATTAGCACTTACCTGAGCTCTTAAACCTGTTCTTGGACTTGTGCTATTAATACTAGATCCAGATCAGATCTTCAGATTTTATCAGACGATCATCTCTCCACGGGGTAAACTGATGCATTGATCCAGTCGCATTTGCACTTGAGCCGTACTCTGAATCTGATCCTTGCCCGGGCCGGTAAAACATTCGGATTGGAAATGTGTCATTCGCAGCCGGAAATCGCGTAGTACATATGCTCCAAAACATTCGTTTTCAAGGTTCATTGCCCAAGAGTGACAATGCTACGTTAGAATCATAGGTCAGTTATGATTCTTATATTGTACCGAGGATGATCAGGAATTCAGGATGCAAGTTTTTACGATAAGCACCCGATTTCGGAGAAGAGTTCACGATAAAAATCATGTCAGTATGGACGCTAGCAAGAAGTGTAGAATTTAAACGATAGGCTCAATATTCGGAGTTAGGGAGTACAACATATGTAACACACGATGTTTTTGTGCGATTACAGTATCTACTGTACTACCAGGGAGTTGTAATGAGTTGCGGCACAGCTGATCTGTCAATCACTTCAAACTGGTACGGGGTAGCCAAGTTCATTTAGCGGTTAGCATAATAATAATCAGGGTTACCAGCGACAAGTGACAAAAATCGTTAGATTTGCCAAAATAAAACCCCAGAAAACGCTAGATAATTAGTTTCACTGACTTATGTATTGTTTTCAATCATTCGTTGACTGTTCGTTGCACTGATTGTAGTGATTATTTTAACAAGTTAAAACGGTTCATGACAATCAGGAAATAATACAAGACAATTAACTGTGGATTTTACAAAAATACTGACTCAGTCCTTATGAAAAACCCAAGTATGAAAAGTCTGTTATAAATATTAAAACAGTTTACGCGGTATTATTGTGTCAAAGTCACGGAAGCCTATAAATATATTGTATTGGGTTGCCAAGTGGTAATGTGGTCTAAAAGTTTTAGAAAACAAAGTAATTATTTTGTGAATTACCGATTTGGGCTGATTTTTGATAAAAGGTATTGCCGGAACCCTAGAAAAGTGAAAGAAAAAATACGCTACATCTATAGTGTAAAAAGGCTAACGCTGTTAACCTTTATATTAGTACTGTAGACTTGTTTAGTTGTACTGTGTGCAGGGAGTTGTTATGTAACATAAAAACTCCCTGCTGTGTGCTACTACTAATATTACTATATAGTAAGTACATAGCAAAGCTCAATGTCATACTACACATTGTACAGTCCTGCTAGACGCACAATTTGCCCAAACTGTGGCCAGGTAGTTGTCATTTAGATTCTACAAGGAAATATAGCGTATTCATAACCCTCTTAGCCATACATATTACAGCCTGTAGTTACACAAAGCACATCGTTAGCGGTAGCGTTTGTTTTCCCATGGAACTATTACGGAGGTTTTCCTGACTAAGTGTACAGAGCACTGTACGGCATGCAAACATACAAGACAACACGGTGACCAGCGGGCAAAAAAAGCGACAGATTTTCCAATTTCAATCCAGAAACCGCTACATATCAGGTTTCATTAATTGATCTGTATTGTGGTATACTATGTCACGAATTCACAACAGCAACATACACAAAAACAGTTTGTGCTCACCGCTCAATGACTCGTACACTGATTTGAGATAATCTGTATCAGTGAACAACACTTGCCTCGATCTCTATCTCCACACAGCCACTGCGAACTACACAGACTTTTGTGAAGATCGATCATAGTTTCTGTTCTACTGTTATGTAGCGGGAGAAAAACAGACTGAGCTACACTCTGGCCTGATCACAGTTCGTGCACCAGGTCCAATGCAGGGGGGGGGGGGGGCTGTCCAGGAACTGAGACTGGGATCGTGTTGCTGTAGAGATATTAAAAATTGAAATGAAATCCTTAATTCAAATTTGAATATCTCTATTTCGAATTATGGATATATCTAATTCAAATTGGATATCTCTTATTCAACTCTTGATATCATTTATTCAATTTTGGATATCTTGAAGGTTTTTTTTGTTGAAATTTTTTATATCTGGAAATGGTTCGAGATATCTGATATGAATATGTGATATCCGAAACTGAATTATAGGTTACTGTATTTATTGAACAAATGTTAAAATGGCGTTCCATAAAACGCACCGAATACTTCTATTTCAATATCAACACAAGAAACTGAGCCTGGAAAAACCGCTAAGGTAACGTCGCTAACATTGAATGATAGGCCCCAGCGTCAACATCTTTCGTACTTAAAATTAACAACTTTTAACGCACAGCGACGCGCCGATACCGTGTATAATATGTCTGGCTTGAAGTAATTTTTGTCCAATATGTTCTGTATAAAAAAAATATGCACTATGCGGAGTTATCATCAGTATTACTTGTCAAACACACATGCATGCCTGTAGTCTTATTTGTGTTAGGTTAGCCTTTTTGTAGAAGTATTCATATGTGGTTTACAGGGATACATTTGGAAAGGTCGCTTTCACTTGTTTGTAAACAGTAGCGGCGCCACGGTGGGGGATGGGGGCAGGGGCATGGAGATCTGCCCCACATCGATGATAATCCCCAGCTCCCAACTACTTTGCTGATCCTATATAAGCAATGGTCGACCTGACCACCACCCCCCCCCCCACCCAAAAAAATAGCTGCATGCTTGTAAGATAAATTATGGTATATTTTTTTTCAGCCAGCTTGTGATCATAACAATAAAATCACTTGCTATAAAGAATATCATTATAACCCCCTCCCCCATACACAAACACATACACATTTCTGTTGCCACTAGTCCATTACAATATAGTCGTAGCTACGGCATTCAATCCTCCGATTTTCTACAGCCATAGCTATTTTCACTTACTTAATTGCACTAACATTGACAATACATTTGCAGCCTCCTAATGTGGCAAAATGCATCTAATTTCCATGATCATTTTGGAAAACAGTAAAATGCTTGTCTTGATAGGGCAATTTTAATTTTGTTTGAATTGTCTCAAATTAATCAAATATGGAACACAAATTTACTCTGTGCATTGTGATCAACTCCTAGCTGAATCATGTTACTATATAAAGGAAAATACCTAGTCTCCAACAAAAGAGAAAACAAAAACAACACAATTTAGCAACAAAATGGAATAGAGGGCGTAATTTTTGCGACGTGAAAAACACACATATCTCTGGATCTAAAGGTGTTACAAAATCATCCTTTACATATGTGATTGTCATTAAGACAATTTCAAAGAAGGGCAAAATTCAAGGTGATATGTATCAATTGCAGAAAAATATCATGTATAAATTTTACAACCAAAATTGTTTATTCGCCGACTCTAGGCATATACTCTCATTTACGATTTCTTCACATTCAGCACTTCTTATTGATTAATATTTTCCGAAATAAGATTGAACACTGATATGGAGAAGTTATACACAAAATCTATCACATTTAGGCTTGTGAATCTCGCCACCACCTACTGATGTATTCAATTCGTATAGAATATGCCCGCATGTCATCGGGGTTTAAACTTTGTAATTTTTGTGAAATAATATGTATACGGAAAACAGATGTACTTCGGGTTCTTCATCCATCATTACTGGGGGTCAGCCCGATATTCTAAGGACCATTATTCATAAGGGTCATTGTTCATAAGGTTCGTTTTTCATAACGTGCATTATTTCGAAAAAAAGGGTTCGTTATCCATAATCGGAAAAAAGGTTCGTTATTCATAATAGCCAAAAAGTTCCGTTATTCATAATCTGAAAAAAAAGGTTCGATATTCATAATAACAAAAAAGGTCCGTTATTCCTAATCTGAAAAATGGTTCGATATTCATAATAACAAAAAAGGTCCGTTATTCATAATCTGAAAAAAAAGCTTCGATATTCATAATAGGAAAAATGGTCCGTTTTTCATAATCGGAAAAAAGGTTCGATATTTCTAATAGCAAAAAAGGTCCGTTATTCATAATCTGAAAAAAAAGCTTCGATATTCATAATAGGAAAAATGGTCCGTTTTTCATAATCGGAAAAAAGGTTCGATATTTCTAATAGCAAAAAAGGTCCGTTATTCATAATCGGGAAAAAGGTTCGTCATTCATAATAGCAATAAAGGTTCGTTTTACATCATTGGATAAAAGGTTCGATGTTCTTAATAGGAAAAAAGGTAGGTTTTTTATAATCGGAAAAAGATCCAGTATTCATATAGTAATAATAGCACCAAAAAAAGCAGGGCGGAGCGACCCTCCCCCTCCTCCCCCTTCCCCAAAAAAGGTAAAGAAAAAAATTCTCCTGTGGGCAAATAATGAAAAACCAACCTGTTTGCCAATTACGAATAATGAACCTTTTTTGGGTAATTATGAATAACGAACCTTTTTTCGATTATGAATAACGAACCTTTTTTATAATTAGGAATAACGAACCTTTTTTCGCTTATGAATAACGAACCTTTTTTATAATTAGAATAACGAAACTTTTTTCCGATTATGAATAACGAACCTTATGACTAAAGAACCGTTTTTCTAATTATGGATAACGAACCTTATGAACAATGAACCTTATGAATAACGGACCCTATGAATATCGAGCTGCTCCCCATTACTGTACTCTTTCATGTGATACAGGGGGGAGGGGTACACATCACTTACTTAAGGGGGCACATTGTGTATTGTTGAATGCCGTCCTGGGAGAGGGGTGTTAGGGAAGAGTTCTCCCGTCCCCTTTGAAAATTGTTGATCAATTTCGGGTCCTTAGATGCAATCTGGTGCTATATTTAGCAACTTGAAGTAATTTTCGGGCTTAATCTGTCCGATATTGATGTTTTTAATTGAGGCAAATAAAGTTTTTGGACTGAGTATTTTTTTTAACACTACAACCCCATCTGAGGGGGAGGGGCACCTGGAAGGGGGACGATTTTTTTCAGGCCAGGAGGCCACCCCATACTATACCCCATCTATCAAATACATGCCTATGTTATACAGACCTTGAGAGACATTTACATATAGGTACGTTGCCGTGTATCCGTGTCGGTTTCTTGAGAAATATACGAACTGACAAGTTCAATGGTATTGCAGGACACTGCGAGTTTCGCCCGTGTATTATTCGACGTGCCGTGTGTATACGTACACTCACTTTCAAATTGCAAGGGACAACCTAAATACTACAATCCTGTTGAATACTAAAAATATCCTAGTGGGAATGTGTCATATTGAGTAATGATGTAAAATGTGTTGTACACATATAGGTTAACGTTTCATTTATCTCTTCTTCAGGAATGACACAATAACAGAAATTCAATGATATTTAATGGTAACGGGTCTTAGACTATAGTCAACTATCCCCCTTCCCTCTCTTGTGATTCTATTCATGTTATTTACATTTTCTATTGTGTACTTTGCAAAGAGGGCAATTATGTAAGTGAACAGGCTCCCGGTTCCGCTTACGTTTTAATAATCACAAACAAAATATATTCGTGATAATTTTGCAGGATTCCCCGTTTCCGAACATTTCAATCTTCATAGACATTCTCTCAAAAACTAAAAGTGTATTTTAATTGCCTCGAACTTCAAATCCGCTACTGAACGTAAACGTAAAGAAGTCGATTGGATCTTTCGTATTAAGTCACCGGCCTCAACAAAGGCTTGGGACCTTTTAACAACTATAAGTTCTACAAACATGTTATCCGTTCTATGCTCCTTAATCCGCTTCCTGTAAAATCATAGTTTATTTGGTTTTAATTCCAACAATGCAACTTACACTTATCTAGCGTCATACTTTCATTGTGTTACATTTTGTACTTTTCATTCGACTGCCAAGTATTGCTGACGAAGGTCCCAGGGGGACCCAAAATTCCAATATATTTTCTAAAACTTTACTTTGTCAATTATGAGTCATATCTTATTTCTCTGGTTTCTAAAATATATCCATATACATCTATATATATATATATATACTGTTATCTGCGGGCTAAGGTTGACATGCTATAAAAAGGGTACTTTGGTAGACAATAATTGTATATCCATATTATTCGCCGTTGAGGCATAATAGAGTGATACTGCATGGTGCATAGTACTCCTATGGCATGTCTCCTGTACTCCAGTGAGGTTGCTTTTAAGCCCCATGTTGCATTTGAGATATACAATTTTTTCTCCCAAAATCGTGTCCACTTTAGGTATGTCATCATATTTGGGGGACGATACGAGGACATTGTATATGTCTACTTAAAGTCAAGGAGGGGACATTGTTATATGTCGACTGTATGCTCGCCACTTCACGTAGACACTTGCATGATATGTATATATGGTTATTCCTTGTCAAAAGATCCAAGTTTGGGGGAAACGTATCAGCATTGTGAATTTGGAGTAATTTCGTCCCCAAAATAGAATTTCCTGCCTGAAGAAGTCGCTTTCTCCAAAATACTTTTTTGTTTAAAATCTCTTATACCAGTATGAAAAGGGTAATTATTCCAAAGTGCGCGGTGGCTGTGAAGGACGTGGATCCATCTCCAGAAAGTGGTGGTGGGGGACTTTTTACCATTTGCGAATCCGCGCCCTAAGGAAGGGGTTACCCCTCCCCTTTGAAAAAATTGGAAGGTGTCTATAAGGCAAATGGTGCAATATTTGCATGGGTGCAATGTAGGTTTTAAAATGTCAATTCGTAATGTATATATGTTTTGTTTTCATCATTTTTGAAAAAGTGGGGGGCTTTTTGGAGATGTCCCCCTTCAAAAAAGTGAGAGGGACGCACCCTAATGATTCACGCCCATGGTAACCAATTTCATTGTAGAGTTAGGGACAGAAAATTTGGTTTAACGAAGACCAAGAAACTGGCCACGGCCGGGGCCCTAGTGTAAATTTCTTGTCTGGGAGAATTAGTGCAGCGGAATGAATCCGAGTTCCCAAAAATGTATGCTCGAACTTTATGGACGTTGATGTAGTTGCATGCTACAATATTTTGGACGTAGTCTGATAGTTGTTCAGGTGTGAGGAAAAACAAAAAAAATGTCCCATCCCTATTTCACGGGGAAGAATTAAGATGATTTACGGCTAACTTTTCAACCCTTGGTTCAAGTCGATCAGTCCCTTTTTCCTTTTGTTAATTTGGTTTGTTTTCCCCTCCATTATTCATGTTGAGCACCATGCACAATGGCAGTAGATTCTATTACCCAAGTCATCAGGGAGCCCTTTCCAGACCCGCAGCCGGACTTGCTCCAACCACTTGGCCATGCAGCCAGTTGAAACAATTACGCTTTTTGCTATGCCTTTTGCGAGACTAAACTGACGATAATTATTTTTGGTGCCCACAAACCTATTGATGGATGAAAAAAAATATCACAGAGGCAGACGCGTTCCACTATTGTCGTCGATCAGAAATTTGTTGAACCGTCTGATTTTGTCGCTATAGAGTACCGTCTGGTTACGCAGCTGCCACTGCTCATTTAGTCGGAGATAGTGGGGAATTGTGGTGACAGGGGGGGGGGGGATTAGTTGCCAATCGGTCTTCCATCACTATTACAGACGGAACTTGAACCACATTTGCCCAAATTGGAATCAAACCCGAGAACAAGGGAGAGGGGGCGTCACACAGCTATGCAAATCAGCATGCTTGAAAATGGACTACATAATAGAACAGCTTGTTAATGTGACCTTAAATGACGTACAAATCTCATTTTCACATGTCATATTATAAAGTAACTGAAGTAACATGTTCCTAGTGCACAATAAAAATGTAAGTGTAGGTGTAGATGGTAGGGTGATGGCACGTGTACGAGCCCTTCCCCCTGCAAATCCGTCTGTTGGATGTTTACGTCACTGAAATGGCGGCCGGTAGCAGGATAGGATCATAATATGCCTGGTCCATCCGGAGGTGCCTACTGAGGGATTCGATCCTGGGACCTCTTGCATGTAGTGTCACACTCATTACCACTACCACCCTCTGTAACCACTACGCCACGACCAATCCCAATCTGAACGATAGCAGGCTTTAAAAGCCGATGACTCAGGAGCACCTGTATTTAAGCTCTGCTTGCAGCAATTATCTATCAAATCTCTCCTATTTTCCACCAGGTGTACTAGTAGGTAGGCAGGTGTAATTTAAGAAAACACCAAACCTATCGTTTAACGTTCTCAAGATGGAAAACTGTACAAGGCCTCCCCTTTAGTTGCCTCATACGACCGGCAGCGGATACTGTGGGCCTATTCTACCGAGCAATAGGGTTAGCTCAGTGGTTAATGCCGGTGTCTGAAAACCAAGGTCCCTGGTTCGAGCCCCTCCAATGAATGAATGCCCATTGTCAGACCTTGCATAAGGCACGCTGTCATTTGTCCCATATCAGCTATTAAAAAAACAAAGTGTCGTCTGGTTATAGACCTGACATTCCAAATGGCATGGTTCAAATCAAGGACGTGAAATATGAATGTTAAAAAGAGACTGAGCTGCCCAGCTTGTGATTGATAATCCAAAAGAAGGTTTTGCGAGTTCCTGCCCAGCAGGAGGACCGAGTATGCACCCTATTGATAACCCTATTACCTAAACCAATTCAAGATGGAGTTAGTTAGTTAATTAACTATTGCAAACCAATGTTTTTGGAAAACTCATAAATAAACAAGAAGGTCATGTAGGAATTGAACACTATACTCAAGAAGGACTACGTACAGATAGGAATAAGGAACAAGCGAGGAACTTTATTAACTTTAATAACGTTAGTAACAATTAACAAACATGAAAATAGTTCAATGTCTTAACAAGTAACTCTCACCCAAGCCCAGAAGAAGACGAAGTGGTTTCCACAAATATGCCTCCCTCACCTTGAACTGTACACTGTATATGTTATAAATAATAAACAAGCAAGGACACAAAAACCTTGTCTTCTCAACAGTACTGCCCCCACAACAAAAGGAAGTAATATAAGTCAATTTTGCTTCGAAATTTAGTTTTTTACACTAAGTTGTTGTGTTGGTCATGTAACAAAACCCAGTTCATGTAATATTCACTAAACACCCTTCATTGTTGAGTAATTAGCATACTAAAAAGGAAGCAAGTCCAGTTTCCAGAGAAAAAGCTACCACCAAAGGAAGTACTGGGAGTCAGCACATACACTGATTATTTATTCAACAGTGGTCACTGTTAGGTACACACAATGGGTCAGGCGCGTAGCCAGGAATTTGCCAAGGGGGGGGGGGGCAATATATATAAAAATTTTCAGAGCCGTAGATACGGCATTGTATAATATCTAAGCGTAGCGCCACCATGGTTGGCGCGAAGCGTACAAGAAAATTTTGGCTGAAAATACCTCCCAGATCGCTGGAAATGGCACTTCCCAGGCCTTGTAAGTTGCATGTTAGCATTTTCTCTTTTGAAATTACTAGCGATATCATAAAAACATTAACCAAAAAAATTACAAAATATTCTCAAGGTGGGGGGGGCGGCTGCCCCCTTCGCCCCCCTTGGCTACGCGCCTGCAATGGGTTCAATCAGTAAGCCCTGTGAGAGGCATGCCTGGATATTCGATGCACAGGCACAAGGTGTTGTGTTAAGAAGTAGGTACCCAGTGTACACACATGAAGCCCATGACAGAAGGAAGCAGTTCAATTAACACTGCCCAGTTATATCAATACCACACCCTAATTAGGTTCCAAGAAGGATGGCAGGACTTTCCTTCAAAAATATCTTGCAGTCGCTAAAGGAGACGTAAGTTTCTTCTCTATATTGATGTGGCAGGTGGTTGGTGGTGGTAGAGGTGGGGCACGATAATCGGGATTCAGCTATTTCATGGTCAAATCTATGTTAGGCTATGTTTTAAGGCATCAATATTGCGTGATTTCACTGAATAACGATATTGATGCACCTTTTTTCGCATCGTTCAGCTACTTCGCTCCTCCGGGTGGTAGGCTATATGATTCCAACCAGCTCATTCTTGAGGAGTTATCATGAACAGAAATGCCCACCATGATATGGACGCAGAATGACACCCTGAAATACCAAATTCCACTGAAACAAAAATGTGATATTAAAATCCTGTTCAGACCAGGAAACAACTCATTGTTGGTAAAACAAAACCTGAGTTTAAGGGAACCCGTTCACCCATTGCAATCTCTGTATAACACTATTTTCCTAATTTCTGATGCCTAAAGAAAGACCTTTCTCCTTAATAAATCATGAATCTGCATTTAAAATGATAGATGTATTTTATGAGGGAGTAATATGCGTTATTTATTTCATAGGTACATGAGTGTCATTAGTTTATGATCTTTGACAGAGCTAACCATTTTCAGAGGAAACACAATTGTTAACAGCAAAGTTTGTTTGAAAATAAATAACCTCTGTTTCTGTTTCTGTTAGGGAAAATTCATGGAAAGTCCACGACAAAAGGAAGTATGGGACAATTATAAAAAAATTATTGTGCTGTCTAAGTAATTTAATTGATGGTGGTGACATCATGTGGTGAGTTGGCATGGCATGACTCCATAGGTAAAATAATCATGTGAATTTCAGGTCTGATGATTAATGACTATTTTTGGTTTTGGTCCCACACAAGCCTAGCACCATTCCTCCCCTCTAGTCCTTGCTCTTTCTTTTTCCAATCGAATTTCGTTCATGATTTTGCTTCTGACGGTGAGCCAGTCATGTTCGCAGTTGTTCCTCTCAAGAAACGTTATGACCTCCTATCGCCCTGGGAAATGAAGAGACAGAAATAAAAATACCGGTATCAATTCAAGCAACAGGTTCTAGGGATAGTATCAGGTGTGGTAGAGTTGTTATCACTGACGTACCTACATGCAGGTGGTGAAGCTAACATGTTGTTATCCATATTTTAATGGTGACTGAAATTGGGGATATTTATGGTTGTGATAAAAATATCCCACCTGTTGAATTGTAACAACATGATCACAGAGATCTTTGGGACATGGAGTACACTGGTAGGGTTAGACAGGCTTTACGACTAGACTTTCAAACTTTCTTGTTGCCCCTTACTTCTTCCCAGTATGGATTTCTAGTTTGTTTACCCAACTTGATTAGTATAGTCTTGGTTGACTTATCGTGTTTACAAGCGAAAAATAGCCATTTTTAACAAAATGTCGACTCCAATGTCCAAAGTGAAAAGTTTGTGTACTCATTGTAAGAAAAATACTGGACTTATTGGACCAGGCAGGTCTGGCACCCCATAATCATAACGGAGTTCTTCACCTTTTCTAATATGCCGCTTTGCAAAGAGGCAGAATCTTGTCTCACCCTCTACGCTGATAGGCTTAATGTGAGTATTTACTCTAGATGCCACTTCATCATTCACCATCCGACACTTGCAGGTTCAGTGTGTTGCATCAATGCTGTAATGGAGAACATATGAGTGGGTATTCAGTAAATTTGCATCAGACACCAGTTAGGCCCATAAAGTAGGTGTGCATGGCTGAAATGATTGAAGAAGGCATAGGACATTTCATATATAGGTCATTCCATATATTCAACCAGAGGTCCCCGGGTGACAGTCTTGGATTTAGCTGAAACTTGCTGTGAGAATAATACCTGTGTACAAATGAAGACATGCAAATCCATAGACTCCAACATTCAAGCATTTCTGAGATACGACCATTGATCGCATTCGCGATTTGCGAACGTAACATACTGGGGATTTTGGAGGCCAATTTATTGGAAGTAAATCTGTGATGAGGGCTGAAAATTGTTATCAAAAATTTAAGACAAATTCAATTTTCAAGCTCACATGGGAAAATATCTGGAATTATCCCAAATGGTTAATTTCCATTCCTTTCAAGATTCAAGTTACCACTGCATCCAACAAATCATACCTTGAGGAGTGAGGACTCTATGAGGAGAACACATGGCAATATTGTTATGTGCACTCACAGCCTTATCCACCCACAGGTGACAGCATCAGGTGGACATAAATCAATTGTTATGTATAAAAGTATGGCAATGATATTGCTAACTTCTAGAGATGAGAGGAAGGCATTTGTCGGGAGCCTCAATGGTTACCTTTAATGAATTGTAGACCAGTTGATATTGTTTAGATTCATGATATCATTAGGTGAACATATCATAAATCAACTGTTATGGCAGTACAGTTTTAGGACTAAAACATTGCTAAATGCTAAATATGATGTATCATTTGTCAGATGCTTCAACAGCCACTTGTACTGAATTTTAACCCTGTTGATATTGTTATTGCCTGGAAGGCATCTACTGCATCTACTCTCCGCTTCCAATCGCCCGGCCTCCTCCAGGCGTGCAACTGGGCCTGACCCACCCCCCCCTAACTCACTGAGGCACCTGTGTATATGTGCCAACCATGAGATATAAGGTCGGCCCGGCGGACGGCCCCAACCTACCGGGTCCCGTGCTGACAGAACAAGGTGGAAAGAATCGTCGCCAAAAGGCACTGCATATGCACAAAGAAGTGCAGTTGGAGGTCACAAATCAGGCAACTGACCCTCACCATCCCCACCTCCACGAGCACCCTGACGTTGGACCAGTGTTCGCATTAAGTTGCGGGATTGCGAGATTCCCGCAGTCGTCCTCAAAATCCCCCTCAAATTAAAACCCAAGGGGGGAATTTCTATTTTCTATGAAAAACTCCAGATAATCAAGGAATTTCAAGTAAAATAGACGTTACCATAAATCCATGTAAAATATGGCATATTTCTCACCAGCCATGTTATTGATGTGTTGTTCAATTGAACTTTTGGAAAATAAAATTAGGAAATCCCTCTTCATATTCCAAATCCCCTCAAAAAAAATTATGAACGGGAATTCCCCCCGACATTCAATTCCTAAGTGCGAACACTGCGTTGGACACATGGTCCTGCCAGTGGTAACCAAGGATGCGGCAAAGTGAGGTAGCCATGAAGGAATCCAATCTTTGTCTCAACCCCAAAGTGAGCATCCATGCCTCACTAGAATAAAGCAAGACTGGAAGCACAATGGAGCTGAACATACAGAGCTTAGTTCCTTTGCCCAGATAACATGATCGCCAAACACCACTATCCAGTGACCTCATGACTCTGTGTGCCAGCCCGAGGGCTTCCACTGACCTCACCCCGGTAACACAAAGCCAATGGCCAATTCCTATTCACTTTGTATATGTGGATTTGGGCACTGTTACTCGATGTCTTGATACATCTGATTTCCCCTTTATTACACTTTGCGGGGCGAAATATGCATGTTAAAAACATGTGAAACATAGACAAATAATAATATTTTGCAGATAGTGTCAAATATCACCCCAATCCAATATCTGATCCGATTAACAGTTGACCCCTACATATGATAAATATATGACAATATTGTCATGTGTGGCCAGTATGTGTCCACCCACAGGTGACAGCATTAGGTGGACATATGATAAATATATTGTTATGTGTGGCCAGTATGTGTCCTCCCACGGGTGGTAGCATTAGGTCGATATATTGTACGATAAATCAACAGTTATGTATAGTCAGTTGGGGTAAAAAAAAAACAAGGGGTTAGTTGGGGTAAAAAAACACTATACCATGTTACAATTACTTACAGAATAACTTCATTCACGCTTCGTGAAAGACCATTGTTTTTTTTACCCCAACAAAACTGTGTAAATGGCATTAAAAAAACCAAGTACTTTCTGGCTCCAGTGTACTCCATATTTTGCCCAAATAGATAAATTCATACATGAATGTTGATTTTAGAGGTTATGTAACTAGTTTTCATGTCTCCCATGCGTCAAATTGTTTGAAAATTGGACAAATCCAGCCCAAATTGGCATCTCCAGTGGTTTTCCTACAAATTACAGTACATTGTGTAGTATTGTATAAGCACTGTTCAATATGGATATATGGCTGATCATGGCATATTCAGACACAACTCATCCCAAATTACAAGTTAAAGCAATGTTGGTGAATTTTATCTTTTGTATCTGAAGGTAATATAGCTTATACTAAGATGCAATCATATGCCAAAATGATTTTATGATATGTTCATGAATAAAAATAGGTTTTGTAACATTGGTTTTTTTACCCCTACAATGTTTTTTTTACCCCAAATCGAGCAAATTTTGGGGGTGGAAAAACAACACTTTCCATGTACAAAAACATATTTTTCGATGTATTCCCTTAAGAACAATCCTACTCCACACATTTGAGCACTGGAACCAGGAAAATAGCTGTTACCTATGAATTTTTTAAAGCAAATTTTAGGTCAATTGTTTTTTTTTTTTACCCCACTTTACTATAATAAAACATGGCAATGATAGGAATAGGAATAAATACCTGCTCAATGCTAATGATGAGGGGGAGTGTGGTAGGGTTGGGCGGTACACCGGTACTGAATAGTACCTGTAACACAGTACCAGTTCTCGCAGTACTAACAGCCAGAGGAGCGAATTACTGCTACTGGTATTATGTAGTAATACGCAGTACCGGCCGAATATGGCAGTATCTCCACATAAAAATTGGCTTTTTTTCTTTTTTTTTACTTCTCATAAGTTTTGTCATAAGCATTCGTAATTATTGAGCCAACAATTCTTATCATCTTTGAAAAATGCATATATTTCAACCTATATAACAAAATTTTGCCTCCACCTGCGACCAAACACCCAGTCAACATTTCCAAGCCGGTGTGGAACGAATTTTCACCTGATATGTTCAGTTGCCATTTGTGTGTTTGCGCTGCTTCACATCCTCGCTCACTCATGTCAGGCCTAGTTCCGACAAGTTCTCAGAGCTTTAAGGCGGGCCCTGGACCCCTGCCGTAGGGACTTCGGGCTCATCATGAGTCATTCCCCAGTATCACACCCCCAGCAGACCACCTACCTTGGCATCTCTGGTGATGCAGAGATTCATTGTTATTGAATAATTCTTGCTTCTTGCAAAATTCACACAAACAAAATATTTGAAGATGTATACGGTTTCTGCATGAAGAACATACACTATATACTTCGCAAATGAGATAAAAAAAATTGTATAATCTCACACTTTTTATGCCTCCAAAATAATGGGTGATATTTACCTATTTTTGAAATAAACTGTGCTACACTACAGGAAATAATCATTGCAATCTGCATCCGTAGATCGAATGAAAAATCATTGACTTTGACACATTTACAAACAAGATCCCAACGGGCACTGTGGCTCATTTCGTATGGGTATATTACAATGTCACATTATATTATCATAGCAAGTTTGGGCCCAAATGGTCCGAGCAATTGTGGACCTATGTGCACCCATTACTAACCAACATAAAGACATCGCATGCATAATTCTTGCATTTCTCTTCTTTCTAGTTGTCCTAACATCAGGTTGTTGTTATTATTATTCTGTAGTACAGCCTGTGTTTCATATCTTTATTCCAATGTGTCCAATGTGTATTTGGCATATCTTAAAGCAGTATGTTGATTGCAATTAATATCGATGAAGTAAAATGTTAATGATACTAATATTAAAGCAGTATGATTTCCTGAACTATAAAGCATGATTACACCCATACAAATTTGGCTAATTTTCTCTGCCAAAAAAGTAGTTTTTCAGCATTAATTGACCTATGGTGACCTCAGATCACATGACCGTTAAGTTTGAAAATGTTCCACTAGCCCGTTCACAACTTGTCCCAAAATAACAACCATGTCACACCTTGGCACTGGGAGTTATTGCATTAAATGTCGGAAAATTAACTTTGACCTCATATATAATTACTTCACACACAATGGTCACCCAGGGTCAAGTTATTGACATTTTTGATCGGTGAGACCTCAATATAGCATCAAAACTAAAAATTCAAACCTTTTTTATTTGCCCATTTTCTCCCCCCAAAATACTAGTTTTTATGGTTTGTAGAGGCAGATTCATTCAACCAAGGGAATTCTCTTAGGCGAACTATGCGATATTGTCTGAGTCTTGGTATTGTCAAGTCATCCCAAACCAGGAACGACCACCATTTTGAACCTCTGCAGTGTACCCCCTCTTTGTGTCCTTGTGAGTCAAATCATACCATGAGGAGAACACAGCATATGGCAATATTGTTATGTGTGGCCAGTACATGTCCACCCACAGGAGATACAGTAGCATTAGGTGGACAATAACTTCTGCTCTATCCAAACTGCACCAAAAATTAGAATCTGCTCCCTTCCCTCACAATCCCTATAGCACCAATACAACCCTCCGAAACTTGAATGACATGCCTTTCTGAGCCAATTCCTCATTGTGATTCAAGTTAGAATAACCACAAGCACAGAAAGATCATAGCATCATTGTTTCGTCAGGGTTCAAAATACACAGGGGCGGCGGGCGAATCGCCCCTAGAAGCTCCAAAATCGCCTTTTTAAAGTCAACCACGGGGGCCAACAAAATTGAATTTACTGAAAAATTGCCCCTGTGTTACTTTGCCAAAGTTGTATGAAATGCTGTCAAAGTCCTTAATTAATCTTAACAACATAATATACATGAGTTTACACTTTACATGTGATAATATTCCCTAATATCTCCTTAAATTCCTGCTATATTGGCTATCCGAGTCGGTTCCAAAAACAAAAAGTTCCGCAACTGCAGTGTTAGTGTGGGCGCATAATCATTTAATTAAGTACTCGCTAGTGTAGGCCTAACGTTAGTAAGTAGGGTAATTTTGCGTGTTCCCTAACTTCCCGCACATGGACCTGTATAACGTTACTTTTTGACCGCCGAAATAGGCTCAGGCGAGCCCTATCCTATCCTAACGCAGATTTAACGAGTCAAATTTATGCCTAGCCTGTTTTGTAAATGCCTTGGATAATTTATTAATATTTATCTTACAAAATGCATTGTATAACTCACAAATGTGTAATTTTCCTTCAGTTTTACGTAGATTTGGTTTTGATTCCGTGACTCGCGCGAAAGCGAAATTTTTCACTCAGTCTTCAAAACGGCAGTGTCTTTTTTGCTTTTATGATTTTTTTTATAGTAATTACACGAGGCAATTTAGTGTAAAGTGTAAATAGGATTTCCTGCGTAGTATCGCGAAATAACCCTGTACCATCATAATGTCGCAATGCAGACAATTGTAATACTACCAATGCACGTGTTGCCAATATCGATCGATTCATGTAACGTCTGCTAGTGTTACATTGTACACTGCGGCTGTCACCGAGCGAGTTAACGCAATAGTGTTTCGTACTTCATATACTTGTTTGACCAGAAATGCGTTATTCTTTTAGACTATGAACAATGCATATGAATGGGTATCTGCGTATATACTGTAGTATACACCAGATGGTTATGGGCGATTCCAAGCAAACAGGGACATGACTCCAAAAATTAAAGAATCATTTCTGACCCAATATTTTGCTTTTAATTCATGCTAAGGTATCCAGGGTCCAGATCAGAAACTTTTTCC
>KN882213.1:281836-301133 GCA_000934455.1 Apostichopus parvimensis
GCCTTATTTTCAATGAAATGCAGCATATATTTGTTTAATGCAGCTTCTCTGTTATTCCCATCCATCCATAAATATACACGTACATGCATTGCATACATACATATATACACACATATACATACACAAATGCATACACACATACACCATGCAGGTAAAACTGTTTTTACCTCCATGCATACACATACTGGTAGGTATAAATTATCCTATTCGTCAAACCCACTCTTTTTATTATTTATAACTATAGTTCTAATAAAAGGCAAAGGCCATGGCATATCGTGAACTTAAAATTATCGAAATAAAACGTTAACCTTCCTTTCCTATGTGAGAGAACGCAACGTGATAGGAATGATTACGTAATATCATCTTTGATCGGCCCTCTCGATGTTCCCCGCAAAAGTGGAGACGTTCAATTGGTTGTCTTTTTTCTACCACAGACATCCGCACGATTATTTGATATCGTAAATTTTCAGTTGTAGTTGCATACACATATACGTATACGTTTGTTAGACCACCAACGTATTTATACCCTGACAAGGTCAGACTGCTCATGCACGGATGCACAAAACGCCAAATCGTAAAGCCGAAGTTGCGAAAAAGTTCGAAACGCCTAAACAATAATTTGATGAAAATGACGAGACCAAGAAATTGGTGGGTGGTAGAGGAAGACTCAAGATTTGACTTATATCGGACTCGTCCGGACTCTACTTTTGGAACCAAAGAGCCCTTGTCACCAATTACAAGATTCGAAATATACCAGCCGCTCCCAAACAGCATTAAGGTGAGGAACATTTTTGGACTTATTTCCGTATAATGAAATATATTTTGTGTTAAGAATAACCAAGTGAAGTTTTTGGTTCATGCATGTATATGGCAATGCTTTTACTATAAATTGAAAGTGCATAGCCAATCGCCCACATCATAGCACGCTATAATTGGTACGCGTTTAAAAAAGTACTTTCCTGGAGGTATTTACTCTCCATTTGTTCTCAAATATTCTAAATGAACACACAAAGCCATTCATACCATGGAAGTGATACATCCCATGTTCTTACACTACTTGCAAGTACAACTTTCTCAGGCAAACCATTCCATAACCCTCTGAGAAGAAAAAAAGAGTTTTGGTAAATATATGGTACTTATTTAACTTCTGGAGTTTAAGACATTGATCTCTGGTAATTCTGCTTGGCAAACCTGAAAAGGTCAGTGAAGGATAGAATGTCTAAACCATAACATTCTTGAAAACCCGAATCAAGTCACCGCGTAATTAACCGACTTTTAACCTCCAGTGTGGTGGGTTAACTGTCAGAATGCACATTATCATTGTTTTTTATCTTCACACAGAACTAACATCAACAGTGAATACTATTGTTCTCTGACTCGAGTCAAAGGACGCTTCAACCGCAGTGTGCTAATGTAACTGCAAAGCGTAACTTATTTGTGACTGCAGATGTCCAACCGCAGTGTAGACAAGCGTTTAACTTTATGCCTTGAATTCGAACTTCTTCATGACTTCGTCATATTTTGTGTATCTTTTTTACTATTTTTAAGTAGTTCATGCAAACACATAATGAACACCCTATACATTGCTCTAGACTGACTTTAGTTGGCGAATAAACCGTCGGTGTCATGTAGTGTGGCTTGTCTACAACCCAAACTGATGAGAGAAGATATTTCAATAAATTCTGACTTGATTGTGAGTGAAAGAATGCTACTTGAAGCAAGTACAATAACAAGCAAAGCTGCAGACAGCCATTTAACGAGTGACACTCCTGACGGTTTCTACTACTACAATCTGTTTCTGTGACATTTTCCGACGAACAAGAAAACGGCGACCACAGTCGCGTAGTAACATACAAGTGCTACTTCCTTAAGCTTATATTATGTACGTACGTGAATTTGACATAAAACTTGACACTACATGATGTGAGTTAGTATTAAACGTTAGGCCTATTTGAAGTTGATTCAATGACTATGATTTTCCGGCATTTTAAATTTGCTTTTGCTCTCGACAATTGACGGTACGGTTAAAGGCAGGAGCCCGGGAAGAAAAGAAAAGAGGCCTATACGGGCTCTAACTTAGGCCGTAGGTAGCGTGCACACTATTTCTAAATTCTAGACTGAAGTCTGTGTAGGCTACACTCTTAAAAAATATTGGGCAAAATGTTACCCAACTTTTACCCAACGTTGGGTCCGTATACCACCACACCAACATCTGGGCAAAGTGTGCCCATTGTTTGAGCAAAAGTATTCACCCATTTCTTGGGCATAAATTTGCCCTTTTCTGGGTAGTTTATTTTGACCCCTTGTTGGGCATTATGTTTTATACAGTTGTTGGTTAAACTTGTTTACTCAACTAAGGGATAATCGCTACCCAAACGTTGCTTGGTGGTATATGAGCCCAACATTGGGTAAATGTTGGGTATCCTGGACTCATTTAAACAAATGAACACAAAAAGAAAATGTCTTTATTTTCAATCAGCTTTTTATTAACTCATACTTTTAATTACATAGTAAGCTTGACAGGATTTATTTAAAATCATAAGTCTTTGTTTTGAAATGAAACTTTAAACAACATCACAAGAGTTAGTAAGCAAATGATGACCCATCATTTCACAAATAAGCCATCAGTATATAATTTGAGCAACTCCTCACAAAATAAAAAATGGAAGAAAATCATTAGTCACAATATCTGAGAGCATAAAATATCCTTGATATTCTTATCCAAACAGGTATGATTAGACCTCACACTATCAACACAACTACAAAAGATGTCAACAATCTTAAGGCATATAAAAAGTTCACTCTTGGCCAGGGACATCCACTTTCAATTCACTTTAAAACACTACTCCCCTTTTAAAGTAAAGAAGCTATAAATGAATGAACGGTAGCAAATGGTATGGTTAGAATTTCTTTAGGATACCAAAACCATACACACTCACTTTGAATAAACTCTGATGCACCCTTACATTTAAGTTGGTATTTGATATCCAATACATCACAAGACTTAAATGTTGTTTGGTTTCTACCCATCCTAGCAGAGTATCAAAACAATGAACTGTGAAAGGTCATTGTTAAAGATTGCTTATCTAAGTTCCTCTTTAACATTTCAAAAATAAATTTGGGTCTGGACTATTCTTTTAAGCGAAAAAGTACAATCAAAGAAACATAAATATACGGTTACACTGATCCCATCACTTTGCCGCCACAAAAGCTCTGAAGGAACTGAGACCACTGCCTCTTATGTCACAAAGTCCATACACCTCACTTTGAATAAACTCCCATGCACCCTTACATTTGAGTTGATATTCGATATCCAATACATAATGAGACTTAAAACATAAGTCAACAGCTGCTGCGGTAAGTGAGCTCTGGGGGATGGGCTTCCGTTCAATTATAACAAATGCTTGCGTTGGCTTATACCGCTCTAAGCCGAGTGCAAGAACAAAAAGTTGCGGACGGTGTTCATTTGAAATAGTTTGGCAATACATTGCCAAACTGGTAACCATCTGCAATTTAAAGAAAGGGGAAAATTGTTTCATTTTTCAAAACCAGCATTAAAGAGGATGGTATAAAGAATGAGGAGAAAGCTATGATAATCCTTTAAGAAGTGGGACTGAATGTGGAAAAGAGTTACAGTAATAGTTTTGCAATTATCAATTAAAATAGAAATAATAGTCTTCTTAATTTGTCAAGAAAACCTTAGAAAAATGCTTTACAGCAAGGTAAGGTGGTACATCATTGGTGAACAGTATTAGGTCATACATTAAAAACTATATATAATGTCATGAATGTTCTTAAATTAATTTAATAATAACCAGGGGCGTCGATTTTGCTTTTTGAGGTGGGGGGACACTTCCTAACTCGGCAGATGTGGGGAGGGGTCTAAGGGGAGGGTGTGTCCCCCTCCTCTAATAAACGAGAGCTTACACCCAAAATGGTGCCATATTAGTGTCCTCCCACTCAAAAAACTAAGGGGGACGTGTCCCGTCTCCCCAAATCCACACCCACCATAATAATTTCACACTGCAAGCTTACCAAACTGGGAAATTTCAATATTCTATCCATTATATATATGACTTCAAGTGGGCTACTTTAATTCTTCTACCCTGAGCCACACATTGTTTGATGGTTTTGTGTGCTTCTGCAAAATATATTTTACATTTTCTCAATTATCTGCATGTAACCAAGAAGAAAAGCTTCATGACCTTCTGTAAAAACAATCAAGACTTATGCTTATCTATAGAACAGTGACTGGTACAATACACTTCACACAAGACTTGTGCACTGCTAGATTAAATACTATTCCACTTTGCCACAAATACGTAAACATCATTATAACTCACAGGTTGGAAATCAATGAAGGCATTCACCGAATCAAGCAGTGTACATTTGTCTTTCTTTCCACTTCGGAAACGGAACAGCACTGGCAAGAGGTAAAAGGCAATGTTCTTTTTCTCAGCTGAAAGAAAAGCAAAGAATAATATCAAGATATAAATTCAATAACATTAACAAGTTTTTGAATCAAGACAAGCCTTAAAAACTTTGCCACTGATTTTTTTCTATGTTGAAGTCCTGATCTGTTAAATAAAACCTAAGAATATAATATCATCATTCCATATACCCCACTAATGAAACTCTTGACCTAATCCCATAACATTGTACTGTATATTATTTTATGACATTTTCAGGTGATGACAGTTCTTCACGAGTCATGAAAACAATATTTAAAAGCAATTTGTTATCTTTTGGTTACAGACAGGCTTTGCAAACAAGAATACAAAATAGCAAAGCACTTGAAAGCAGTATTAAGTACTGTCAGTACTTATGCTATTATGCCTTGCTGGATTATTTCCTTAAATTATCTGCAGAAAAAGAATAATTTATACCAGCAGAAAGATTCTGAGGTATTCCAGGGAGAACTTTTTCCCAACCACATTTCATCTTATCAGCAAAGAGAATAACATCTTCTGCCAGTTCATCCCATTTCTCCAGCATCTTTGGGGCAGCTTGTGGCATCAGTACTTGAAAATCCTGGTCAATCTGAAAGAAGCCGAATCCAACCAAAATGGTGCCATGGGGGTTATATAAATTCTCCCTAAAGGGATATTACAGTGGCATATTACAGGAAAGACAAAAGTATTCCACACTGCTAGGTGAAAACACCAATCTCAATATCTTGATTCTAACTCTAGATACGGATGTTTAAATAATATATATGCCAGATAAAGCTTGTGCTTCTTCAGGATATGGTTCACAGTAGGGGGTCTGTGATGTGGTCATATGGCAAATGTCTTTCAAAAACTTTACTTCCCTTTTATAATCTTGTGTCCCTGAAATATAATAGTATTGTCAATGTACTCAGAATTCATAGCTTCATCAAAATGCAATTCATTTAAGAATATCATTTTCTTTTGTGGATAAATGAACCTTATATTATAAACAAAAACAAAGATATTTTCAAATCATTTGTCTTGATGACATCACTCACTCTGCTATTGCCAGATGCATTAATAAATTCACAAAATTTAACAAAATAACTTCTTTGCAAATAAGCATGCCATCAGGATGCAGTTTTCATCTACAAGTGCAGAAAATTTACAGTATTTTTTATGAAGCAGTAAACTTTGACCAGCGGAATATCCAAAGGAATAAACTGTTGGCCTGAAGAGCCAGTGTAATGTATTGACTTAAAAGTATGACACAAATCTTAAGGCAGATAACTTCAAAGATTGTGTTTAGTCATAAATAAATAAGACACAAAAGACTACGAAAATATTGTCAAACAGTTACCATTCCTGGGTCTAGCAGTCTTGGGTATTCATCCAAAATGGATTTTATGTTGAACTTCTTGTCTCCTTTAATAAAGTCTGCACGTACATGAACCGTGTCCTTCATGTAACTTTTCACTGTTTCCTCTGGAGAGATGTTTTCTTTTAACCAGTTCACCTTTTCTGTCAAGCTTTCAGACTGGCCAATTGCATCAATTTCTAATAAAACAGACATAAAGAACCTAAGAATCAGAATATTTCTTGAGTAATTAAACAAGAAAAATTTACCCTCTACAATATACACCTACTCCCATGTGAATATGGAGCCCTAACACTTCAACTTGAGTAAACTTAAGACGGGGAAGGAGTTCCTTCCATGAATTTGAAGCTTATACAAAGTTTGAGCACCAACTGATGGTAGATGTTGCTCAAAGCATATAAATTAGTACCATATTTGATACCCCGACTTTGAGCTTTGAATTCCAATCATTTAATTCCTATGAAGCCTTAGTTATACCTTTCTAGGCTGTGCAATGACCAAAAGGAGGGGTTTAATTTTAATTTCATGAAGGCATACCTGGCTCGATTTATCAATGAGTATTCAATTTGCTACACTAACTATGAATATAATTTCAAGTTGAAATATAATTGTCAATTAATTGTCCATAATAATTATCCTATGTTCAATGCACTCATTTTTGCGAAATGACAAAGAACATGCACACATCATATGGAAACAAAAGCTACATTAGTTTAGTGTTCAGTGAATTGGTCCATTGCCTTGTGATATACTATCTTCGGGTACATAGTAGCAAAACCTATTATGCACTTGTCAATTGTACGACTCACCTCTACAACCCTAGACATGGTCAATCATTGTACAACCTTTGTGAGTCATGAAAATGCCTAAATTGACACACCCTTCAGTCACTATATTGACTGACATTTCATGTAAAATGACACACCCATCAGTAACAATATTGTTACACAATTTTGTGTTTAAGTTATTGGCCATCTCCAGTAAAGTGACCAACCCTTGAGTCACTCCTGTGACTTACAATCTAGTTACAGTGATGCACATGCGAGTCACTTTTTTAGTGTCAATGACCCACATTTGAGTGACCATGCCAGGGGTAGTAAGGGTGAGTCATACAATTGAATGAGTCTTTCAGTATTGAAAAAAAACAACCATTCTGAGCCTTCTGTCACATATTCTTTAATACATAACTTACGTGTTACTTTCCTTGCCAAATCTTATGTTTTTATTGTAAGGAAGCATACCTTTCTGTTCCTTCGAGCTCTCATCTCTTTGTACTTGTTGTGCTGGTGTTGATGACTTATCGTTATCATTGCTCTTGCTTTTCTTCCTCACATAGCGAAGGTGATCCTCCAACCATCCACAGGCAGGCCTTTTATGTGCTCCTTTTGAGTAAAAAGCTTCCTAGAGTGAGGAAAACACAGAAATATACGTACTACCTTTTCTATTGTAGTAAAAAACAAACAAATGCACCACATTCTTTGGGTTTGCTGTATTACATAATCACGCTTGCATTGATTATACCACACACTGACCATCTTGAATGATGCCATATGTTGTAACCTTCATAGAAGCTAACATCCTTACTACAGTGAGTGAATGGATGAACAAGCTGCATACTCGACATACCAAAAGGTTTATAGCTTCCTAGCTACCATATATTTCCTTATCGCATATATGGGTAAAACTGTAACTACAATTATGACAAGTTTAATAACCATTAAAGTGCACATGCATATTGTGAGATATACAGCATGGATTGGGCTTGCAGGGCTTTTACTTACACATCCATTTCCTCTGGGATCTTTCAAGCAAGGAAATGCAGTGATGACTGACTGCGCAAGTGCTTCCTTGAGTACAGCATTAGGTCTGCGACAAAATCAAACAAAATTTCCAACTTGATTGTCAGTCACACTATAATAACATCCGGCCTGTTTAGAATATGATTACTTAAAACATGGTTCACCATGAGCCTTTCTTCATAGCTTGTTGATTGTAAATGCTATACAATTTTTCTGGGATGAGTAATCAATATAAAGACATTTGGCCAAGCATTGGGTAACATGTATTGCTAATATTCCAGCCTGCTTCTGTTCCAATGGACAGTAGATTCTTGTCGTGCAAGTTTGCTCGGTCAACTAGTCATAATTCTTATTAAGAATTGATATCAGTTTGGTATTGTTTAGTTACAGTAAGGATATAGTGCATCGGTTGTGTTGTTCTCATATCAGATAAATGGGACTTGCTTACTTCGGTCCATGCACTTCAATCAGGTGGGCTACACATGCATTAACCAGAATCCTTCGATTGGCTGGTGTACAAATTTTGTTTGTATCAATGTCCTTTGTAACTTTGCCACCCAATGGGTGTTTTCTGAGAATGGTACGGACATCCTGCAATCAATCAACAGAAGAAAAAGGTTGAGCTATAAATAAAGCAGCATAGGAATTACCAACATTTTGTCCTTGTGGTACAGTAATGTGCTACTAATTCACTGAAAATGAAATAATCACTCCCTTTAATGCATGTTTCAGATAGTCAACATTTCCATTTGCATTGTGTGCTGTGTCATGTTTGAGACAAAATACCAGATTTATCTCCTTTTCATTTCAGTTTAACTGCTGAGATGATACTTTGACTATGTCTAGTTCATTACAATATGATTTACCTGAAATTTTTTTGGCAAGACTTGTAAAGGTAACTGATCCAAATCCAATCTTCTGTATATATCTGATACTCTCATGTCTGTAAACCAGGGATGTTTTATACCAGCAGTTTGGAAGTACAAACCTGTTTGCACCGCTTATGACTGGCCAAAATAAAGCTAGTTATGTAATTAAAATGCTTTTGAACATTAGCGTTTGAGCATGCACAAGTGCTCCCTTTCTCGTATTTCACTTGTTGAACCGTTTGCAAGACCTACCTCTTGAGGTAAATAAACATAAATTGTAGCAATGAAAACTAAATGTTGACCTTGGTAAAAGTACATGTGTTTTAATTAAAGGCAAGACATTGTAATTGAAATTTAATTACAGTGTACTTACAAATGAGAAACAATTCTCTCGCTTCAGCATAGGGATACTAGGACTCGCCTTAGTAGCAACAGGTAGGCTCTCATCAGATGATAAAATAATATCTGTACTAGTACTGTCCTCAGAGTCAGATGCTGGACAAAATACAGGTCCAGGTGGAAATCTACATGTAGATCTTGATGATTCTCCTCCAAACTGTAAAAAAGCACAACAACAGAAAAACATTTATTGCAACCTGCAAACAATCCATTGTTACTCAATATTATCTTTATAGCATAACAATCTCAGGCTGACCAATGTTCAAATTCTATTTTGTAGTATTCACTCCAAATAACAACAGAGTCCTTGTGGAGATACCGTAGCTCACTGTAAAAGAAGATGGCTCAAGTTCTCGCCAAATTGAAATTACTGAAATGAAAATCATGGAATAACCATACTGAAATATACTAAGAAAGATGGGATGACTGTACCTTCTGTATCTTAAAGGAGATGATTTCTTGTAGATATGTAAAATACACCTTCTTCAGCAGAGTGGGACTGTGCAACATTCAGTGGCCGGAAATCCAGCAAGTTATGTGGCTCCACAACAACCCTTAATGTTGCAGATGGTCTAACAGCAAAGGCATGGTAGTGTCTTTCAAACACAATAGTCTCCCATGGTTGAACAACAAAAAACAGATGTCCATTTGCCACGATCACAACTTCAATTTGAGCAAATTTAGGGTAATCGTCCTCAGTGTCTGGCAAAACTACCATAGAACCTGGTCGGAACTGGTAACCATATACTATAACATGGCTGCTGACTGCAACTTTATCTGCACCCTCTAAGTCCAGATGCTGAATTTCCCCTTCACTCAAGTGAAGAATTGTAATCGGCTCAATTGACTGACCATAGACTTCAAAATCTTTCTCCTCCAGATGACTTCTCACCATCAATTTGTAACTTTGACACATCTGATGCTTTCTTGCCAAGGTGTGAGCTATGTTCTGAAAATTGTTACATACTCTTGCATAATTTTTCAGCGGTTTATGCTTCCCTTCAAAACGCATTGAAGAATACTGAGACAATGAACCAAGTGATCTGATAATCCTAGGGTTCTGTACCATAAAATGCTGTTTTGAGGTAAGATGCTGTTGTGGGTATTCAGAGAGAAAAAGCCTGTGGTGGTTTTTTATTACACTTTGTAGGAAATAAGTTCCACATTCAGTCACAGATGGAAAACAAATAATCTTTACTGCATCTAGTAGCAATAGCAAAACTTCCCAAACATTACTTTCCTTTGGCACTTTATCTCCTAAAATTAGCGTTATGTTGTAAAACAGTGTCATCATTTGCGCTGCCTTTGTCCACTTGCTCCACTTGGATTTTTTATGGCAGACGATAAGATAGGACCTGGTCGATTCTTTTGATCTACAAACCCATATTCAAATGAAGCTATTCTACTGTTGATGTCATCCAATGTGAAGCAGCCTTGTGTTATCAATGATCCAAGGACAAGTTTTAGCTCCTTAGGAATGACACCTTCAAACAAATCATGCATGATATCCGCGGTCATATTGTCTATGATGTGATAGTAACTCAGATTATTAAGAAAACTACAATGCCACACCCCTGTTTCTGATGGATTTGCTATTTGCAAATCTTCCTTAAAATTTTTTTTAGTCCTTAGCAGAGAAATATCTTCATCAATTGTATTTTGTGAGACAGTCTTATGAGACTTACAAAACCTGCAATAATAGTTTGCTGAGAAGCTACCTGAAAAGCCAAGCAGTGGATTTAGAGCTACGTTATCTCCAACAAACTGAAATAATCGTGGATATACCTTTCCTTGAAAGTCTGGGCAATCAAGCACTAATCCTTCCAGAGACAATGCATTGAAATCTTTAACAATATTCATAAAAATACTTTCAATACCATATTTTTTCATTATGTTAGACTTTGCAATAGCCACCACATGAATATTTTCCAGATGAACTTGGTATTTCATGGGAAGGCTCAAAATAGTCATGTAGATCCCTGTGACTTTATGAACACCTTTCTGCGAACCTAAAGGATTTGCAGTTTAAAATTCATCTGATTAAAGGAGCAGGGGCATAGATAGTTTCTTTTCATTCCTCCAGAGCAGGGGGATAGATAGTTTCTTTTCATTCCTCCAACTAGTTTTGTAAAATGATCCATCTCTGTAAGTAGAAAGGACAATTGCATCTGCCTCCTTCTCTTTTAAAATGGTAGGTTTTACCCCAGGAAGTTGCAAGTGTAACTTCAAGGTATGTTTTAAAGGTACATATTGGAATGTTTCCTTACTCTGTAACTGGAGGGCTAATCCAGTTTCTCTATCAACAGATGGCACCATGGCATAACCCAAAAATTGTTCTTCCGGTGTGACAAATGCTCCATGCTTGGTGAAGTAATCTTTCCTCTGGTGCTCAGTCATTAGACCATCAAATGGTATCAATACCGTTTGCAGGTCTTGTAGCATTTGCTGAAGAATATCTTGTCCTTTGTTGCCAATATCTCTTGCTTCTTCTTTGAAATTTAGGATTTTATTGCTAAAGATATTTATTAGAGAATTTGTTATCACTGCAACATCTTTCATAACATTATCAATAAATGAATCAGGAATGGATGCATTCAGCTTGAGCTTTGCTACAAACATGACAATAGACTCTCTAATGTCTGCAAATGATAAGGATGTTGCTGCTTCATCTGCCCCCTCTATTTCCATCGCATCATCCCCTTCGTCACCAGCAGGATGCACCTGTTGCACGGCATTATTTCCCTCAACCTGTTCATGTTCACGATTGCGCACTAAGCCTATATTTGCATGTTTTCTTGTGAGATGTCTTTTGAAACTGGACAATCTCAAGAAGATACTTTGACATCCATCCTGGCTACAAATAATTCTTGTGTGAGTTCCTTCATGAATGCAGTGTCTATACTTCAGATGAAGGCAAAACTGTTTTATAGAACCATCTATTTCATGGAGGCATTTTAAACATTTAAACATATTGACTGTGTGGCTAAAACACTTCAGATTTCCATTGCTGCATGAATCGGAGCCGAAGGCCTATTTGAGGGATAAGCTCTTTTATTGATTCCTTGTCTAGTAACTTGAGGGCTCTATCATCAATGTTGTTTTCTGTCAAAATGAAAAAGGTAATGAAGATATATTTCAGCACTGACAAAGAAACCTTAATCTGTTAAATGTAGTATACATGATCTTTGCACATATGGGTGTGGGGGTTGGTTAGCCAACAACTGACAAGGTATGTAGAGCTGTTGGTCCTTGAGAACAATGGTGTATTACTGTCACATAGGCCTACTGTACATTAAAAACAGGCTGGCCTCACCCTAGCACAACTATGGCCAAAATAGTTATAATTATATAACTTGGAATAATCATTCATAACAGGCTCAAGCACCTATAGTGTCTAGTTAATCTAATTACAAAACATTTTTCTGCAATTTTGACCATTAACAAACGAATGTTCCCCTACCGTTAATAATGTATGTCATGCGGAAGCCTAACCACCTTAGTTAAAGCTTCATGATTGATTCTGTTTTACCGAAATGACAAATAAACATAAAATGCAGACCTTCATTTCTGTAAATATGAGGAGCTCTATTAACTGCTCTTCTAGATTAAACTTGACAAGGAGCTCAAATTGAGCTCCTAAAATTCCTCCTCTGGAATTCTGAGGAGCGTGCAGTTTTTTCTTTTGCGTATAACTGTACTAAAAGTTATAGTATTCTAATTGTAGTATACTTCATTGAAACGTAAATACTTCATTAAAATACTATACCTAAGTACACTAAGCAGGGGTCGAAATAAGACTTGGTAATCCAGTAGCCAACTGGGCCCCTGGCCCTCAAAATCTAGGGCCAAACTTTTGAGGAATGGGTACACATATTGTACATTTAGGACAACACATGTTGCACACCAATTTTATCAGATGAAACTAGGTCAATCTAGGTAAAATGACTCATATAAGTTAACTGCATGAACAATAAAAAAGTTTGTACAAATGTTAAAAAAAGAATGAATGCATCCACGTTTGTTTCGTTTCATTATTTAAAAACCCTCTTCACTTCCACTAGCTCTTTTTTTCTCTTACTATCTACTCTCTTTTTGTCCACTCTCCTTCCCACATCCCCCTTCCCCACATCACCCTTCATTCATATTTCCCTGCATCTATGATTCCTATTTCCCTAATAGTTTTCACTTTTTTTATCCCGTGTCATTTCACGGTAATTCAAAAAGCAATAACCGGTCCTTACATGCACCATATAGCAACCACCCTTGAACCCTCGAGAGGCAAGATTGATCGTCCAAAGCTTGAAAAATATATCAGTTGGCTTAAAATGCCATAGATATTTGATTGACAACTGTAGAAAACCTTTTCAAAACAGGCCGCAATGCTTTTGAAAGCTTTACATTCAATATATTTTCATATGGAGCTTTCTCTTGGGAAGTAACTAGAATGTTCCTTTTATCCTAACATGTGTTATGTATGTACACTACAGCCTACACTGCACATGTGTTTCTATACTTTCTGCACATGAATGACAGTATTGACACACACAGTATATTGCACTAAAACTGAATGTTTACAGTTACAATACAAGTATAAAGGTTTAATGGCAAACAAATTGGTGGATTTCTTCTTTTTAATTCATGCCAATCTCAAACTTTCTCACTTTAGTGAAAGGGGGGATTTTTGTCAAGATTCGGTAATTTTTTGGCCCGCCGCTCTTTAGGATTCTTTGATTCTTCATTATATCAGTTCTAATGGGCCCTTGTGTCACTAATTCATGGATTTTAAGTAGCCAAAACTCTAGAATATGTAGGTCCCAAGTTGCTAATATGTTTTTAAAGGCGTTATAGGTGCAGCAGGATTTCAGCATGTTGGTAGATTAACTTTGGCTTTCCATACTTAGGCCCTACTTGAAACACACTGGTACGGTATTCCTCTTACGACAAGTTATAACAAAACATATTGCAAATGACCCATGTTCATTGTTAGGCTAGCTACTGCTTTGTACAGATAGTTACAATCGTTCTTGATGCTGACTGAACAAGAAAAAAAGATAACTTTTTTTAGAACGCAAAGCCATCAGTGGCGCCCCAACTTGACCACCCTCCTCACCCCAATGAAAATGCATATTTCGAAAGATTATATTACACATAAAATTGTAAACGATTGCTCCAATATTTGCATCTAAATAATTTTATATGTGTGAGGATGTAGTAGACAGAATAAACAACAGATTTTGTAATTCACCAATGGTCTGGTGGCACCATGTATTTAAACATGAAATTTAATATAATTGGTAAAATCAAGAATCAAGAGGGCAGTGGTTAAGAATTAAAAGAAACCCCTTGACACACTGCAAAGAGAAGAAATAAGTAAAAGTGAAAAATAGGAAAAATGACTATACAGTATATAAGCACTCTAGAGGCAAAATATTAACGCCTCCAAAAACCAAGGCCAAAAAGGTGTACATGCACTGACATCTTTACGATATCTCTAACTTAACTAGCAGCGGTGTTAATCCAACGTATAACAATACATAGTAGAAGTAGCTGCGACTATTACGTCCCTGACACGTCTGTCAATAACAACAACTTAATACTAAACAAAAGAATATTGTCCATATACGGCTTAACTACCAAACATATATACTGCTTTAAGTTATAACATTTTAGTAAAACAATACTAACTCCGATAGTGCATGGCGAAATTAATACGAACCATTGAATTTGGTCAAAGGGAAGGAAAATATCTTAACTACTATGCATACTATCACTTTAAAGCTATAACTGTACTATCCCTTTAAGTGGGTAGTCATGACCTTAAATATGATAAGAGAAAATATCTCTTAAGTCTTAATGGTTAAAAGTAAAATAAAGAGAAAGAATACTGATAATATATTGTAAAAGCACTTAGAAATATAGATGCACATGGTGAGGCTATGCTGTTATGTTACGTTAGGTAAACTACACGTTAAGAACCTCAACTTGTATACATATACAATACTATAAATTTAACGTTACCTGGGCGCCGCCATCTTAGCTAAAACAGAGGGCGCTCTCCCAGAACATAATCACCACCTCGTGTATGTGAGCCTCTTACGTAACTGGCTCTTAGAAGTATCTCTTAAGTATTAAATTCCTTTAAAATATCAATGTGAAATTGACCCTTAAGTAAATCCTGTAGATTATATATAAAGATACATCTTCAATAAAACAAGTTAAATATAAGTATATGTAACCCACACTATGTCTACTCAACATAACGTTAGAATAGGGCTTCCCTATCCCGGCATAATCTGTACAGTAGGATAGCGGACCCTAGCCAAGCTTAACCGATACGAAAACGGTCGATAATATTTAATAAAATAAACGATCACTGAATAACTCCAGTGCTACAAGAACTTAACAGGTTAATAAAATATATATTTACCTCCAAGCGTCAACAATGTGAGTGTCCATGTGCATCACATGCTCCTTAATTACTTAAAACTAAAACTGTTGGTAAACTATTCGTGTTTGTAGGTTCGTAGTCAAATATATAGTGGCACGCTAACTGAGCTATTCCCAGCTGGCTATATTGCGTAACACACATGAACCCTTTGTTCAAGCCGGAAATGACTCATGGCCACTTGCCATGGAACGCACGGATTCCCTCACATATGAAAACTATTATCAAAGGTACAAGTACACTCTTCTTCCAAACTAGTCAAATACGCATTTCACCCTCATAAAAGTTGCACCCAAAACAATTCATGTCCCCCCACACCCCTGGACAGGAAATAATTTTCATCTGGCAAGGCTATTTTCTGAGAGGGTTAATTTTGCAAATTATATCCAAAATGCTAACACAATGTGTGGCGGAAATCGCCTACACGGCTCTTTTCATGCATGGGGGCTAATTTACAGATTTAGGGGGATAATCGCCATTAAAAAATATGCTGAATTAGATCAAAATTTTCAGTGTGGAAAGCATTTTTGCTTGTAGTTCTAGGCGATACTTCACTTATTCCTGTAGGCTAGTCCTAGTTACTTCTATACAAACCGATGTATACTTTATGCGTATAGGCTAGGTCTAGACGATTTGTGATATATATATATATTTTTTTTGGGGGGGGGGTGTTCGTTGCAATTATAACACAAAAATGCCTAGCCTTGACCTATCAAAATGTGTCAAAACGTAGGCCCTACTGCATTTATAAATATCAAACTGTCGTGATCCATTTTGAATTATTTATCATAACGCTAGCCATGAGGCCTAACCTAATTTAATCCAGGCTAAAGACAATTGCCATACTGCCCAAGCTTGTTGGAATTTAAAATCAATTAGGCCTAGCCAAACATGTTTTACTATTTTTTAGTTTTACCAAAATGAATGGCTGCGATCCACCACAGTCATGGCTAGCCTAACACTAACAGTAACACTAACACAGTAACATATGGCTTTTTGTACGAATAAGCTTATAGAAATAGTATACGATGAAAGCGCATGCGGCGTCATCATCATGGTAGGCTAACGCAGCAGTAACGTAAGGCCAGGGCCTAACGTTATTATCATTGCCGCAGTGTTGCTCATCCTTGCACATCAATTTGTATAGTTTTCTTTACGATGACATCTACAGTACTAAACGAATAACGTTTCAAACTTTACTTAAATTAAGTTGGCCTACTAGAGGTTTGATTATACCTGCAAAAGTGTCAATGAGGGAATCAAGTCCCCAGGAAATCAGCTGCAACATCACGTTTTCATCTGCCATAGGTTCAGCACTTTCCTCACGTTGTTCGTATGTTTGTGAACTGCAATTCGACGGCCGCTACCGCGCATGCTCACTTCATAGCCAATTGCCCAGTCATCTGGTAAACAAGTTTAGCGTGCCCAGTCATAACTGTTCTGCCCAATTTGCTTCTACAATTTACACAACGTTTACCCAGGCTGTGAGTGCCCAACCTGTTTTGCCCATAATTTTTAAGAGTGTAGGTCACAGCATCAAAGGTGAGTTATAATTTCGTGCAGCTATTTGATTAATTCGATTGATGCTCCACGAATCCTTTACCTTCAGCTTTCATTTTCGCCAAAAAAAACCTTTCTTTTGTTGTTTGCATCTACAAATCTGTTCAAATTTCGTATAAAATAACTTAGTCGCGTCCAACTCCAACGAGAGCTAAGCCTATTTAATCAGTGAAGCTACACTCTAAAAAAGTTGGTCATTTTATTGGGCCAATTTTTAACCAACGCTGCGGAAGTATGTATCCAACCAACTGTTGAGCATTTGTTGCCCAATTGCCGCTGGGTAATGTTTTTACTCACAGTTGGGCATATTATTTTACCCATAAATAGTAATTAAGAAATTACCCAACTGGCCTGTTGGGCAATGTTTATCATTTCTTGGCGAAATGTTGAATACGCATATCATATGGTTGGGTATCCTTTACTCCTAATTGGGCAACATAGGGCTATTTATTGGTCGATATTTAGACATTATTTAAGCAGTTTTTCTCCCTTTATTGGGTAATGGATAGTTAATCAATATATTCATAATGATCAATACAGGTATTTCAAAGACCAGTTTTTTACTGACTATACACACAAATGTTGAATGATATACCTTAAAATAGGTGGGATGAACATGGAAGGTTGGAGGATTGGGAACAAGTATAGCATACACCAAACCAAAAAGACAGATCTAACAACACAGTGTATTGTAGAATGATTTATTGAACATCTACTTTCTTGAAGCAGCATATCAACATAAATTTAAAGCAGATAAAACAGATGAAAATCATAAAGACAAAATACACTTATCACATCCCACTTTGCTATTGTAGCATGCTACTATTGTCGATAAATTGTCATAGTAACATGCTACTGTGATCCACCCATTGCTATTGTGGCATGCTACTCTCGTCCACTCATTGCTATTGTAGCATGCTACTCTCATTCACCCATTGTTATTATACCATGCTACTTTCGTCCACCTATTGCTATTATACCATGCTACTCTCGTCCACTCATTGCTATATTGTAGCATGCTACTCTCGTCCACTCACTGCTATATTGTAGCATGGTACTCTCATCCACCCATTGCTATTGTAGCATGCTACTCTCGTCCACCCACTGCTATATTGTAGCATGGTACTCTCATCCACCCATTGCTATTGTAGCATGCTACTCTCGTCCACCCACTGCTATATTGTAGCATGGTACTCTCATTCACCCATTGCTTCTCCTGTCATTGTTTATCAAAATGTGTTTATTTTTACACTGTGCCTGGTTAGTTCTCAAAGTCCAGTAATATATGAGCAGGGAAGCATTACCAACCCATGTAATCAACAGTTTAAGGATCATGAATCAGAAACTGTTTTGGGCGCAAGTCTAGATAAGCTTTAAAAGATGACCAAAGGCTGATTTCCATACTACATCTTCTATCAGTAATAGAAAACTAATCCAAATGTACGCAGCAAAGGTGGAAACACATATCTTATGTTTCAACATGTTTAATTACATTTTAGTTTTGTTGGAACGAGACTGGTTAACTAACACCAGATCATTGTGATGCTAAACCAAAGCTAGGGGTACCATCATGTCATATAAGTACTCTATGTACAGGTTTCCAAAATATTAACTGATTTTGTAAGACATTACTGTGATGGTGTTAATGAACATAATAATTGAAAACAAATTATTTTTGGCTGATTCAGTATGATATAAAATGGCGAACACTTAACCATGAATAATGAAACCAAGTAACTGATACTGTACTTCACCAAATTCCTTGAACGCCAAGCCATGAAAGCTAAGTAATAGAACAATGGAAGTTAAAAAAATCATCTGTACTTTTACACAATATTTACACTTTAAATTTGTTCTATCAAGATGTAATGCATGATATAAATAAAATGAATAGTAAGGAATTAGAGAACTACTCTGAATCTGATGCGATGAATGCACGCAGATTTCGAATGGAACTTGTGATGTTTGCCTCAGTGAAGTCATAGATCACAACCTGCAAAAACTGCCATGCAATCTTACACATTGGTTGATATTCAATATCAAAATATGTACATGGCCTCAAAGCATACGTCAATAGCTTTCATGAGTGATTGCTGAGGGAGTGCATTTCGTTCTATGATGATATCAGTTTGTGATGGATTTATCCGACTTCCCCTGCACACAAGAAATGGCTGTGGGGTTTCTGTTGCTTTGAGGGTCTTTACATATTGGTCTATGTCAAACACTTCCTATGAAAACAAAGAAAAATGCAATATTTTAAGAAGTGTAGTTATCTACAATTTCATGAAACGACACAAATGTAAATAACCCATGTAGCTATGAATATTGGTCTATGTCAAACACTTCCTATGAAAAGAAAGAAAAATGCAATATTTTAAGAAGTGTAGTTATCTACAATTTCATGAAACGACACAAAT
>KN882213.1:301608-336959 GCA_000934455.1 Apostichopus parvimensis
GTTTCCAAATATTCATTACGTGAAAATTTTTGTATAGTCTCTAGAAGAGGCACTTTGCAGATTTTGACCTATGGCTGGTGACCTATTTCTATTAACAAGAATAAATTAAGGATAACAACCTCACAAGATATGATCATATGTCAACACACACTGGTGCATGTGCATGGACAGATTCACAGAGACACAGTCTGATAAAGGGTTCTCACCGACATGCATGTGCCATTTACATTGCCTGATTGATGTAATGATGGAAAAATTGCCTTGATGTGAGAGTACCACAGACTTGGAGTCCCCCTAAAACTTTAAGCAATGTTAGACTTCATTATTAACCATTTAAAAGGTTTCTTCCAATTGTCCAACAATTAAAAGGCTCTATTCCTTGATTTTTTAACAGCCATCACCAATGAGAGGCAGCATACTATTAATTGCAGGAACCGTATTTTAAGTACAAAGCAGTGAGCATACTTTACCGTCAATATCACCATTCATGTACCAACAGCTCATGAGAATCTAATTTGATGGACCAACAAGTCAACATATGTCTGTTTGTTTTGTATATTTAGGCTTACCTTTTGTGAGGTCATCAATTTTTGTATTCTGCATACCTAGGACCTCCCTCCAATTTAGCTGTTGGCTGTATAAAATAACTTTTCTTGCCACCTTCTCCCATCTTTGATAGAGTTTGTTTGATCTTGATGGATACAGCAATGCAAAGTCTTGCTCAATCTAAAATGAAAATGAAATAGTTTTTTAAGTCACCAGTGGAACATGACTCTTTTAGGGAACAGCTGCAAGCTAGACATGGAAAGACTCACACATTAAAAAGCTTAGAAACATTAAAAGGCTTAGAAAATAGTTATTGTGGAACCCAATTATTTGTGGATAAAATGATAATTAATGATAATTATTTCAGGGTTAAAGGTATGCGGACATGTAACAGATTCGTCTCAGCTCTTGAAAATGATTCATTGAGAATACAAGATCAGAATCCTGCCTTTTCACATGAAAAAAACAACCTTGTAATGACATAAGTTATATAATTGAATCCATTGGAATAAACAAGATATGAAACAGACAAATTAAGACTAATATGCAGATATGTGACATGGACAAATGTATATTGAAACGTATGCTACTTATACCAGGGATTATGAAAGAGCTGCAACTGAACCATGCCCGTTGAAATTAACTTGTATTCGACACAAATCCTGTCTTTCACACGGAATTAAGTATTCAGTGTAACTTTATCCGATTTAATGTTATTAGCATATGTTTCAACATAACTTCACAGGCTGCTATGAGGTTGAATAAAGAGATGCAATTTTCCAGGAATGTTTCAGTAAGTTTTAAACTGCTTCGTTTTATTATGAAATGTTGTTTTTAGGTGTCTACAGACGTTTAACAGCCAACCAAACAACAAGCATAAAGTAACCCAGGGTAACGATGGTTTCATGAGAACAAACTATCAGTGAACACTGTTTGGCATTCTGCTTTACTATTCCCCCTCAATGTGTAAGAACATAGATTACCTGCAGATTTTACATACACAACTTTCATTTAAGCCATGGTTTCCCAAACCTGGGGTCGCGACCCCAACTGGGGTCGCGAAGCAATTCTTGTGGGGTCGCAGGTTTGTTTCAAAATATAAAAAAAAAAATTGACGGTACCCAAAATTTACCCGAATTTGAACGTTCGCAGTCAAAATCATACAAAATTCACCCTGAAAACTCATATTTAGGGTTTTATTAGCGGCCGTTCTAGCGTTTTTCCTGAGTAAATCTCGCGTTTTTTGCTCAATTGTCGCTGGCCACCCTGCTTCTGTATATTATTCACTATATTGTTTTCACATACAACTACAGTACTGTACTACAGGTACATGTGGGTCGAACAATATAGCGGTGTAGCGCGCGTGTAGCTCTGTAGCCAGTAGCGTACAACAACATTGTTCGATGTTCAGAACGGGATCGTTTTCAGTTGGAAATTATAGTTCGACAATTTGTTAAGGAAGATGGCAGGGGCATCACGCGAACGACAGTACATGGACAAATTCCTTGAACTTGGATTCTATTATGTGACGGATCGTGGAGTTCAGAAGCCTCAGTGTGTTATTTGTTATGATGTACTTTCGAGTGAATCGATGAAGCGTAACAAGTTGCGACGTCATTTGACTTCGAAACATACCGCATACGCTGACCGCGACCGTGCATTTTTCGAACGGAAGTTAACCAAATTGAGAAACAGCCGGTTGGATAAACAAGGCAAGTGTAGTCAGACCAATGAACGTGCAGTGGAGGCTTCCTATCGCGTTTCGCTGCGCATTGCGAAAGCTAAGAAGCCACACACTATCGGAGAAGAGCTGATAATGCCATGTGCGAAGGATATGGTTTCTCTCATGATCGGAGAAGACATCGTTAACAAACTCGGAACTATACCTCTTTCGAACAACACTGTTCATAGGAGAATTTGTGACATGAGTCAGGACATTACCGCGCAGAATATTGCTGCTATCAAACAGTCACCTTGGCATGTCATACAGTTGGATGAATCCACTGATATTTCATCCTGCCCACAGTTGATGGTTTGGGCCAGGTTCATCAAAGATGATTATTTTTTTGATGAACCTCTGCTGTGCAAGTCATTGGAAACAACAACCAAAGGAGATGACATTGGGTCAACTACAGATGGAGCTCCTGTAATGCTTGGAAAAAAAATCCGGATTCAAAGCCAAATTGCAACAAGTCGCCCCTAATGCGGTAACGACCCACTGCATGATCCACCGGGAAGCGTTGGCTACTCGCACACTGCCCGAAAGCTTCATGGACGTACTATCACAGGTGATACAAATTGTCAATCACATCAAATCGAGTGCACTGAACACAAGGTTGTTCCGACTTTTCTGCCAGGAAATGGACGCTGATCACATGAACTTGCTGTTCTACACTCAAGTACGTTGGCTTTCTCGTGGGAATGTTATCCTGCGTGTTTACGAGTTGCGTGAGGAGTTGAAGGAGTCCTTGCGTATGCAGCAGAAAGAGGAATGGGGGTCATTGCTGGAGTCGAGTAACTGGCTAGCTAAATTGTGCTACTTGAGTGACATATTTTAAAGGATGAATGTGCTGAATCGCACGCTGCAGGGCAAAGACACAAACCTGTTGATCGCTAATGATAACATCAAGGATTTCTCGCAACACTAGCTTTGCTGAAAAGCAAAGTGGATAACCGCCGCTTTGTATTGTTTCCTCGCCTATCCGCTCACATCGAAGAATCTGAAGGCATCGAAGTTGAGACTCTTTCTGTTGACATTGCTCAGCATATCCAGTCTTTGATCAGCCAATTCGACAAATACTTCCCAGAACTCGATGTTCCCTCGTTTGCTGTGGCACGAGATCCATTCATTGCCCCGCTAGACGCAGTGGCTGAGGATGATATCATCGAAAAGGAGCTCGTCAGAATGAAGCAAGACTCTGAAGCGAAAACCGTGTATCAGTCTTTCTCCCTACAAGAGTTTTGGTGCAGGATGCTCAAAACCTACCCTAATGTGTCACAAAAGGCAGTGTGGCTTCTCATGCCGTACCCCACTTCGTACATCTGCGAGCAGTCATTCTCAACAATGGTTGCCATGAAAACGAAGTCCAGGAATCGACTGTCAATAGAATCGGACATGATTGTTGCCTTGTCAACGACAGAGCCGCGTATCGGGAAACTGGTTGCAGAGAAACAGGCCCACCCGTCACACTGAGAGAAGAACACAACGGTAAATGAATGCCTGCACAACTTCATTATTCCGGAGACACAAACTTGGGGTCGCGCTCGGATGGCGCTACATGAAATGGGGTCCCCGCCTTGAAAAGTTTGGGAACCACTGATTTAAGCCTTACAAAAACAAATGAAATATGTCTATAGCCAGCTGTCTTTAAAGATAAAAAATTATATGAAAATGCCTAACTTGGCTGTAATGAGGGTCAGGTGCAATCATATTAATCATTGAAAAAGAAAGCAAAGTATTTAATAGAATTTTACCATTCCTGGGTCCAACAGTCGTGGAAACTCAGCAATGGTGGTGTTAACACTCCCCAGACTTTCTTTTATTCTCTTTTGGCGGTAGAAAGCTGTTTTCTGCATGAAAACAGTAACTTGGTCTTCAGGTTCCTTGTTGTATTTAAGCCATTGATTCATCATAACAAGTTCTTCTTCATTTTCAGGTGCTACTGGTGCTGATAAATGAATTGAAAAAGTAACTTCTATGTAATTGTTTTTGCTTTGTGTGGGCTTATTGCACTTACTCTTGGATGCTGACTGCAAAATGAACTGGATAGGCTTGTTAATGCTGTTATATACAACTTTAGGTGTTCATCTGGATGATGTTACTCAATATGTATTATGTACCTACAGTACCCGACTATCATCATTTTCCTGCAAAAGATGATAGAAATCTATCCTACTATAACTGAGAAAGGATAATTTAAGTCATGCCTCATTGTTACTATTCTTGTTATAGCTACCCCAAGAAACAGGCAGACTTCACTCACCACGAGGCATCTGTTGTAATCAATCCATTATAATTGTTTTAGAGATATAGTCTTTACAAGCTTTGTTGTTGTTGTACAATTCCTTTGGTTCACACATTACCATATAAAACTTGCCTAACATCTATCGCCACCCTTGTCCCAAATATGTACCAAATGACTTGCCATTGCAAATTGCAACAAAAATGAAGATAACTGAAGGTTAAAGACACACTTGTCAATAACATGAATGTCAATAGTCCCAAAATCACAGGGATCTGCTACTCACCATGGCACATTTATATGAAAGTAGTTGGCATCAGTTCATTACACACCTCTGGAAATCTTGTGATTACAAGCCTTAAGTCACACACACACACTACACACACTGCCAGTGTAGACTGCATAAAAGCTACATACATATGCCAGCCTTCAGCAGGTAACCAAGCACTCATCATAACCTTATGTATTCATGCCTGTATTCTCAGTAAAATAACATATAAATATTGCTTATTTCTTCTAGATTTAATCAAGCTGAACATGCTCTGTAGGATGAATTTACAGAAGTAGGACACTATCGAATAGAGGTGATGGATCTATAAAATAAACGAAAATACAAACCTAGCATGGGTCCTTCTTTGGGGAGTTCATCTTTCTTCTTCCCCTTCTCTGGTTCATTCATAGCAATTACTCTTTTTCTTCTGTATCTGAGGTGTTCCTCCAGATATCATGTTGCTAATCTTCCTTTAGCACCTTTACAATACCATGCTTCCTGACAATAATAATGATTCCAAAATGTGAAACATGCTTGAATAATCGGAGAAAGTAATAGGTTTCAAGCACTCAGCCAAAATATGTCTCTTCTTCCAACAATATTCCTTTGATATCAGATCAACTGGTTTGGGTTTGTTTGGCCAAATGACCCTTTGCTCTCAACTACAGATACAACAATGCATACCTTTATGGAACCCACACTTAACCAATTGTCTTAACCATATAATGCTCATCTGTCAGAATGCAATGAATTCCTCTTTCATATTCAACCTTTAAGCACACTGTCTAACCTAAGAGAAGATGTGTTGAGCCCTTGGGTTTTTTCATAAGGCACATTTACAGTAACTAGTTCAATTAAAGACAATTTACTTACATAACCAAGTGGTGCATCTGAGTCATTTAAACATGGAAATGCAATGACGATGGCCTGGGCTAGTGCACCTTTGATGAAAGAACTTGGCCTGTGAAAAGCATAAAAGGTGAATTATTTCAATGAGATTTCCAAGAACCTCAGTTTACTAATTTATGTAACAAATTGACCAAGCTTGTGTGTTCTTCTGAAACGTCACATCACACCAGAGGATCGCGCTGATTGACAGACTGAAGTATTGTCATGGCGGCATCATCGGCACTACAAATCCCATGTCTTACTTGCTTTAAATGAATATGATCTGAGCAATGGATGATTACAGGGTATCTGTGATTTCCATGAGCTATTGCCTGAGGAACTGTTGCAGAGAAATGAAAATTGCCCAAAATACTCACTTATCACCATGACATTCCATCATGTGACTAATACAAAGCTCTACAATGCTGTGTCTATCAGCTTTGTTGCAAAATTTTCATCTGTATTCTTCATTGCCCTTCTTCCATTTGCATTTTCAATCAGAATATTTCTCACGTCCTACAAGAAAACAAACAAGAGAATAGTGAAAATAATTATGATCAAGTCATTTAAGACTTAACTTCAGCTTAACAGCTAAAATTATCATGTATTGTGTGATATAATTTATTTCCAGACCTTTACAGGAAATATTTTCTTAAATGGGGGCAGAAGGACATGGTTCCCCACACCCCATAACAATTGCTAGGGGATCAGGACATTAAAGTAACATCCTCTGGTTTTGTACAGAAGGCTGTGTAATTGGCATGCTTTATAAGAAAGAGACACCACTGAGCCCTGCCATATATTAAATGTACCTTTATAAATATATGGATTACACTTACAAAATGAACCCGTTTTTCTCGCTTCAGTGGAGGTGGTTGGAATGAGGTGTCAGTGTCACACAAAGATTCATCTTGGCTTGTGCTAGTGCCTTCATCTTCAATTTCCACAAAACTAGAACTGCTACTGGCACTGCTACTAACATCTAAAGGTAGAAACTGCAATTGTTGACTGGGAAGCTGAAACTAAAGAAGGACCATCAAGGACATAAATATATATAAGGATTGTACTACTAGTAAGAAGTATTAGCTAACATTATTTTCAAAATTTCATTTGAATCAATCCCAATATTAGAATAGCTATTGTAGCTTCCTAACCTTGATGTAAAAGGTTTTAGAAAGAAACAAATATCATATACCCCTCTGTTAATATACACATACCAGTTCTTTTTTCTTCTGCAAGGTGCACAGCTGATATTACACACAGGAGAAACGTGGTGCAATGTACAAAATGCTGCAATCATATCCATGAGTTTGAACAGCAGTTAATGGTCTGTAGTCAAACAAGTCACAAGGTTGCATAATTTCCACATCTGTTCCCACTCCATGTTGAACAGCATATGCCTGTAAATGCCTCTCATAATACAATGTCTTGAGGGATTTCAAAACCAGGAAAACAGATGTCTGTCTTACTAAAACACACACCACTTCACCAAATGTAGGTCCTTCTTCTGTCCAAATCATAACTACAGTAGCTCTCTCTCTCTGAACTCATAGCCATGAAGTTCAGCTACTCCAGCAACAATAATTTCATCTTCCATTCCACAACTTAGCTTTGCTGCAACTTTTTCACTGTATTCAAGATTTCCAATGGTAGTTATAACTTCCTTGCTTAGAATAACATCTTCACTGTTAATTGGTTTCTCAATCAAAAAGTCAAAACACTGGGCTAGCTGATACTTTGTTGCCAATGTTTTTTCAATGTTTTTGAAATTGTTACAAATGTTTGCAAACTGCTTAAAAAGTTTGTGTTTCCCTTCAAAACGAATTGATAAATATTGTCGCAATGGACCAAGTTCTTGGATGATTCTAGGTAGTGGATAACAATGTGTTGCTTTGGAGTCAGATTCCTTGTGGAAACAACTGAAGGAAAAGTTCATGATGATCCTTGATTAAAGATTTAAGCATGTATGTTGCAGGCATGCTTATTGATTGGCTAATAACAATCTTAAGGATTTCAACCAATAACAAATAAAGATCCCACTCTTCACAGCTACTATTAATTTTGTCCCCAATCATCAATGGCAAGTGAATTGCTAAGCATACCATTTGGGCCGCTGTTTGCCCACTTGCCCCACTAGGATTTAAAATTTGTGACTGTCTGAAAGGGTTCGGCTTATTTTTTTGGTCCACAAATCCATAATTATAAGAGAGAATCCTGCTGTTAAGTTCTTCTAAAGTGAATACTCTTGTCTCAATAAGTCTTTGTATTATCAAATGCATCTCAAGTGGGACGATTCCTTCTGCAAAATCATGCATGATGTCTACAGCCAGGTTTTCCACAACATGATAACCTTCAATTTCACTCAAAACTGAAGTTGCCCTTATTCCAGTCTGAGAAACGTTATTAACATCAATATCTACTCTATAATTTTCTTGAGTGCGTAGGTCTTGTTGTTCAACCATCTGCTTTTCAAGAACACTGCGGTGACCCTTACAGAACCTACAATAATAGTTGGCACTAAAACTCATCACATATCCCAGGAGGGAATGAACACCTAGATTATCTCCTACAACCTGAAAAAGTTGAGGTCTCACTTTGCCAGTAAAATCTTTCCCATCTATTAGAAGCCCATCTTTTGACAATACCTGCAAATCATCCTTAACATATTTGACCACCTCATTAACACCATACTTGGAGATGAATTTAGATTTCACAAGTGTAGAAAGCAGGATATTATCTAGCCTAGCTTGGTATTTTACAGGGAGTGAAAGGACACTTATGTAAAATCCTCCCAACTTATGAATGCCTCTCTTTGCACCAAGGGGGTTTGCTGTTTCAAAATCATCATAATATAACAGTAATGGAATCACCATCATTTCTTCCCTGTGTTCATTATTATACCTTTTGAAAAAGGAACCATCCCTGTAAGTTTTTAAAAGATTTGGATCACATGAGCTTTGAACAGTCATAATTGAATTCATAACACCTGGTCGTTCCAAGTACTGTTTAAGGGAACTTTTCACAGGTACATATTGCAAAGTTTCTTTTTCAATGACTTGGACTGGTCTTCCTGTATTCCTGTCTATTTTAAATTTAAAACGGTTCCCCATCAATTTTTCTTCACTGTTTATTAATGCACCCCTGTCATGAAAGTATGATCGCTGCAAGCTTTCAGAGCTCAAATCTTTAAATGGATCATGAACACTTCTAAATATCACATGCAAGTTTTCTTTAGCAACCTTATCAAGTGATTTATCACAATGAGTATCAAAGAATCCTGATACTTTTCTCTCTGTATCTGCTACAATACTGTTAATAAATTCCTGCGTATCATCAATTATTCTCTGTATAAGTGAATAAGCTATGCCTGATGACTTCAGTCTGGCAATAAATATAGCAGCTGATTCAGTAATATTTTCATATTCTGCGACTTCTTCATCTGCATCACTGCTGGGTGCAGTTTCATTTTCATTGCTATAGTCTATGTCAGGCCTATTGTTTGCCTCGTGTTGACATTGAGGAACTCCTATGACTGGCTCCTGCTGAGAAGAATGCTTTGTCAAGAGATGTTTCTTGTAGCCACATAATGTATTAAACGTTAGCACACATCTACCTTGACTGCAAACAATTTTCACCCTGCTTTTATTGGCAATGCCATGTACATGCTTGAGGTGGAAAAAAAGTTTCTTGTTGCCTCCTTCAATAGTCCTAAGGCATTTGAAACAGGTGCATGACATCTTTAGAGCTTACCTCTTCTCGCCAACCCTTTAAAAATTTCAGTCTCAGTCCGACTTTAGGAATCAATTCTTTTATACTTAATTCATCCAACAAGGCGAATGCAGTCACATCAATTCCATTTTCTGTTGAGAAAAAAAGAAGAAAAACAATGAAAGCTTCGGGAGTCATATCATTTGACTTCATCAAGCCACTGTAATAGGACTGGATTTTGATGGATGCTGCCTTATTGGAAGCTTTTTGTTTTCAAATTTTAACTTTGAAGTCAGTTTTGAAGGAAGTTCCATATATATACTATTGGCACATGTTCATTTGTTTGTGATATTGGGCAATTTATTTTTCTGGTCTAACCTGCAAAGCATCCTCAGTGATAACACTAGTCACAGTTTGCAGCTTTAATTTATTTGCAGGAGCCCAAACATCCCTTAAAATTAATTTATATTGTATATATTCATTATTACGACTGACTGAACAGTGCCCTAACCCCCTCCCCCCCCCAATTCTACACTTTAAATTTTGTGTATAGTATAAAATCAATCTTACGTTCTAAATTATTGTGATAGTTTGCATCGTTAAAGCATCAGTTCATATAATTAACCTACATAGGCTTAGCTTATTATCGTTGGTGCGCTTTGCACGTGACCTACTGTACGTACCGTTACTGTAGTAAAGTATGCGTTACTACTTGCAACAAAGCTTCCTGACAATGTAACAGGGCAACCTCAGTATAATTTAATTATGAGGATCTGAATACTGCATTTGTCATTATATGCAAGCGATTCGCCTCGTTGAAGCTAGCGGCCACTAAGTTCAAGAGCAGACAGTACTCTGATGTATATATTATAGCTCAATATCAATGATGAATAATGATGAATACTGTTAGTGGCAGCTCTTAGTCTAAATGGCTGCTAGCTTCAAGCAAGTAAGCTGTTAGTTGGTGCACATGTAGTGATCACTAAACTAACTACGCCCTATTCCTATGCCCTAGCCTAGGCCTACAGAATTTGTTCTCAATCTGACCATTTTTTTTCAAGTTACAATGTATTGGCTAGGGTAATACAGGCTTAAACTATGTAAAGTGGTTATATTTGCAGTAAATATTCAAAGACATCTTCAGTTTCACGGGCTCCGAAAGAAGCATAATCTGGTATCTGATACTGAGCAAATTTAATTTGACTTGCATCCCCCTCCCCTCACTTTGAGTTTGACCCTTCCCCTCGTTTTGACCCCTCCCTTAGCTGTCCCTAGAATAACAACCAGTTCGCTAATTCTAAATTGAAAAATTCCTGGGCACAACCCTGGGTTACTAGACCTAACGTCAGACGGTAGGGTTTGTTTGGTAGCTTAATTTGTACAAAATAACGTTAAGCCTGTGCTAGTTGGCCAGTAGCATAGGCTAAGTAAGTAGGCTAGAAAAGTACTACGTACACTACTAGACTACGTACCCTTGGAACTTGTACATTAATGAATTTCATGCACGGTTATCTGGCGTCAATTAAGGTCCCAATGTCTTACGTTAATATTAACATAAATACAATTCAAATTCGATCGTTGCAGCTACTAGTACAAGTATAACAATTTAGCCATAAGCTAAGCCTAATCTGGACCTATAGTTAAGTTACGTTTGACCTAACGAGTAACGTTACTCATTATGCTTTTCGACCTTACCTGACGCTATCTCTTTGTAAACCAATATAATTTTCATATCAACATAATATAGGTTTGTAATTTTGTTAGCCTACTCTTTAATAGTACATCCTTACCTTGAAACTTGTCTATCAGCTCTTCAACCCCCCATTTTTGTAGGATTTCTTCGATAGGCCTGCCCATCTTCTATATTTTCATCTACACTCGTCATCTACACTGTATGTATGGGCGATGCGATGTTACGTAACGTAACGTACGGTGTTTGTCTATGCAAACACACACAAATGTATAGGCAAAACGTTCATTTTTTCGTCGCAGATGTGCGCGTCGCCCCAGTACCAGTGACTTTCGATTTGGCGGGACGCTTACCAAATGTTGGGTATATTTCATTCACTTTGCACAGCGGTTTACTAAATTCTTTTTTACTATAAGTTGGTCAACACATAGAGCAGTGATTTTGCCCAATATTGTTAAAGAATCCCCCAACCGAGCATTTGCCCAGAAAATATTACCCATCTTTTTTAGAGTGTAGGATATAGTTAACATATCAAAATTGTTAAAACGTCAAGGGCTCCTAAATCCTAATTTCGTTCCTGTTGTCGGCTACTCCAAAAATCCATGAAAACATGTAAAGAAATAAAGATGTATGCATAACACAAACATAATTATGACAGGCCATCCCAATATTGCAGACAACAGGCTGTTATTTTGTTTTGCTAACCCTTGATTTGATTTCAATCAGTCAATAAATGAGAGAAGTTTACACAGATCAGTAACAGTTTGGCCTGCCGTTACGCCTCCCACATGGTAAATCTTGGTGTCTTCAATTTCATGGGGGTGAACGCCTCATGTGTACCCCTTCTCCCCTCTGGGTCAGACATTGATCGGGTTGAGATATTGGAGTCCAAGGACACTAGCATATTATCATATTCAGGTTAACTAACTGCTCTTTTCCACTATAAAACAGACCTTCAACATCAGGAAGTAAAGAGAAAAGAAAGGTTCAGTACAAGTTACCTGTGCTTCACAAGGAGAGGAAGAGTAATAAGGATCAGCCAGTTGTCAGCCCTTTAGAAAGCATTAAGAAGGGAGTCAGGTACAGTCGCAGTACAATAAACTGCCTTAGGAATTGGAACTGTTGTGGTTTTAGAACAGGGGGCCAGATTGAGCATGCCAGACAATCTAATCTGGCCCACCAAAAAATGAAGAAAAAAAACCAAGCGTTTTGGTTCACCAACTTACTGGACAAAAAAAACCTGAAGAGAATTGGGATAAGAGTTAAGCTTCATCACGATAAAACATTGATACAAATTTGTCCTACATGCTAAAACAATCATCTTCCATTTGCAGCAATCTATTTTTGGCCTTTTATTAGTCAAAATTTCCTCCTGTGGCTACCATAGTGGGCCCGCATACTGTATGAGTAATATTCAGCAGCCCACAACTAAAAGGACAATAGGCAGCTCTGTTAAATTCATTTTACAGCAGTTTCTGTGCAGTTTCCTTCATACTGAGCCATCTGTATGCCTCCTACTGCATGCCCATTAAGAACTGCCTGAACTGTTGACTTTTGAACAGAAATTAACAACATGGATAGAAGTATGTTTTTATTTCAGCGTTATCTGGGAGGGGGTCACAAGTTAACCCCATAAATAATGTGTTCATTAACTGAACATTGCTTTTCAACATACTTTAACAATCTTTATAGTCACTGTACACATTTGTTTTGAATAGTATTGGAATGCTTTATGGAAAACCCTTTGCATACCTACAGTATGGCATTTCCCTGTCAGTTGATGTTAGCTTTGTTATAGAAATATATTTTTACCATTTGTTTTAACTTCTCCACAGGTGTTGCAAATATTGACATAGAAAATCTAGAAGTTGGTCTGAAGTTGAGAGAAGTGAATGTCTAATTTCTGACCAAACTGAAAGAGGCTATGTTAGATTTTAAGAAGCACAATATGAACCACTGACTGTTATAGCAAAAACTTTGGAAAACTGGGAGAATTTTTCAGAACCCACGCTGAGTAATCATCACTTGATTATAAAGTGATTTTTATAATGGAGTGCTCTTCAATTGTTTATCAAAACCATGCAGCAGTGACTGCGTGTGTGTGCATATGTGAGAGAGAGACACTTTAGCTCAAATTTTGATAATTCAACAAGTGCAATATGCATAAAGTTCATACTTGGTAGAAAGCTACCCCTTAGCAAATTCTAAGCTGCAATTGTTATTGAATTGCCAGTGGTCAACAGTTAAACCCTATAAATGACCTTACTGAAGTAAAGGTTAAGTGAAATTAGTACATGCTCATCCCTCAATCGAGTGCTTACCACTTGCTGTTATTTAGTACGTCAAAAATTATTTGAGGTCCGCACCACCTAAAAATCTGAAACTTTGTTAACAGGTTATCTCCCAATGTACAACTTACATCAAGTTCACACTTCAAACAATTAGAAGAATGTATTCGGTATCTACCACCTTAGTTAATTCTTCACTGTTATAGCTTTGGGAGGGGCCAAAGGTCATATGAGATAACCAATGGTCTAAACCTCAAAACTTTGTGAATGAGGTAACTCAAGGCTTATAAAGCTACATAGAATGTCAAATTTGTCCCTCTGATTGAATACTTGCCATCTATAATGTTTACCTTTTTTTTTTTTAAATGTCAAATGTCATTTGAGGTAAATTTTACTTAAATTCTGAAAACATACGGCTTGCATGAAGTTAATGCTCAGTATGTAGACACTCTTAGTATATACTCAGCTGGTAGTTTGTTGGGAGAAGTCAAGGTCATTTCAGGTCACTAAAGTTTTGTAGCTGAAGAAGTGAAGTTTTGGTTCATGTCAAATTTGGTACGAATTAATAAGCATTTGTCTTTCTATTTTTTTTGGCTGTTTCGGTCATGGTCACTCGAGGTCAGTTAAATTCAGTCTGAAAAACTTTGTAAACATGGTATCTCACCATGCACATGGGAATAAAGCCCTAGACGAGAAGAACAACATGAACATGTTGATTCCTTCATACATCATAATATTAAAAACCTTTGAAAACACGATAACTCAGGGTTGTCCACACCTTATCTTTGAGTACACGTTTAGTTCTCCTTTGCTAAAAGTCGCAAGAGAATGTTTTCCATTTCACTGTGGATCCCATGTACTCAGTAGAACTCTCCCCTGCAATGCTCTACTACAATAACAATATTCAAAGGCATCACTAAGCTTCGTGGCTTTCTGTTTGTATGTCAATTACACGTGATCTTTGAGGACAAAAGTCATGACATTACGCTACTTTGACTTAAATTACTGTTAATATTAATTTTCACATTTTGTAACAAATTTTTCTTTCAGGCAAATGGATACCATTATGAAGTTGTTGGTGGCATCCATAATCTGACAGCCTGTAAGGAGCTGAGGGAGAAAAATGCAGATAACAATGTGTTCGCTTCACGTCTCTGTATAATTTACAGTAGGTCTCTGTCTAAAGATGGAAAACTTTGGTTACCAAACAAGCACAACAAAATAGGGGAAACCAGGCATCAGATGAGCATTAAGGAAAAGGTAACTACCGTGACTGTAACATTGTTTTTAAAGAAGAATTTCTGCCGAGCATTTATTCTTCTTATTCCTCCATATTGTATATTTAGGTTGCAATGACCAATGCATTATGACATTGAAAGTGTGCATAGAAAGTCCTTGTCTATACATAACACATAACTTTGTGTTGTGCACATAGAATAGCTCTGTTACAGTATGTGAATTTTCAAATGATTGTTATCTAATCACTCTCATAGAGAGGATTAGGTGCAATATTGTAGTTCCTTCCTTGCCAGTTGGACCATTAACAGTAACACGTAACAGTTGCCATGGTAGTGGTTAGTTTTCCCTTGTAGGGACAATCAAGGGGTCATTCATTGTGGGGTATTGCATGGTGACCGGAAGTGCATGACTGTGGGAGGGATAAAAAGTTGTCTGTGTGGGGGTCCAATTTTATGTCAAAAAGTCCTCTTAAATGGCTGGGTTGATTTTCTTTAAACTTGGTATGAAGGTGTCCTAGGGTAAACGTCTATGTCTAGCAGACCACGGAAACAGGTAAAATGTCACATCAAATTAAATTCAATATTTGAATTCAATATGACTTCAAGGGGAAACATTATATTCAAATGGAATCTTTACTTGTATAATGGGAACAACATGTAGGCTACTAATACAGGCAGAAACATGACCTCTTTCATAGTATTACTCAGATTGTAGAGGACAGCAGAGTGATAGCACTGCAATCATATGACAGTATAGTCCTGCTAACTTATCAGATCCAAAAACATTTGCAGTATTTGTTCATTTGTTTTTTTACTATCACTGCAACAGATAAAAAATAAATAAAATGGTAAGACTGTCAGGGTAGAATAAAGTTTTATTTCTCTCTTTTATCTGAAGATGACACAGAAAGCTCACACAGAGTCTGTTTGGTCTGGCCATTGCGTTCAAGAAGAAAACCATTGCAAGGAAACTTCGATGGGATGATGACAGATCTTAATGTGCTAACTGTTGCTAGGGATGATCCTGTGACCACAGAGGATGAAAAAATGTGTATAGCACTGATTAAAAGAAGCGTATTGATTTTGGTGGTCATTTGGGACAACAGGGAGGTTAATTGTCCTGTAGGGTATATGTGTTCATATTCAGGAAGTGGCAACACTGAAACAGCCACATGGTCTACTACTCTGCAAAATCCTAAAATGCTTGTTTTAAGTGTGAATGAAATAAAAAAAGGGGGGTGGGTAAGGTTACAGTGACTTCTACTATCATTGTATTTTCTTGGTGAAAAATCCTTAGTAGGGGTATCGGTATGCCCATTAGAGCAATCTGAGGGTCTTAATACATCCTTCAGAACTGCATTGTACGCCACTAACTATTGTTATTAATGTTGTAATTTCTTATTGCTAAATGACACTCCAAGCAGTCGTGGGGCATATTGGTACGCCCCTCAGAACAGTTTTGTAGGCCACTTAATGGTGTTACCTCTTGGTGCTAAATGACACTCCAACCAGTAGCGGGGCGTTTTGGTACGCCCCTCGGAACTGTATTGTAAGCCACTTAATGGTGTTACTTCTTGGTGCTAAATGACACTCCCAAGCAGTTGTGGGGTGTATTGGTTTCACTGATTCACTCTTGAACTTCATGTAACGTACTAAAATTCAGTTTATGGTCATGTACATAAAAGATCATATGAAATACATAAGTTAGTACAAACAAAGAATTCTTTTCTCATTGTGTTATTTTTTGTGTCAAATTTATATATCTGCGGTATGATTACAATGCATTTGCCTTTTTAATTCACATTTTGAAGGTTTATAGACAATGACAGTCATAGCGTAGTTCTTTCCCTTATATATAGCATATTTTTATACCCGAGTGCAAACGTCATTAGAAGCAATATAATTTCTGGTAAATTTATCAATGTTGAAAAAAATAATAAATTCTTGGATAGAAGTCAGGTTTAACTAGTTCATAGAAACCCTAACTGTTTCCTAGCCTCTTTTCCCTACTCGCCAACTCCGTAGTACTAGCTCCATGCTTTGACCTTGCAGCGATTCCAACAACCAGCTCTTAAAAAATCCCTCTACCTACAGTGTGCATATCTCTCGCTAAATTACACACAGTTCACTGTACTATTGCATGTACATAGGCCTGTTGGAACTTCATTTTCAACTACACATACGCAAATCATGAAAACCTCATCCAACATTTATCCTGGTCTAGGCTGTTTGCAAACATTCATCTCTACGAAAATTACAGTATGCCTATGTGAAAACCTTTTCAAACAAATCAAACTTCAATGTCTATTTTGACGATTAACAGTAGTTTACACACGAACGTTGCACCAACAAAATTGACTGAAGCACGTGGTAAATTGGACCGCGAAAAAACTTTGCAACAGAAACTACTGTATCAATGCACATTATTTCACATTAGCAAATATCAATGCAGAGAGAAGAAACATACTGTGAGATGTAATATCCTTTTCAGGATCAGAGATGTTAGTTTTGTTGGTTAAGTCCACTTTTGCCTGGACTGTTTTTCTTTTTATCTTTTGTGTACCTACTTTGTTTAACTCTTTAACTCGTATATATATACAAGTTAAAGAAAGTCCTCTAACCTTAAGGAGAAATTTTGTGGACGTGCTACTGTACGATTGCGAAATATCATATTGATATTTCGTGATGTTTTTTCGATCTGCATGTTGGAAACACTGAAAACCTCCCGATAAGGAGCATTGATTAAATAAACACTTTTATTGTTTTTTAAGTAAACTACAGTTGTGTGTTTGACTATTTAATCTCTTCTTGAGTCGTTTTGTACTTCTTTTAACGCTACGAGGTTCAGTCAACTAGTCGTTTTGTGGCTATAAATCACGTCTCTGCGTTCGTCTCTGCCAATGATTAAAATATTACGTAGCGTATCATACGTAACTAGTGTGACGGTTAAGCATTGCTGTGTGCTATTGAAGTGGTTTCGCTTAACTACTCCTTTTTGAGTGAAGATGTCGTCAGACGTGAAATCTTCGATTGTAGTTGCTTTGAATGGGTCGAATTAGGCGACTTGGAAGGTGCAGTGTAGAATGACCTTAATGAAGGATGGACTTTGGAATATTGTTAATGGTGATGAAAAAGCACCCCCGGAGAGTGATGCTGTTAAACTTGCTAGCTTTACAGCCAGGATGGATCGTGCATTGGCAATTATAGTTCTGTCCATCGAGCCATCATTGTTGTATTTGATTGGGGACCCAGTGGATCCAATTGCTGTCTGGAGGAAACTGGCGGAACAGTTCCAAAAAAAGTCATTGGCCAACAAATTGGAACTCCGACGAAAGCTCTATTCTCTGCGTCTGGTGGTACAGTTAATGAACATATCAAGGCGATGACTGATATTTTTGAGTCACTCTCGATAATTGGTGACCCAATGTCTGAAGAGGACAGAGTTGTCCATATCCTTGCTAGTTTACCAGAATCATTTAAGATGTTGGTGACCGCTTTCGAGGCCAATCCTGAAGTCCCCAAGATGGAAACCGTAACAGAAAGATTACTTCACGAGGAGCGTAAGATGCAAAACCGTGACCTGTCAAGCCCAAAGGCCGAGGTGGAAGCAATGTTCGCTAAACAGCAATCAAGGCAGAACTATAAAGGTCCGAAGTGCTATAACTGCGGCAAATATGGGCACATTCAGCGTTACTCTGATAGTACTGATAAGGGTAAACTCAAACGAGTAAAAAGGGTGGTAAATCCAAACCTAAAGGTGCTAAACATAAGGTTAATAATGTTAAGTCTAAGAAAAGAGAGAGTAGTAGCTCCGATAATGAGAGTGTGGGTCTAGTAGCCCGCCATGCACTCTCAGCTAGTGTCGTGGGTTCACTTGATAGCTGGATTGTGGACTCCGGAGCAACTTGTCACATGTGTAATGATGAGAAACTGTTCACTGCATTTAGTGGTTTAGAGTCAGCCAGTGACAGTTTCATTGGGTGACAATCACTCTCTTAAAGCCCTTGGTCATGGAACAGTTATGCTAAAGATGAACCTGTCTAATGGCAAGAAACAGATATGCAAATTGCATAATGTTTTGTATGTTCCTAAATTGTCATGCAACTTGCTATGTGTAGCTAAGGTATCAAAAGCTGGCAAAATGACCAGATTTAGTGAGGCAGGTTGTGAAATTCTTGATGAGGACCTGAAACTAATTGCTGAGGCACATAAGGTAGGGAAGCTATACTATGGGTTGTGAAACTGCTCATGCAAAAGTCAATGCTGCTAAAGGTGTCAGTCGAGAATTTCAGGACATATGCCCAGACAATCATGCAAAGGTTAATGCTGCTAAAGGTGTCAATGAAGAGTCGACAGAAAATGTTTGGCATAGGCGTTTTGGTCATCTTGGTGTACAAAATCTAAAAAAGCTGGCCAAAGAAAGTATGGTTGATGGTTTGACTATGATGTGTCTAAAGGTGTTGATTTCTGTGAACCCTGTGTTCAAGGTAAACATCATCGTAGTCAGTTTCCAACCAGTAGCATCAGAAAGTCTAAGCAGCCTCTTGAGTTAGTTCACAGTGATGTGTGTGGAAAAATGAATGCGCAATCACTTAGTGGGGCTGAATATCTGTCAACATTCATTGATGAATTTACACATTATGTTTGGGTGTGTGTCCTCAAATACAAGAGTGATGTTTTCAGTAAGTTTCTTGAGTGGAAAGCCCTTGTTGAAAAATCCTCAGGGTACACCTTGAAAACCTTGCGCACTGATAATGGTGGTGAATTCGTATCAACTGAGTTTGAAGATTATCTAAAGAAAGAAGGAGTTAAGCATCACCTAACTGTGGCCAAAACTCCACAAGAAAATGGGGTAGCAGAGAGAATGAATCGCACCCTTGTTGAGACTGTGCGATCAATGTTGTGTGATGCAAAACTTCCACAGCGTTATTGGGCGGAAGCTGTATCTACAGCAGTGTACCTACGTAATCGAAGTCCAACAAAGGTTGTCAAGGGAATGACACCCTTTGAGGCTTGGACTGGGGAGAAGCCAAATATTTCCCATTTCCGATCATTTGGGTGTGTTGCGTATGCTCATGTCCCAAAGGATGAACGCCAGAAACTTGACTCCAAAGCAAGAAAATGCATCTTCTTGGGATATGGTACTGAAACAAAGGGGTATCGACTATATGATCAGAAACGTTCCAAAATGTTCTTTAGTCGAGATGTTCAGTTTAATGAGCAGATGCATGGAGTTGAGAAGGAGTCCAATGACTCGCATGAGGATCGTCACATACTGATTGATAGTATGAGTAATGACAAGTTAGTTGCCGATGATGGAGCTCCAGAGGCACAACTTAGGCGATCAGAAAGAGATCGGAGACCTCCTGATCATTTTGGTGAATGGGTAAACTTTGTTGGAAGTAATCCAAAAGAGCCAGTTACTGTGAGTGAAGCTGTAGGTAGATCTGATAAATCAAAATGGGTAGATGCCATGGAGAAAGAAGTTCAGTCTCTCCATGATAATAATGTTTGGGTCTTAACTGAGCTGCCAGAAGGTAGAAAAGCAGTAGGCAGCAAATGGGTTTTTAAGGTTAAGTCCTGTGCTGATGGGTCAGTCGAACGGTATAAAGCTCGACTGGTAGCCCAAGGTTTTTCTCAGAAGTTTGCTGTTGATTATGATGAGAAGCAGAGTATATTGCATTGGCCAGCGCAGCCCATGAAGCAGTGTGGTTGCAACGACTGAACACCGACTTGCAAAATAAGCTGAACAAACAAACCACTGAGGATCCTCGAAGATAACCAGTCTGCAATCTGCATGGCCAAGAACCCACAGTTTCATGAAAGGACAAAACACATCGAGATAAAGTATCACTTTATCAGAAAGACCGTTGAGGATGGTACTATTGAACTCATATATTGTCCAACCGAGGACATGGTGGCTGACGTGCTAACGAAAGGACTGAGTAAAAAACGGTTTGAAAAACTAAGACAAATTCAACACATGCATCTCTCCCCCCTCCCCCTCTAGCCACTCTTACCCCTCCCATATGCAGCTCTCAGTAATTCCACGTTTTACCTACTCATACATTAGAATTGGGGAAAAAATTTCTTCAAAACCAAAGCACAACTTACATTACTTAATTTCACGCTACAAAACCTAACATTCTTAATAGACCGGACACTGTAGGAATGGGTTCCACTACATTGAAAACGATTGGAGTGAAGTCTTGTCGGTTGTAGCACATAGCATGCAAACGGCTTGGCGAAAGTCTACCTAATTTCAAAATGGCGGCGGCAGCAACAAAGTCGCGCGTGTCGAGGTAACCGTTTTGTGACTGGCCGTCTTAGACAACCATTTCACTTAAACTTTACAGCATCATGTAGGAGAGTAAAATATCCACAAATGGGCGAATTTTGCTGTAACTCTCTTTCGTTGGTTCGTTTTGACCTATTTTGTGTCAGTTAGGAATACTTGTGTGAGGGCGAAGTTGGATTGCAAACGTTGTTTCATATGTTTTCGTTGATTTTTTCTCGGATATCTTTGCCCTAACATACATTGGAATAACTTTTAATCCATTCTGTGAAGTTTTGGTAAGTTGTAAACCTTCAATGTCTGTAAATTCTGTGAGTGAATTGTAGGACCTACTTTACGTAAAATGCGGGGAAATTCAAATTTAATGATATGCGTGATCGTTGATCTTTCTTCGAGGTCACGGGGTCAGACTTCCAACTGTTAGAGGCAGCTGCTTTTGTGGCGCTGGAATCTATGACCGGTGTTGTGGACCTTCTTGGCTACGTTAAAATGTCCTTAGGCAATGATGACGTCTTCACTCTTGTGATGGACAAACCAGCCGGCTGCCTGTCATTCCCTTCATATTTAAGACGAGAAGCACCGCTGTCTGAATCTATGGCTTTCTTCTTCCTTCTCGAACAACTCGTTTCCATGGTGATGGCTATCCATCGATATGGCTGGGAACAGGGAGGTCTGAAACCCATTAAGTTGTTCATTTGTGCTAAGGACCAGCTTAAAGTCATCCACTATGGATTAGCCATGGAGGTCGTCAATGATAAATATATCGTACCCGCAGCTGCTGGCACACTGTTATGAAACATTCCTCCCGAGCGACTTAACGGAGCGTGCGACTTGGTCGAGTCTACAGTCTGGTCTGTGGGTGTCATTCATTATTACATGGTATTTGGAAAACTACCATTCGCATCTCTTAGGAAGGCAAAACACCGCCCTCTAAAACGGAACACAACATCTCTAGTGGTATGGCGGGCCATCAGTCTGAAGTCGCGGGGAATCGAGTCATACCGATTTAAATCGACATATAGCAATTTCCTTCGACTTATACCAGTTTCCAGCAGCTTAAATTGACTTGTACCGATTTAAATCGACATATACCAGTTTCATTCTACATATCATCGATTTAAATCGACATTTACCAGTTTAATTCGACATATCATCGATGTAAATCGACATATACCAATTTAAATCGATGATAAGTCAATAAATTGGTATATGTAAATTTAAATCGACATATACCAGTTTAAATCGATGATATGTCGAATTAATTGTTTTATTCTTGTTACATTACATAGTATTACAAGGTGAACAAGACAATATAACTGCAAATAAGTAAGAAAAAATGTAAAAGGAAGTAAACTAAGAAACCCTTTTGGGCTTAATCGAATAGAGTACTCCCATCAAAGAAAATAGAAAACCTTAACACCTATAAAAGAAATCTCCCCCCCCCCAAAAAAAAATAGATAACCTTAACATATAAGACCTACAACTTTACATCGGTATATGTCAATATAAATCGACATATACCAATTTAATTCGACATATAACAATTGAAATCGATGATATGTAGAATAAATCGGTAGTAGTGAGGGGGGGGGGCCGACACTCAGTCATTTCAACTTCATGCACAAGTTGAGTTTTCAATACTAACTTGAAGGTCAGGGTCAATAAAACAATTTCGGTTCGAGTGTCAGGCACTCAGAATTAATATTTTTCTGGCCCATTATCCAAAATGGCCGCCATCGAAAATCGTCAATGACAATTTTTCGTGAAAAAAATCATAATTGGCCCAAAAAATTGGACCATAATACTCCATATACCTTTTCAGTATGCCTATGGACCTATAATCAAATTAAATTGGCTCCATAGGAGGGAAAAGGTCAAATCCTTAAAAGAAAACCCTTCCAACCCCCTCCCCCAAATTTGGTAAAGAAAAATGGGTTAGGGGTGTATGGGGAGGAATTGGTAATTCACCTGCAGGCTTACAGCACACCGAACCCCATCTCAGATGAACTTTTATACTTAATAATTTAACAATGATCTCTACGGCAGAATAAATATTTACCGTGCCTTTCGATTGCGAAACTTACCTGACCTGAAGTGCGCGTAAAGTCAGTGGCGCGAAAAGTAAGTGGCGACAATACCAAGCTGCCATTGATTTACACACTAATTACACATTGAAGACCTGACACAGAAAACCTGTAAAAAAGTAAATAATTTACGATTAAATTTGGTGTAGGCCTCGGATATTGTTTAGAAATCATAATATCATAGGCCTTTAAGCTGAATCAGTGAGAGGGGGTTTGGGTTAGCGTAGAATTGCTTTGAAAGTTTAAATTCACTTCCGGATTTAACGGCCTAATTAAGGACAGGCCTTAGCTAATTGTTTAAGTGTGTAGACTCCATAGGGCGCTTCTCCAGCGGTAACAGAATGACGGGAACAGAGAATCGCCCCAGAAAGTCCTGGAAGGACCCCGTGATATCCTGGGGGCCAAGGCCGTCGCCACAGGGAACTGTTTGATTCGGTGAGCCTTTTTTTCTTTTTGCTTTTTCAGAAAATTCTGCTTCCGAAAAATATTAAGATCCCCCAGTTAAATGCGCTGGGGAATTTTCTTTTAGCTCTTCAGAAAATTAGTTTCCGAAAAAGTATGAAAATTTGACGTTGTGACCTTCTTTTGTTCTTCGGAAAGTTTGGCGTCTTGGTCCCCCCCCCCTCCCCACAGTCAGTCAAGTCTGGCAAAGGCCCTGTTGAGGGCGATCCTTCCGCGGTAGCGGAATTATGGGACCAGAAATAAGTTCCATAGGAATAAAACACGACCACTTTTTTGGAAGTAGGCTTCAACAGTTTCAAAGCAGATATATTTGCAATGGCCTAGCCAGAACTTTTTTATGAGAGGGGGGGGGGGCATGCAAGTGTCTGACGTCAGATATTCAGAAAAACTTTATGACGCCGTAACTATTATAGCTTTGTTCCTATTGGCAGTGGCGTAGCAAGAAGCATAAGGGCTCTGGTGCAGTCAGTATCACCGGCCACCTTATGAAAGTGTCCAACTTTTGTCTGAAAGTATCTTGCATTTTCCATCGAATTCATTCTAATTTATATTGTGGAATTCTGGAGCCCTATTATTTTATTTTTGCTTTGCGAAATGTTTTGTTTGAAAATAGTGTGGGGTGTCGTAACTTGCGTTTCTGTAAATATTCTATTATTAATACCCACCGCCGGGCCCCCTATCACCCAACATGCCCCTTGTCACGCAAAAGACCCATTGGGGGTTGGGGCTATGATGTCCTAGCCCTCTCTAAATACGTCATAGGGAAAATATAAAGGGTTTAAGCTAATTATGTGTGAGGTATAAACTGATGTTTTGAGTATGCTGAAAATCAAAACTGGCTACAATTTCGGATTTTTTCGCATTGTTCCTGTTCAATTCTGTCCTTTTAAACATATAATGGTGGTCTTGGTGTCTTAACCTAGGTATTTATGCAAGCCTAATTGAAGAAATTAAATATACATGGTTGGAGCATTTTTATATGATAATTGATACCAATGAGACGTTAAATTCAAAGAGTAATGACGCAAATCGGGTATTATTTTATCTCTCTCCTGTTCATCTTTTTCCATTTTTTTTATAAGGGCTGTGTCAACGAGCTAGGGATAGTCTGCCTTTTCTCCAAATGAAACCGAAGAAAACCCTTTATTATGTTGATCACTTTCTTTTTACAGTTTTCAGATATCATGGATGGCTGTGAAGTTGAAATGGGAGTTTTACACTGCAGTGCAGATGAATTTAGGAAAAAACACTCTGTCTCTTTATGAACCCAACATTTTTATGTAATATATGACAGTTATTTCATACTATTTTTCCTTGCTGTCTTTCCAGATCGTTTCTGAGATGGCTGGGACATGGAGATGGCAGTGTGCATTCTATGCCAAAAACAAACGGAGGAAGAGCTTGTATGTCCTCTTTCAAATCCAGTCGCCAGTCGAAGAGAGGGAGCCTACACACAAATCACAAACCTTGTACGTCAGGTTCAGGGCGATTGGTGCTGCTCCCCACCCAAACATACAAATTCCAGATCAGAATCCATGCTGAGGGATCAGGCACCCTGACATAAATCATGTCGTCAGCTGTAAAGGGCATCAGCACTAGATCATGCAAATAAACGTCATTATGAAGGATTGCCTCCTGCAAGAAAAAGAACTCGGCCGACTAGTGCAGCTGTTAATCGTAATCTGTGTCTCTTCTGTGGTGACGAAAGAAATGCAGCAGACCATTCTTTCCAGAAGGTTGAACTCAGCCAGCAAATACACCAAAAGGCAGTCGCACTGGGAGAAGAGCGTATCGTGGCACTCATGGCAGAAGGTGATCTGGTCGCCACTGAAGCCAAGTATCATCGGAATTGCTACACACGGTTCACCCGACGTTACGAGCAATTTGTAAACAAGAAATGACTAGCGAAAACCTTGAGGCTACAACAGAAATGAATTCCTCCAATTCATTAAGGAAGAAGTCGCTGGAGGTCGTAGAATTTCGGCATTACAAGATCTCACATATATGATGACGGAGAGATTAGAACAACATGATATCTAGAAGACCGTGAACCGCATACGCCTAAAGAAAACAGTCCTCGAACACTTTCCGAACTTAACAGAGGAGAATGGTATCCGTGACCGGATTTTCGTCGTTTGTTCCAAGACGGCTAGAAAGATCATATCAGATGCAACTGAAACAGCAGATGAGGAAGCACGTACATTACCAATGGCAGCTTCGATTCTCCGTAAACTGCATTCAGGTTGCATGGTTAATTTCCCTCTGGTTGCGAAGAATCATCTGTTCCAAAAAGGAAGGAAGTATTTCTTCCGTCAACTCCTCGCAGGACCCAAATCATCGCCAGAACAAGATAATTCCAGGAAAATCCTCTCTGTGAGTCAGGTGAATATGCTAAATATGGCTTCTCTTTCTGCGACCTTAGAATTGTGAGCCTCCACTTGCAGTGTTCCTTGCCCTCAAATTGCATTCCCAAACAAGAAGCAAGAAGTTGGTAGAACTACTACACAAATATGCTCTGAGCGTGTCATATAAGAAAGTCCTCACCATTGAGGTAAGCTTTGCACAGGCAATTGCAGATCAAACAAGGAACAATGCAGATATAGTCTGTCCTACAAATTGACGTCAGAACATTTTCACAGTTGCGGCCCTGGATAACTTGGATCACAATCCCACATCACGCACTGCAAGCTCATCCTTCCATGGAACAGGGATTTCAATATTTCAGTTTCCTTCATCACAGATCAAGAATGTCTAAGAATTAACTTACAGAAAACAGGAGCAGGCAGCAGTGGATCCATCCTGCCTCGTTCGTATACGTTTGTACAACCTTTGGAACGTAATCTCGTGACCCAACCTCCGGTAAAACATGTGCAGCCAGTGGCAACGAGTTCATTCGGTAAGGAGAAAAAGTATGAACAGGCATGGATGAATGCAGTACATGACACCATAAATGTGGATTCTGATTTAGAAAAAGGTACTCGAGCGATGTGGTCTTCATTCCATGCTGCTCGATCTCATGCTGTTGGACAACCTGAAAAGGGCATTGAAGCCCTCCTGCCACTTTCCACGAGAAAGCAGCCACTCCGGGAATAATTAGACATGGCATGGCACTAGTAAAAAAGACAACTATGGGACAAGAGCAGTACAAGAACTTGAGGGAGAGTGTGTTGATTCGAATGTTACACTTCTGACAACACCGATCAAGCGGAATAACTTACTGTTGTTCCATGAGAAGAAAAGAAGGAAGAAGACAGCAACTAAGCTTAGAATGCAGCACCTCAAACGTCATGCAGAGCTCCATGGGCAAGCCTTTGTTGTGCTAAACAGCCGTGGGGGTGATTTGGAGTATTTTTTTCGTCACGAATCTTCCCCATACCCACCTGCGTTGTCATCCGAAGGGTCTCTCAAACTCTTCTACCAAATCAGATTTGTTGGTATACATCATGGAAACCAGTGCAAGTAGCACCATTTCTGTCGACAAGGAGCTGATTGCGCCAGATCTTTACGACTTCATTGTTATTGACGGTTGAGTACTGATACACTCCCTTCCTGGTACAACTTTCCAAGGCAAGACCTTTGATACATATTTCGAAAAGGTATTCTGCCCAAGAGTTCGCCGCGACTTGAAACGATCGACAAGAGTAGACATTGTCTGGGACCATTATCGGGCACTGACAATCAAAGGAGGCACAAGGGGAAAACGAAGAACAGGCACCCGACAACGCGTTAATGGTACTGCCAAAACCCCCGGAAATTGGCAGAAGTTTCTGGCGAACGCTCATAACAAGAAGGAATTGTTTTCATTCCTGTCAAAGAAGATAACAGAAGGACAGTTCCCAGATGACAAGAATGTCTACGTTACTGCAGGTGATCAAGTTCACCATGTTGGAAACAGTCTACCGATGGATCAATGCAACCGCGAGGAAGCTGACACTCATGTCCTAGTACATCTTCTCCACGCCCTCCAAACATGTTCACTTGGGATGGTTCATACTGGAGACACAGATGTTGTTGTAATTCTTCCAGTACTACGTAGTACTTTCCATCACATCATGGCTTTGAATCCGGCCGCAGAAATCTGGATCTCCTTGAAAGCGGGAAAGGCAACAAGAATGATCTCCCTGAATACAATCGCTACCAGCATGGGCACGACAACTTGCAAAGCAATGGCCCTCTTCCACGCATTCACTGGATCAGACAGCACGTCTTCCTTCAAGTTTAAGGGTATGCGATATTGCTGCAAGTTAATGCAGGAAGTACCAGCCCTCATGGAGGAATTTGCAACTATCGTCGATACTCCATTCCAAACATCGCCAAAGCTTAAAGAAGTTACAAGGAACTTTGTCTGTAGACTGTACTCCAATGAGCCAATCGAGGAAAGTGACGTTGACCTCGTCCGAATGAGGTTGTTCTCACAGAAGACCAGAGACGTGGAGAGAATTCCTCCAACAAGTGATGCTTTGGATGAACACCTCAAAAGGAGTGTCTTCCAAGCGAGTATCTGGACAACAGCCCAAAGGTCCATGATGCCGGTCAACAACCCCGTTAATCATGGATGGAAAGAAGAGGATGGCAAGCTGCTTCCCATTTGGATCTCGCTGCCCCTCGCCAGGGATATGTTCCACTTGGATGTGAAGTGCACTTGCACAACAACCTGCTCCCGTTGCACATGCATGAGGACAAAGTTGAGGTGCACTCGTCTGTGCAAGTGCAAATGCGAGAAGTTTCTGTACCAGAACAATTTCCAATACTGGCATGTATAGCCCTATATGGTAAATTTCTTTGACACTTTTTTTATTAAAACTATTGTTTAAGAAGTTATTGAAGAATATATCCAGCAGTTAATTACTCACCACCATATTGTAGAACAGTTAAAAGATGGATGAAAAACATCACTATATTATTGGGTACAAGTAGAATTGTCAGCTTATTACAAAAGAATTATTTCTTTCAGCTTATTGGACCTGTGACCCTTGGTCTATTTTTTTCGTTATGCGCCTATATACTGGCCAAATTATTGCTTCTATGGGCAATATGCCTAAAGGACAATCTGCTACTCTTGATCCTGTATCCATACATACCTCAAATGTTGAGATCGGATATTGCAATGAAAAGTTACATTAGTTTTCATATTTCACATAGGCCACGGTGGGGGGGGGGTCGGGAAGCCCACACCCGAAAAGCCCCAAATTTTGATGTGAGTGCTTGACACTCGAAAAAATATTGTTCTACAGAGCCTTACCTACAAATTGGTACTTAAAACGAAACTTTTGCATGAATTTGAAATGAAAACAGATAATTACACATGCACATGCATCGGTAGAAGTCAATTTCCTTGGACTTTTACCAGTTTCTAGCAACTGAAATTGACATATACCTATTTAAATAGACATATCATCGATTTAGCTCATTAACATATTCCAAATCCCGATTTCGGTGATGATTGTGGAGATACATGACGTGTAGTCACCTGACGAGGCTAAACGATGACAATAAATACGTAACGTTTACGGGGTGCTTGAAATTTACCAATTTTTATGGCGAAAAGGACCATTTATCTGCACAGAATTGTATTCTGTTACTTATTTATTGTATAATATGTCCAATATCATGTCTCAAGAAAAAGACGGAGGCACACCATCAAAATCAGCCACAACATCTTTACCCAAAGGCGCACGTGCTTTGCCTGAGCGTGTGGGCCTATTGCGCTACATATTTCAGGAGCCCGAGGTTGACGAGGATGTAAGTGATATAGATGTAGGAGGAGGTTGGAAGACTTCGATAGAGGAGTTCCAACAAACTGTGGCAGATGCCATGAAAACTCTCCAAGCCTCAATCTCCAAATTGGAAAAAGACGTGGGAAAAGCTGTGGAATTTCAGGCAGAACGTATAGACACATTAGAATTAAAGATGGCGGCCAAAGAAACAATGCGAGGATCTTTCCCGTAAAATTACGCGCTCCACCAACACCGAAGTTAATAAACAGGAGAGGATGGCAAGAAGGAACAACTTTGGTATTGAGGGGATTACTTCAACAGAAGCCGAGGTATGTGAAGACATCGTCAAAACACTAGTACTTCCTTTGTTTACCGACGTTCCTGAGATGTCGATCGAGCGGTGTCATAGAGACAGACGAAGCAATGGGGGAGAGCTCGCCAGACATTCTAGTCCAGTGCCTTTCATATAGAGACAACATCGCTATCTTGAAAGCCAGACGAACGACCCTAGCAGACCAGTAACTTGTTATCGTCGATCTAAAAAAAATCGATCTGACTGGAAAGAAGAATTGGGCGCCTAAATTCAGCGATCTGTACAGGCAAGGTACCAAACTTCGTTTTATCCGAGGAAAATGGAGAGAAGCTTCGGGAAGGCCATACCAGTTCCGAGAACTTTTGATTGTTTTTTCTTAAGTTGGACAATTACTGGATCAGTTTCGCTGTTTTAAAAATGGATTAAAAGTCCTGTAAGAATGTATTACAATACTTATTATTCTCCTTTTATTATTGACAAAAAACTCCGCTACGCAGTGGATACAGCCTGCATGGTGTTATTGTTTTTGAAGCTCTTCATACAGGTTCCATATGAACCGTATCAGTTGGATGGACGTTGAACCATTTGGGGTTACCGTCCTGGCCAATGGAATTCGGCAGTTTAAGAAAAGGCGTAAGATTTTTGCATATATGCGAACTGATAAAAGACATATTTATTGATTAAAAGAAACTCATAGTACCCCCAGTGACTAATCTTATTGGCAGAATGAATGGGGAGGCCGTATTATTTTTAGTCATGGGTCATCTTGTAGCAAAGGTGTTTGTGTACTTTTAAACCGTCTTTAGATGTAACCAAAATTCAGTGTTTGCCGTCGATTAATGGTACATTTGTTATAGCCGAGGTTAAATTTTTGGATAAAATCATTTTTATCGTTTGCATCTATGGCCCTAACTTAGACACTGCAGGAATTATTAGAAATATTGTGTAGTTACTCGAGTGATTCTATTATTATTGGCGGTGATTTGAATTTCGTTCTCAACTTAAATCTAGATAAACAAGGGGGCAACTTACGTACTAACTTTAATGCTAGATCAAAGTGTTTAGAAATCATGTAATCTCCAGATTGAATAGACATCTGGAGAGACAGGAATCCATTTAAAAAGTATTTTACTTGCAGATTAAATATCTCTCCAGACATTTGTTGCCGTTTAGACTTTTTTTTATCCCGCGAAATCTGGGGTCATTGGTAACTCGATGTTTTTTTTATCCCAGTCTGCAGTCTGATCATTCTATAGTTAATTTTATTACTGCATTCTGATAAAAGAGGACGAGGTTTTTGGAAATTTAATTGTTCATTTATTAAGGACTGTGAATACACTCGACTCATCACAGAGACCATTATTTCTACTGCTATAATATGCCAGTCCCATAATTCCTCGGCCACTTTGGAGTTTGTGAAATATAAAATTCGTAATGTTTCTCTAAGGTATGGTAAAGTTAAGGCAAGAGAGCGCAGAAAGAAAGTAGAAATAATGAAACAAATTAGAGAAAGAATATCATTATACGCTCTCCTCAGATACACTGAACAAGCTAACTCTCGAAAGAAAATAATAAACTCGAGAAATGCTTTGATTATAGATTACATGGTGTTATTGTCCGTTCTAGAGGTAGATGGGTAAGACAAGGTGAAAAAAATACAAGATACTTTTTAATTCTTGAAAAACGTAACAAATCCTCTAATGTTATACCTAAGTTTAAAGATCGGTGTGGTACCGATATTACTGATACGACCTTAATTCTTCGAGAAGTATTTCTATTTTCTAAGGATTTGTATACGAGCCAGGGTAACGACAATTTTCTCTTTTTTCAAAATGACATTTTTTAATTGTTTAACTGTTCATGAAGCCAAACTTTGTGATGTACCATTAACAGAGGATGAGTGTAGATCTGTTCTTTTTTCAATGTGTAATGGAAAAAGCCCAGGGAGTGATGGCCTTTCAGTTGAGTTTGATTAAAAAAAATGCCCAAATATTAGTAACATCATCACTGATTCCCTAAACTTTGCTTTTCAGCAATCTGCTCTCTCCACGGAGCAATCCCGTAGTTTGATATATTCCGAAACCAGATAAAGATGATACTTCGGTCAAAAATGTTCGTCCAATCTCATTACTAAATATAGATTACAAAGTTTGTTCCAATGTGTTAGCAACGAGAATACAAAAGTACTTAACTTCATCATCGGCTCCAGTCAAACAGGCTATATTAAAGGTCGTTTTATTGGGAAAAAATATTCGCTGTATTTTGGAAACTATGGTCTATTGTAGGAATAATTCGATCCCTGGATTTATACTTTTTGTTGAACTTGAAAAGGCTTTTGATAGTTGAATTGGGACTTTATTTTTCACTGCTGACATTTATTGAAGTTTAATGATAACTTTTGTCAGTGGCTTCGTACCATCAGCGCATGTTGTTCTGCTACGGTTTGCAATAATGGTTTTGCATCTCATTATTTTGAGACATTACTAAAGGTGTAAGACAAGGCTGTCCCTTAAATCCTTATATTTTTTTAATTTGTGTAGAACTGCTGGCTATGAAAATTAATGCTAATGAGATTATTAAAGGTATTTCTGTTCATATGAAGGAGCTTCGAATTCTTCAGTACGCAGACGACACAGTTTTGTTTTTAGATGGTTGTTATAACTCATTAAAGGAGACTGTTTTAGTTTTCAAGCATTTTGAATTGGCCTCAGGACTTAAAATGAACTTTCTTTAGTGTAATTAATATTTTCCCTCTTGGACCTTCCATTGATCGTTAACCAAATTGTATTGATTTATATTCGTTCAAGTGGAGTAAAAGCCAAGTTGGTGCTTTAGGAATCGTTGTGAGTAATGACCGTGACAGCCTTTCAGGGTAAATTTTATCCAAAATTAACTCGGTAAATAGTATTTTGAATTTGTGGTTATGTCGTGATTTGACCCCAGTTGGTAAAATTATTCTGGTTAAAAGCTTTGGTATTTCTCAGTTTGTATACTTATTTCAATGCTTGCCAAATCCTCCGGATTGGTTTATCAAGCAAATGGATACTATTTTATTATAATTTATCTGGCATCCGGACACCAGACAATATTAAACGTAATACGCTGATTACCTCTATCCCAGAAGGTGGGCTGAATGCAACTGATATTAAAAGTTTCATTCACGGTTTGAAATGTTCCTTGGTTAAGCGTTATACTAGTAATAACACTGCTTTTTGGAAGTTGTACTTTCATTAATACCTTAAAGCAGCATTTTGCGTCATTTTCTATGATTTTTCTCAACCTCACTGATTCCACTATGCCATAACGACATACATAACTAGCTTATCTATTTAAATCTTACTTCAAATGGTGGCATAAAAGTCGAACAATTTGCAAATATCAACTTTGTTTTTCTCAAAGATATTTTCCGTTGGGATCCCAATAAACCCTCGCCCATAATATGAATATTTAAACACTACGAACGTCATTGACCTGTACGTACAGCACCATGCTTGATTTGTAGTCTATATGGCAGTTGTACCAGGGAGTTCCATAACAACTCCCTGGTTGTACCAACGCAAAGTCTTCAATCTATTTTAGCAACGGCTCATAACTAAACCTGCATCTCTGATTGGTTGAATTCAAACTAGTGGGTTTGGGGGGACATTCGATTCATTTTAAGTTTGGAATTTGTCGTGAACACTTCTCATTATCTGCAAATATCCTTAATTACTCGCCAATTAACGTTGTTGGCAGGGAAAAACTTGGCTAATATCTTAGTTTGGTGTTTTGTGATTGATATATGTAAAAAATCGATGGACATGTCAAAAAAGTAGAAAACGGCGACCAAACGCAAATGCTGCTTTAAGGATTATGGGGCCATTTGGGTTTTGATTGTAATTATAAGGCAGTTGAAATGCACACAAATCATGTATTTATGAACGATATTTTACACGGTTGGACTCTGTTCGCTTCTAAAGATGTCACTGAAAATTTTGAAAGTCAAGTGATATGGAATAATCACTACATCAAGGTGAATAATCGTATTATTTTTTATAAGGCATTGTATATAACAATGGGATCAAATTAGTAAGCGATGTTATAAATGAGGGTGCTAATTTTTTATATTTTTCTGACTTTAGAGAAAAGTACCATATGAATTGTCCTTTCACCATTTATTATTGTGTAACTAGTGCTATCCCAGGTCATTGGAGGTCATTGAATCACAGTAATAATAATAATACTGAAACGTTCAACACTCAGGCTATTCATCAAACAGCTTATTCAAAGGGTAATCACTCGTCCTAAGTATATTGTTATATGGAATGATACGTTTGATTTAAATGAGAGTGAACGGAATGTAATCTTTCAAATTCCGTTTTAAGTCTTTAAGGGAAGCAAAGATAAAGTATTTCCAGTATGACTTTCTTCACCGTATTTTGGGAACAAATTATTTGTTATTTGAAATGAAAATGACAGATAATCCTCGTTGTAATTTCTGCGGAGTTAATGATGAAACAATAGAACTTTTTTTTCGGAATGTAATATTACTGGTAGCTTTATTTTAGACGTTGAGCCTAAAAATGTCAATAGACAGTTTCTTTTTTTCTACAAACAAACATGTTTTCTTTGGATATCAACTGTTATGAAAACATCCATTGAACTTTATAATTTTTTTAGTATCAAATATTATATATTTCAGAAGAAAGTTAACAATGGTTTGTTAATTGTAAACGAATTTTGGTATAAGTGGAAATTTCAACTACAAGTGGAACATCAATTACATAAGAACAAATTAGGTGGGCCGTTTCCGTTCCGGACCTTAAAGGCCACTTTTAGTACATAGCCATTTTTATTTTAAGAATAGTGGTTGCTGTTATGCCATTACTGTTATGTTTATATGTATAAAGGTTTTAATGCAGGATGTGGATTTAAATTCACTTCTACCGATTTAATTCGACATATCATTGATTTAAACTGCTATATGTCGATTTCAATGGACATATACCGATTTATTTGACCTATCATCGATTGAAATTCGTATATATGAATTTAAATCGATGATATGTGGAATTAAACTGGTATATGTCGATTTAATTCGATATGTAGATTGAAACTGGTATATGTCGAATTAAATCGGTAGAAGTCAATTTAAGCTTGCTGGAAACTGGTATAAGTCGAAGGAAATTGGTATATGTCGATTTAAATCGCTATAAGTCGATTCCCCACGATTTGAGCTGATGGCCCGCCATAGTGAAGCTAAATTTATGCTGCAGCGTTCGTTGGATCCAGAACCCTACAGACGAGTCGTTATTCAATATATAGAAGTCATCCAAACAAACGCTCCTCCAAGCGACGTCCTGTAAATTCGCAAATTTAATTAATCAGCCTCGGCTCCATGAAGGAGAGTAACTTTCAGGTAACTGACTCAATCTTGTAATATTATGTAATAGCGGAGTATAATGCACGATGGTAAGACAATCAATGTTTTCATTCTGAGAATGACAAATAAACGCAATATTCTAGTGTGGAATTCATTGGATTCCGATACAGACCGAGCATAAGTTTTGATCCATCAAGAATTGATTAATCAATCAATTCAATAAGTTAGGAGAGATAGTTTGAGATAATTGACTCAATTCTCTGCTTCTATACTAGTTGAGTGCGGCAATGCATATGGTGGGCCTTTATCTTTGTTCTTTCTGTGAAGGTCGAATACAACTATTGTGTGGGAAGATTCTTTCATTCTATTCCAAACAACAGAGTGCATAAATACTCAAGGCGCAGGCGGAAATGTGACAAGACGGTTAGGAGCTTCTTGATCACCTTGGACATGGCTGCCAAGTATTGCTGACGAAAGGACCAAATATTCCAATATATTTTCTAAAACTTTTCTCCTTATTTGTCAAT
>KN882213.1:337070-350980 GCA_000934455.1 Apostichopus parvimensis
TATATATATCATAGAAATACAGAGGGGAGAATGACGTCATTGGACGATCAGTGAAGCCGAGGCAGTTTCGATGACGTCATGCGCCGTTGGGCAAAAAGTTTTGTCCGGAAACGGCGCGTAACATAAATCGCATGAAAGTGAACAACTGAGAAACCTTCCTATGCATTCAAATGGTTATTTCTTGCTCAGCATTTGGCTGCACCAATCTTTACAACCATGCGAGCAACATTCAATTTCACAAGTAACTTTTCAGGCGATGCTCATTGAATTTAATTGCATTTCAATTTATTGTCCACTATCGGAAATTGGGCTTACACAGGTCGTAAACGAAAGAAGAAAAAAATATCAATAGTTTAAGTCAATAAACTGCGATACACATGCAATAATACAACAAATATACAGCAAGTCCTACAAATAACAAACTTATCTTCTCACTTGTGAATTAAATATATGAATAGAGTTAGGCACAAATGAGTATCTAAAGTGGCCCCTAAGTGTACGTGGTGGGCATAAACGCAGTCCAGTTAGGTTGTAATTATAGTGCTGAAACAAAGGGTGTGTCGGGTCTTGCATGATATGTTTAAATTTATTGCAGAAGTACTGTAACGATGGTAATTGAGCACCGATTACACTCTGAGCAACTTTCCTAGGTTGCTCGAGCATCTTCACATAATTTTTTGTACCATTGGCAAAGTAACAAATTATGTTGTATATCAAAACACTTTGAATGAGGGATTTATTGAACAAGGTCATGATTGTTTTATCCATTCTGAGGTTCTTCAGTTTTCTCAAGAAATACAGCCTCTGATTTGCTTTCTTATGGACAATTGTGGTATTACTAGACCAGTAAATTTTGTTACTCAGCATGGTTCCTAAGTACTGTAACCGAACTTGCGTAGTATTTAAACTTTGAGGGCTATTCTTTAAGCTGTATTAACTGTTTAAGTAATGTTATAATTCTTTGTCGGGAAATCCCCGTTAAGTTGTTTACTATGACGTAAGTAATAGTGCACCTGGCCTCTCGGTCTCTGGAAGTCTGGTGACTGCAACTCTGGGTATAAAAGGAACTGTTGGTACGTGCAGCGTGGGACTCTTTGACAAAATCTCTCGAGACGTCTACGTACGGTACGTTATAATATCATTTACTATTTCCAAGTTGGTAGGTTTCTAATACCACGGCACCGCGTATAACTGTTCGTAGATATTGTAAGCGCTCAGAATATTATTGAATACATTTGTGAGTTGTATAAATTGTTAGCAAACTGTGCTATTGCACTGAGGGAGATTACGCCCAGTTCTTTAAGAGAAACGTTATTGACCGATTGTTATCACTTAGGTTATTTAGTAGCGCTCTGAACTGCGTGGCAATGTGTGTACTTTAGTAAAGATCAGTATTCTGCTGTGATTGGATATATTTCAGTTAGTCCGTAATAAGGAACATGAGTAAATAGCCTAGGTCAGCCATCAGAAAGATACGTTACTGCCATTTAGTCCATCGATTGGTTCTTAGTATATTTGCATCTGTTAACGGCATTGCAGACACCGTTAAGTTTACTCTATAGCTTTGAATCTGTTTACATATTTAGACGCTGCGTTTGGCGTTGCGTTTATCGCCGCGTTATACGTTGCGTTATACTCTGCGTGTGGCGCCGCGTTGGGCGTTGCGTTTAGTGCCGTGTTCTACGCTGCGTTTAGACGCCGCGATTAGGAATTGCGCTAACAGTTACGTTATGCGTAATGTAAGGCTAAGTACTAGTGTAAGGATATTTAATGAACCCAGTAAGGAGCTGTAAGAACACGGAGGTCTGAATAAACGGTACCACTGTGCCACGGGCACTTTAACATCTTCTCCATTGTGATCTTTTTGTCGTGACTCTCTTTCGCCAACCACATCTTTTAAGACTCCCCCACCAGACAGGGAAGTGACGTTACATTGGTGGCAGCGGTGGGATTTGTATCACGTGCTGACTGTTGGTGAACTGGGCGGCGGCAAACCAGTCCAAGATGCCTGGGGTAAACCCCTTTGGCGACAGCCTAAGTAGTGACAGGATGGCCTGGACTTTACGGGGAGATGAACAAGCGGATGAGAGTCTGTCACAGGATGGTCAGAGGAGGGGATGCTATCGTGGCCAGCACAGTGGTGTCGAGACAGAGAAACTGCAGGACGGTGCCCAACCGGACCGGACGGCTACACGGAGGATGGCGGTCGGACTAGCAAGGGTGAAGGTGGACCAGAAAGAGAGCCCTTTCGAGGAGGAAGAACTTGGCTTCCGGTGGCAAGTAGTGTCGAGCAACACCAAGGATTCAGCGCTGGTGTCAACTCACGAGGTCAGAGATAACCGAAGAGGAAAGATGCGCCAAACAGTGGTCCACCAGCGTTTAACAATGGAAACCCATTCCTCGGCGACATGCAGCCGGTCGATGAGAGACACTTTGACGGAAGAGAACCCCACGTGTACGGCGACGGTGGTGAAACTAACATAGGTAAGGCCAATTTGCTTTTTGCAGGTGCTGACAGAAGATTGCCGCAGATACCGATACGGAACACTCACAGGGCCCAACCTCCTACCTTTGACGGCTCAACACACCATGGAAGGATTATTTGGTACAGTTCGAGCTGATAGCTGAACTCAATGGATGGGACGAACGATGTAGATCTCTGCAGCTTGCTGCAAGTCTACGGGGTCCGGCGCAAGCAGTTCTGGCCGATATGGAACCAGTGAGGAGACGGAGGTTTCATGTACTAGTTGATGCCTTGGAGCAGCGATTTGGAAAAAGGAACCAAACAGAAGTTTTCAAGGCAACACTACGAAACAGATCCAGGAATCCCACAGAAACCCTGCCTGAACTGGCACACGACATCAAACGGTTGCTTAGCCGTGCCTATCCAGATGCCTCATTAGAGATGAAGGAGACGCTGGCTAAGGATTTCTTTGTAGACGCTTTTGGAGACAGTGACATCAAATGGAAAGTATACCAAGCACGCCCAATATGCTTAGAAGACGCCGTGACTATAGCAGTAGAGCAGGGAAGTGACGTTACAGTACTTATAATTATCAACTTGTTCTTCTTGTTCCCCATGAACATAGATGGGGGCGTGAGTTACTGGCTTGCGACGGAAATCTATAATCAGCTCCTTAGTTTTGGACACATTAAGTTGTATTAAATGATCATCGCACCACTGGACAAACCTTGCAATCGTGGTGGCGGATGAGTCAATGTTATCTGACAGGTTACCAGTAATGACAGTATCATCCGCGAATTTCATGACGCTACAATCACTGGTCATACTCTGACAGTCGCTGGTATACAGGGAAAGCCAGGGGGAGAGGACACAGCCCTGAGGAGCACCTACACTTAAAATCAATTCCCCTGAGTAGACATCGCCTACCTTCACCCTCTGAGGTATATTTCTAAGGAAATCATGAATCCATAGGGTTATACGAGGGGATACACCGTATGCGATTAATTTAGCTGTAAGTAAGTGTTGGACAATTGTGTTGAATGCACTAGAAAGTCTATAAAAGTAGATCTCGCATACTGTCTATCATTATCTAAATGAGAGTAAACTTTGTGAAGATATGTCAACACCGCATCATCAACCCCCCCCCCCCCTGCCTGCCCTATAAGCAAACTGCATGGGGTCAATGAACTGTTCTGTAATACTGAGAAGGGGATTCAATATAAGTCTTTCGAAACATTTCATGACATTACAGGTAAGTGAGACGGGCCGAAAATCATTAGGCTCAGTTGCATTATTTTTCTTGGGGACGGGTATTACTAATGACGTTTTCCACAGTCGTGGAATTGAGCCGTTGTCTAAAGAACAATGAAAGAGTTTTGTAAAAATCCCGCCCAGTTCAGTTTGCAGAGTTTAAGGATCTTATTGCATAAACCGTCAGGGCCTTCAGCTTTGCTGGTTTTCAATGATCCAAACACTACCCTAACTTCATGTTCAGTAAAGCAAATCTCATTGTTGAACCCATTTTCCATTAATTCACTAATCAACCCACTCATAACTACATTGTTCTCAGTTGTAAAGTCGTGTTAAAATCTACTATAAAATACATTCAACTCTTCCACGAAAGTTTGTGTGACCTCTGACCCGGGGGATCAGCGACTTCTGTTTGTATCCTGTCAGCATTTGCATCGTTTTCCATCGTTTTCCATGCACCAGCAGAATTATTTTCAGCAAAGTTTCTTTCTAATTTGTCTCTGTATGTTTGTTTACATTTCTTGGACTTTACGTTTCATGCACGGTTGTACCTCTTTCACCCTTGTTTTGTTACCTTCCATCAGAGCTTCATTCTTTTCGTTAAGTAAATCTGTAAGTTTCTTTGTGACCCACGGCTTATTTTTCGGATAGATCTTGTAAGTCTGAAGAGGGATAATTGTGTCGACACAGAAGTTAACATAGCTAATGACAATGTCCGTCGCCTCGTCAAGTGAATTAGCTGATGAGAACATTAGATCCCAGTCGCTGGTATCCAGGGTGGCTCGCAGCTCATCTGTTGCTGTCTCCGTCCAAGCGTACCGTTGCTTAGTAACCGGTCGACTTCTTTTCAGCTTCTGCTTATATGCCGGTAGCAGCTGCACATTTCTGTGATCAGAATTCCCGAGCTGATGGCAGGGCTTAGCTGTGTACGCTTTAGGGATATTCCCATAACACATGTCGAGAATGGCTTCATTCCTTGTTGGGATGTCAACATATTGTTCATAAGCTGACATTACGTTGTTAAGGTGGCACTGGTTGAAGTCCCCCATTATAAATATCGGAGCTTCCGGCGACACATTGGTGAGTTCATGGGCCTTTTCAGCAATTTGTGTCACTAGCCGCTGTAATATCTGCTCGTGGCTGAATGTACAACACGGTAAGAAATATTTGTGGAAACTCCCGGGGAAGGTAGAAGGGGCGGAGTCCCACGGTGACAAGTTCAATGTCTGGTGTACAAAGAGTATGTTTTACAGACCAGTTCAGGCACCATTTTTTATTGATGTACAAACATATACCCCCTCCACTTGTTTTCCCAGATTATCTAGTTCTGTCTGCTCTAACTAGATTGAATTGTGGAATTTCGACGGCACTATCTGGGATATTATCAGTCAGCCATGTTTCAGTGAAGGCCATTAAGCATGAGTGCCGATATTCATTCATGTATCTCGTCAATGTTTTTAGTTCCTGTATCTTATTGGGCAATGAACGGACATTTCTGAGAATAATTGTTGGGAGTGGTGGTTTTGTTCCCCTTTTCCTTACCCGAGTCTTGATACCACCCCCCTTACCTCGCTTGCGTGGCTTTACTTCTTGTGGAAAATCATCATACCCCGGCAGGCAGTGTTCCGCCTATGGCGACGCGTAGGTTAAGGAGCTCGAGTCGTGTATATGCCAGGTTGTGGGTTTGAACGTGTGTTTCTAAACTTGAAATCCTCCGAAATAGAGACACCAGAACCAAAAATGCCAGGAAAACAGCCATGGTTATCCTCTTTGTGATTGATTGACAACACACTGATACAAAATATGTGTCACAAACTGAATTCACGAACAAATACATGAAAGAACGGAGAGGGAAATGACCTGCGATGGTCGCCACTGAGCGGCGCCCTAAAACCATTAAAATTGTGCTGGACCTGGGCTTCTTAGGCTACTTTTCATATGCATGCATTGTGATATGTTAGTCAGGACGCCATATTTTAAGGTGTGTCGATCTGACCTCAGAGGTCAGTTTTATTAATATTCAGGACATCTCTCTTTTTCTGAAATTAAAGTATGTGAAATTACAGTATACAACAAATTCGTAACATGTGATTTAAAAGCTGATCATGTGAGATTAGGAAACCTCTTTGGTTTTCTAGAACATATATACAAGTTCTCCCCAACCAAACTGGTTACCACTGTACTTATTTGTTGTTTACTTGATTAAACATAACATAATCTTGAGTCCATGCAGGTGGTTTCCTATTCCTATCAGGAACCTGCATATTGTCATTACTTTCCTTAGTCGTGTCAATCACTTCATCATAATCATGCGTTTCTGTACAAGTTGGAACTTGTGTTTTAGCTAAAGCTCTTCGATTTCTTCGATAAGAGTTACCATCAGGGGTAGTGACCATATATGACCTAGGGGTGTTTGCCACTGATGTAACTTAGACAGGATACCACTTGCCATTCCTATGCATTTTTACTGATTCACCTTCTTCAAACTCTGGTAGTGGTTTGGTATGAAAATTGTAGTATTTCATTTGGGACGCTTGTCTCTTTTCTAGATTCTCTTGGATTTTTTTCTTACTAATAACCTCTGGTTTAAGAAGTTTTTTGTTAATTGGCATTGTTGATCTAACCCTTCTACCCATAAGTAACTGAGCTGGACTTGCACCCAAGTCATCAATGGGAGTAGATCTATACACTAGCATACATTTGTACATGTCTTGCTTACTAGCTGCTGCTTTTTTAATCATTGATTTGATTGTTTGAACAGCTCTTTCTGCTTGTCCATTAGCCTGGGGATACTCAGGACTACTGGTGACATGGACAAAATTCCACTCTTTGCTAAATTCCTTAAATTCCTTACATGCAAATTGAGGACCATTGTCTGATACCACAGTTTCAGGAATCCCATGACGGGCAAACATAGATTTCAAATGAGTAATGACTTTTGAACTTGTTTGGTTACTGAGCAATGCAGTTTCGATGTACTTAGAAAAATAATCAACAACTAGTAAATACTCTTTACCTTCAAAATAAAATAAATCCATTCCAACCTTTTCCCAAGGGCTCTCTGGAATTGTGTGTGGTATCATTGGTTCCTTTGGATTTTTCCTTTTGTAAGTTTGGCAAATATCACATTTGTCAAGCACATCCTCTATTTGTGCTTGCATACCTGGCCAAAAGAGGCATTCTCTGGCTCTGGCTTTGCACCTTGTTTTGCCTTGATGACCCTCGTGAATTATAGTTAGCATTTCTTTTCTCAGACTCTTTGGCACTACAATTTTTTTTTTTTAAATACAACACCATCTGAAACATTCCTCTTGAAAACCCCCAAATGGATTCAAGCTTTCATCAGCTTGATCTTTCGACTCCGGCCATCCCTGTTGGATACAGTAAGATACTTGTTGTAGTACTGGGTCTATTTTAGTTTCATCCTGAAATTTAACCCATTTTTTCTTAGATACAGGTAAGTTAGCAATAATTAAATGAACTTGAGATTCTAGCTCTTTCTCTAGCTCTAAATCTTCATATGCATTATTTAGATAAGCTGTAGATAATATATCTGGGACAAACATTTCCTTCCCTGGTTTGTACTTAATACTAACATTGTACTTTTGTAACCTCAACAAAAGCCGTTGCAACCTTGGTGGTGCTTGTAAAAGCGGTTTTCTTATTATCACTTCTAATGGTTTGTGATCTGATTCAACCTCTATTACTTTACCATACACAAACTGATCAAACCGTTCACATCCGAAAACAATGGCTAACAACTCTTTCTCTATTTGAGCATAGCCTTCTCAGTTTCAGTTAATGCTTTGGAAGCATAGCCAATAGGAGACCCATCCTGCATTAATACAGCTCCTAGACCTGTTTGTGATGCGTCTACTGAAAGTGTTACTTTCTTCGTCACATCATAGTACTTCAGTACTGGAGTTTGTGTAATGAGCCTTTTCAGCTCTTGGAATGCCAGATTGTGGTTTTCATTCCATTCCCACAAAATTTCTTTCTTTGTTAACTCTCTTAAAGCGGCACTAATTTCAAATAGGTTGGGCACAAATTTTGGTAGGTAATTGATCATTCCTAGGAATCGTTCCACATCTGTTTTGTATTGTGGTGTTGGCATACCTACAACAGCTTCTACTTTGGAATCATCAGGTTTCAACCCATCTCTAGATAGGATATGCCCCAAGTACTTAATTTCTGTCTGTGCAAATTTGCATTTCTTCCCATTAAGCTTAAAATTATTCTCTCTAGCCCTTTGGAGAACATTCCTTAATCTAGTATCATGTTCGTCTTTTGTACGACCCCACACTAAGATATCATCCATATACGATTCTACCCATCAATCCCTTCAAATATTTCTTTTACAACTCTGTGAAACACTTCAGGGGCACTTGAAATACCGAATGGCATACGGAGATACTTGTAACGACCGAAAGGGGTATTAAAAGTACATAATTCCGAACTTTCGTAATCTAGACAACATTGCCAAAACCCAGAAGATGCATCCAAGCAACTAAAATATTGTGCACCTGTTAGTCTAGTTGATATCTCTTCGGTGGTAGGTAGCTGATAATGTGACCTTTTAACAGCCTTGTTCAAATCTTTAGGATCCAAACATACTCTGATTTTCCCATCTGATTTCTCTACTACCACCACTGAATTGACCCATGATGTTGGCTTATTTACCTTAACAATAACATTAAGTTGTTCCATTCTATCTAGTTCAGTTTTGAGTTTCTTATGCAACATAGCTGGAACCTTTCTGGCTGCATGTACAACAGGAGTTACTTCAGGATCAATCGAGATCTTTTGTTGACCTGGAAGACAGCCTAGTCCCTCAAAGACATCTTTGAAGTCACCTATCAGTTGACTGGCTACAGAATCATCTGTTTTGTGGACCATATACACTCTTTGAACTAAGCTCATCTCCATGCAAGTGTTGACCCCCAATACTGGCTAAACTGATGGCAAATTAACCACCAAGAATTTCACTGAATGTTCATTTCTTTTATACGAACAGGGAAATACACACATTCCTTTGACTGGTAGCGGTTCACCACTATATGTTGTGAGTTTGGTGTTTGTTGGTTTCAGACGAGCTTTATTTCTTCTCAGGTTTCGGTACAGCTAGTACGAGATCACATTTGCTTCAGCACCAGTGTCAATCTTCAATTTTACAGGTTTACCATTGACTTTGAGGCAGACTTTCCAGTCACTTTTAGCCTCAACTCTGTGCTGTTCAGATGTTTCATTGTTCAACTCTCCCACAAACAGTTCATCCTCAGAATCGTGATCTTGGTCAAGTGAATTAACATGTTTACCTGGTCTGCTGGCAGTTTTACCCTGACTTGCCGAGTTGCTATTCATTCCACCCTTATGTCTCCCTCGGTCAGTTTGTTTTGTGTGACACATTGTTGCAAAATGGTTCGGTTTGTTACACTCCCTGCACTGTTTTCCTTGTGCTGGGCAAATACTATGACTAGAGTCATGGCCACATCTCCCACATGTGAATACACTCTGACTATTTTGATTGAAATTGCTTCTAGGCCTACTTGTAGTAGTACTACTTCTGTATTTTCTTTGCTTGTATGTACCTTTTTCAATCGCATTAACAGCTTCTTAGTTGTCTGTTAAAGTTTTCATTTGAGTACGTGCTGCTTCACTAGCCCGACAAAGTTGCAAGGCACTGTCCAAAGTTAGGTTTTGTGTACGTAATAATTTTTCGCGTAACCCGTTATTGGCAATCCCACACACTATACGGTCTCTAATAAGCCCATCGTTTAACTCTCCGAATTCACATGTTTTGGCTCTCCGTTTCAGTTCAGTGACATACTGATCGATGGTTTCGTCTGACAGCTGTGCTCTGGTATTAAACAAATGTCTTTCATAGGTGACATTCTTTTTTGGAATGCAATATGCTTCAAATTTTTTCATGAGAACATCGTATTTCCGTTGTTGTCCTTCTTCAAAATTGAACGTCTTGTACAACTGTAGGCCGTCGTCGCCTATCAAGTGCAACAACACAGAACACTTGACTTTATCATCTTTATTGTCGAGCTCGCAGGCTTCTAAATAAAGCTCAAATCGTTGTTTCCACCTCTTCCAGTTGTCAGCGACGTTGCCTTCCAGCTTTAGCGGAGCTGGTGGGTTGAATTTATCCATTTTCCATGGATTTCCCACGACTTAACATCATGTGATATGTTAGTCCGGACGTCATATTTTAAGGTGTGTCGATCTGACCTTAGAGGTCATGTTTATTTATATTCATGACATGCATCACCTTGCATTTGCATATATTGAGAAGCATTTTCGACTCCTGAGACAGACAGACATACCTACAAACCTCATCTAAGTTCATTTGAAACTTAACTGAATCACTTTTCGAAGAGACATGACTTTTTGTCTTGCGCAAAATTCATTTTGTTATGTATGAAATTTTAGTATTGGTGACCTGTTTATGAAAAAAACAGCTACAGACAATGGCTCTTCCCTTTCTTGAAACCATTGTCATATGCCTAAGGTCACGATCAAAATAATGCCTAGAGGATGGAAATATCTACTGTACATCTTGATCAAGAGAACAAAAGTAATACAAATTTGGAAAATTGGCATGTAGCAGTAGCTAGTATACTTGCAATTAGGTAGGTTCGATTCCTACCCCAAACAAAGAGCAGAGCTCAACAATTTCTGATGAGAAAGGGCAAATCGCTTGGTGGCCCGCTTGTTGTATTGTATTATGCAAATCCTTACTGCAAACTTGTGCCACCAACAGTTTTCCTTTAGCCTTATATTGATTTCTTTTGATATGAGGGTTTCCACTGAATGATAAAGCTCTCCTACCAAATGGCTTCATGAAGTAAAAGAAAATATTGGAAACCAACCAAAAACAGTTTTTTATGTAGTACAAACTTCTCAGAAGAGTCTTATTGAGTGTATATGATGTAAAAGGGTAGAAAACTTATGAAAGGGCATTTGCCAACTGTCTTGAGCTTTCCACCACATATGAAAAAAAACCGGACCAGAAACCAAGGAACCCCCCCCCCCCCCCGAAGTCAGATCCCTTAACAAGTTCCCCCCCCCACCGAAGAAATGAGCAATCGAAGAAACACAAGATATTCAAAGTACATGACAGGTTTTTATCTCACCATGTTCTTCGCAAAGAAGTAAACAAAACCCTATCGAAGATCTTCAGTCTGAAAATTAAATTCTCAAGAAACGCAAGTATTGCAAGGAAAATCGATAAAATTGAAACAATGAAGGGGCTACTGCAAGAGCTGAAAGACAGGAAGTACTTAAATCACGATGTTCATGCATGGCTTGATGAAAATTTCAGTGGGTTAAAGTTAGACATCCCAACAAATGAGATTGTCAACTGCAATGAAAACCCACATGCATTTACATATTCTGATGCGCTTAAGCAGTTTGCATTAACACTCCACCTGTACTCCTCAAAATCATACAATTTCACAAGAAGGTGCTTAACCTCCCAAATCCATCTTCCCAGCGACAATGGCGATCTTCTGTTGACTGCCAACCTGGTTTTTTGAAGGAGGTGCTTCTTCACTTACAGAAGAAAACTCACAAAGATGTGACCATGGCAGATTGTTCTCTATTAGTAGATGCTATGTCTACTATGAAACAAACAGAATGGAACCACATTAAGCAGCAGTTTCAGGTATTTGTTAACTATGGTGTTGTTGTTGCAGAGCCAAATGACGACCTGGCAACAGAATGTCTAGTTTTTATGGCCGTAGGTATTGAGCAAAGTTGCAAACATGTAATTGGCTATTTGTTTATCAACAAACTCTCTGCTGAAAATCAGGCACAGCTTATCAAGTCTTCGATTGAACTTCTTACAGACCACGGAATGAATGTTCATGCAGTGACTTTCGATGGTTGCTACACAAACCAGTCTACAGCCAACATTCTTGGTGCAAAGCTAACATTCCCTGGTTGGCAAGCTTATTTGCCACACCCTAATCCTTCGGACAAAATTAGATGCTTGTCACATGCTAAAGTTAAATGAAAAACACATGAAAATACTGAAATTTGTACGTGAAAATGGAGAAATTAAATCAGTGGAATGAAGGTTCATTGATGAGCTTGTAAAGTTACAAGAGAAACACACATTATTTCTGTCAAATAAATTGACAGTTAAGCATAGCAGTGGCGGAGACACAAGATGAACGTTAGCTTCACAGCACAAACTGTAAGTTGTTCTGTTGCATATGCTATTGACTTTTTGAGGGAAGACTTACATTTTTCGACATTTGCTGGTAGTGAAGGAACAACCGAATTTATCCATATCATTGAGGAATTATTTGACAAACTTAATTCTACGATCCCCTCTGGAACAGGCAGCAAAAGTCCATTGAGGAAGGTTTCAATGCCAGAATTGACAGATTGGTTCTCTAGGAGCATCACAGTTCTGGAAAGTATCCACAACAAGGCAGTTCTCTCGGTCCATTCGAAGTATTTTGATTAATAATCTCATTACTGCATCAACAACATGTGGAAACTGCTTAAGCTTTAACAGCCTCTAAGAATCCATTTTCCAGCTAAAATCAAGTAGACGGCGGCGAACCCCACCACTTGAAGGACTTGATCAAACACTGAATTCGCCTGATGAAATTAGACTCTTATGTCTTCATATCATTCAGCACTAGACAGACATTCAAGACAATTGCCTTTATTACATAGCTGGATGTCTCAAAAGTTGCCAAAGATATTGAATGCACTGATTGTGGGAGAGCCCTCTTTGAAGCTGAAAAATTGGAAGACCATCCATATGCCACTGTGCGTATCCATCCCACAGCTTCTCATCTCTGTTGCGAAGAAAGGATAGAGGCGGTCTGAAGAAACTATCTGTTCACGTGTTCCAAATAGTCAAAAGGGCTGATCGCTTGTTCAGGTAAATATCTCATCTTCTTCTTCCTGCTGTAATTCACACTGTTCATGGTAAGCTGTGATTGCATCAATTTGTCTACCCACAACTGAAGGTAGAAAAAAAAAACTCTTGTGTATCAACATTTATTTCAGAACCTTCTTTATTACCTTCTTTATTACCTCCTAAATTCCTGTATTAGATTTTGTAGAACAGCTACCAAATGTCAGAGTATGGCATGTGTAAAACTGAATTTAATTATCAATGTACCTAAAATTGGCCTTGATTCACAGCCACAAAAATACCTTTTCTCAAGGAATTTGCTACCTCCAAGTATTATACTGACAAATTGAGTATCAGTGTCCTACTTAGGAACAATGTGATAAATTATAAGCATAATGAGAACATGTTGTTTCATGTACAGCCCTACAGAAGAGTGGTTTCCGGGGAAATAACGGATGGGATGAAAATAAGCAGGTCAACAACACTGCTCAATCAAATCACCAAGTTATGATGCACTACTTACTAACAAATGAATTGTTTCCTGAATGAAATGCTGAACACCATCTGCACAAATACCATCTGATGAAGAAGGTTATATAAGTTTTCACCAACCTTCGCCTCTTCCATTATGGAAAACAGTTTACATTCAGAAGAGCATTTTTTAACAGTTTCACGAAGACATGAATTGAAGAAGCTGGTTCTATCCCGACATCAGTAGACTAGTAACAATAACTATGAAAATGGTTAGTATATCCATTGGTTTTTACACAAGTAAAGTGGCCTACCTTGTATTCTTGCGAGTATTGTTTACTAATTAATATACAAGCCAACATAATGCACGATAGTATAGCCTCCTGGTAATACCATAGTCCTAAACAAACTCGTTAGTACGTCCAAAATACCGATCTTGCGCATTGTGATGTGTAATACCTATGGAGCTGGTTCATGTTGCAAAACTGGTATACATATGTTAACGTTCATTTAACTTAAGATATAACCGCTAGAAGCAACAATAACGTGAAGTTTAAGTCAGTATAAATCTCAAAGAATTGAACGTTGAGTTTAGTTTTTGCTTGATATAACCGCATTACCTCGAAGAACCAGACGATCACATTTTTTTCTGTTAGCCACACATATGTAGTTAGAAATCGAAAGAAGAATTTCTCGGACCGTACGTGCATTATATATGGAACAAGTTGTAAACACAGGTCTTTTGCCCAACAGCGCGCTACGTCATGAACATATTTTCGGCTGCACTCGCTCAGTGTGTGAGTAGTTAGCCTGACGTCACTCTCCCCTGTATTGTTGTTTAAT
>KN882213.1:351570-371995 GCA_000934455.1 Apostichopus parvimensis
GTTGGAAGACACTTAAGGAGGTTTCAAGACACCTATTCAATATTAATGATTCCTGATTTAGAAAGTACTTTAATGTCATGACATACATTGATTGAAAACGTAGTTGACATAGTTCCTTATTTAGTCTTTTTTATAATGAGTCTGTCACTGGTATGTTAGATGAGGTCGCCCCACAGGTCATAACGTCTTTCATTGTGAAACCACGTGCAGCTTGGTATTCGGCTAATTCCGTTGGACTTACTGCAATGAGGAGAATAGTCCGACAACGTGAGCGTAAATGGTGCCGAACTAAACTTGCTGTTCGTCGTGATAATTTTGTAGCGAAGAGGTTAAGAGTATGCCCGTCGCTGCGATGAGCTCAAGCATAATTACCATCGTAATAGAATCGAGAATTGTCGACAAGCTTAATGGTAACAAGCTGATTAGACCTAACGTCCATTCAATACAGTTGTACGATGTGGATGCATCTTATTTCCAGGAGAGAGTACAATTATTACGGAACGATCTTAAACCAGTTTTCGATTTTCCACCACCTTTGAGTCATTCGTTCAACGAATTATCTACTGTAACCCTTGATGACGTCATAAAAACGGTAAAACACTCTTCAGCTAAATCTTGTCCTCTTGATGTTTAACGCTTTCTAAGGACAACATAAATCCATTTCTTACATCGCTATTGAACACATCGTTAACATCTGGGGTCGTTCCACAGGATTTCAAAAGTGCTTATTATGAAACCACTCTTGAAGAAAGTTGGGCTCGATCACAGTGATTTAAAAAACTGTCGTATGGTCTCGAATCTTTCATTGTTATCAAAGACACTGGAACGCATTGTAACTGATCAACTATGTGATTTCCTAACTCTGAAGAGCCCGTTTGCTTAGTTTCAGTCAGCTTATCGAGCTAACCACTACAAGAAGGACGTTAGTTTTACTCAATCTTTCAGCTGCCTTTGATACTGTTGACCATTCAATGTTACTCCATCGCCTTGAACATCGTTTCGGTATCGATGGCAAAGCTTTTAAAATGGTGAAAATCCTATCTTCAGGACCAAAAGCAAAGTGTTTGTGTGGATTCTAAGTTGTCTAAAACCATCGAAATTATTATTTGGTGTTCCAGAAGGGTTCTGATTTCGGCCTGATCTTGTTTACTTTATACACTGCCCCCTTAGAGGACAATTTTGCTCCACATGCTATTAATTCAATACTTTATGCTGATTACCAAAAACTATTCGCTGTTTATAAGGGGTTGCCTTTTTTGGACGCGGGTGTTTTGTTTCGCTGCGTGCTGGTCGTCCTTTTGTAGTTTGTTGAATGTGGTTTGTCTCTGCTGGTCGGCGTACATACTTTGGGGGGGGGGGGGCTCGCTTGACTTGAGGTTTTTTGTCAGAGAGGGGTGGTTTGGTATTGCCATTAACATTTCCGCAGGGCGGGTCACATAAAAAGTACATGGCTTGTAATGAGCATTCTGATGTTACTAACACAGTCGAGGTATGCCTTGCAGATATTTTTACCTGGATGAAATCTAACCTACATATCCTCAATTCAGACAAAACCCAGGTTATTAATTTTTCTTCGCGTCACAAGAAGGTCGTTGAAGAACTGAACTCCATGAGGATAGGTGAGTTCGTTATTACCCACTAAAGCTCTGCTGGTAATCTTGGTGGTCATTTTAATAAAGTGACAATTTCTCTAGTCACGTCAATCAGATCGCTTCTCGGCCTTTTGGCTAAGATCATGTCAAGTATCTGTTGTTGTTTTGAGAGCGGATCCAGTCGTTGGGTAGTTTGGTTTTCGCGTCCAGGTTCTTACGTAGCTGACTTTTCTTAAAAAATATGAGATCTTTAAATCCGCTTACTTTGCGCTTCACCGTATTGGCAAAATTTGGATACTATTGAATCAAGATGCAACTGTTAAGTAAGTGCATGCTTTTGTGACATCCAGGAGGGCTTTCCAGGCTAAACTATTGCACCTCTATGGATGCCCTGATCTTCAGCTAGACAAAACCCCAAATATGTTAAAAATGCAGCTGCTGGGCTTGTCAGATGGCAGAAAAAATGGTAACATATCGGAACATATTACACCAATTTTATACGACTTTCATCGAATCGGGGTACGTGAAAATAAATTCTTGAAAGTACGTCTGCCTGTATACAAAATATTTCCTAATTTGGCTCCTTCGTATCTTTGTGATCTAGATATGGTACACGAGCTTTTAATGTTTACGCTCCGCTGTTATGGAATGACCTTCCGGTAATTATTCGACAGTCCAAACGCGTAGACAGTTTGAAGACCAATTTAGTCTCATCCTTTTAGAAAACAGTTTAATGTTGGAATATATTATTGTTGTGTAGTGATTTTATGGTATTTTAGTATACATCTGTTTATTTTCACTTGTGAATGTTTGCAATACTTTTGTGGCGTTTTTCATGCTTAATATTTTGATTATTGTGTATATTATATTGTTAAGTGGTGCCCCAGTTAACACACAATGTATTAATAACGTTTTTTGGGGGTTGTATTTTCGTTGGTGTCCGCCCAACGTAACGAGAACGTAAATAGAACGTAGCCAACATACGTAATATCACGTTTTTCAAACGTTTCCAAAAACGTTGTAATAACGTTAAATTAAGGTTACGTTTTTAAAAACGTTGTATAAACAGTTTCACGAGTCGTTATATTTAAGTTTAAATATTACGTCCACACAAGTTTTAAGTTCACATAACGTTGCAGTTTCGTACCACATGACGTAACAGACTTAACGTTGTATAAACGTTAGCACATTTCGTTATGTTCACGCTTGAATATTATGTCCACACAACGTTAAGTTTTACGTTGATATAACGTTGTAGTTTGTTTACCTCATAACGTTACATACTTTACGTTGTTTTGTTTTATTTACGTTTATATTATTCGTTAATACAACGTGACACTTTACGTTGTAAAAACGTTAGCAAGTTTCGTCTTAATTACGTATAAATTATACGTAAAAACGACGTCGGTGAAATACGTATATTTACTCTCTAACTTCGTCAAGAAAATAGGAAAACAAGATAATTCATTTTCAATGTTTCCTGTTTATAGTGGCCAAATTGAAAATGTTTCTGTGGTTGTAAAGTAAACGCTTATTATTACCTTATCATGCTACACAGCACTTAAGTAAAAATGCAGTTTCGTGCATAGGTCTAAATCGCAAGCTGTTCAAGTTACATTTACCAATTATAGCTGTCGACCACTTTAATTAATGAGTCGCCGAGGATGAAACATTCTTGATCATAATTATAGTTAGACTCCAAGGATATTAACGCTTCTTCCCCAAATTCCCACCAACCGTCCATATATTCTAACGCGGTTCACAACATACTTATTCGCAGACCACAAGCCTTCAAACCTTGCAATGCATGCAGGCCTTATTGTTAACTGTACGTCCTGCACGTTAATCTAAAAGAGCTTGATCGGCGTTGCATTACCAGTACCGGTTGCTTTAAAAACCCGCTGAAAGCAAATTCCTGATACAACTGTGCTCGTACGACAACCCCGGTCCTGTCCGTGCAGCGTACGACAGTGTTCATGTGATGTGAGCGTGGTTCTATAAGGAACTGAGCATGGGCAGTACGACTTGGAACGAAAAAGGCGCCAAAGTAAGAAAGTACCCAAAAGTGTCTTTATTCTTTGAACCAAGGAACTCAGCGGAACTGGGAATTAAGTGGTCTTTCCTAAGCAAAATCGCATGTACTCGCATTCAAACAATAGCTGGCAATCGTAGGGCCGTTATTTCATGCTGTAACCGGCAACTTTTACAATAAAAAGGCTGTAAAAGAGCTTCACGCAGATAAACGAGACTAAGCAATCAACACTACAGTATATAATATATTGTAGCGGAAAGCTACAAGTTTTCCTTATTGAGATACGTTTCGTTCCCTCAGGGGTTACATCTGTTGAGCTCTGCGGAGGCAACGAGAGATGTTTATCCGGAACGAGAACTGATTACGTAATTTTGCTATATCGATGTATTCCCGTGACTGGCATAGGCAGGCACGGCGGTGTGTATGGCAAGCCAATTGCTCAATAAATCGAAAAACATGGAGTATCGGTCGAAAAACATGTTTTTCGACCGATAAACACGGTTTATCGGCGAGAATCCCTGTTCATCGCTTGAAAAACATGGATTATCGCTGATAAACATGGTTTTTTTCGAGCGATAAACAAGGTTTATCGCCGATAAACCGTGTGTATCTCTCGAGAGAAACGTGGTTTATCGCCGATAAACATGGTTATCACCGATAAAGCATGTTTAACCCCGATTAACCATGTTTATCGCGTAAGAACATAGCTACGGTCCCGCAGAATCCGCATATGGACAAGTGGGGAATAATAATCGGCAACGCACAGGCTTGATACACCATCATCGATCTGACAGCGATTTTACGACAGAAGCTAAATCCGCTAAGTACTTCAGAAATCCGCAACCTCAGCAATAATCATGGAGGTTATTCAACCCTCGGTAAGTTCAAATGTCGATTATTGTCAGCCTGGCGTGAACAAGTGCAAGAGTTTGTTTGTTCAAGAGAGTGTGTACGCTTTTAGTTTTACTGTAAAGTAGTTAGTTAACCTAACTTTATTTAGGCCTAGGGTAGCTTATATAAATGCATGCTTAGTCGATTAGGGTCTGTGTTATGTTTAGCGTTATTGGGAGAGTAGGGTTCAAGGGTTAGGCCCTCATAAGGGCGAATTCACCTATATATCTGCTGAGAGTTTCTGATACTATTGTTTTAGTAGTGCAGACCATGATTACGATGTCCAGACAAAGAATTTGTGCAATATCCTTACGAGCTGATCTGGCCGGTCGTGCAAGGTAAAAGAGGCTATGGGACAATGGGAGGCAGGAAGGGTAGATATGATAAAGGGTTGGACTCCTGACATTGTTGATCGATGAACCATTGCTATCGACTGAAGACTCGAAGCGATGGGCCTGCCTACTTAAGGCTAGAAAGAAGCCTACCTACAATGATCTTCTTACTGAGAGTGGTAGAGTGATATTACAAAACTGTGCTAGCCCACTGTATCTTTTAAACCAGAGGACAGTGAAGATAGCCTGGAGGACTCCCAGCAAAGCATACAGAGGGCCATCTCTGGGCTGGAAGATATCCAAAATATTAGGAATTCCAGTGGTGCAGCTGGATCCTCACGACGAGCAATGAAAAAGAAGAGGGGACCAAAGATGAGGGTGGTCACCAATAAATGGTACCATTTGCCTGCTGGGTCGCCTGTTCCCAATTTTGAAAATGGGCAGGAGCTTTTGTTAGCTCATAAGAGGGACGGCTATGGTAAGTTGAGACCATATAGGGGGAGATGACCTATCTGTATTCTCACTAGATTTTAGTTTTTGCTATGCTTAAGATAAGATCACTAAGGGTAACACCTTTCTACCTGAAAGTGTATGCGGGATATATAATCAAGCAAAGGTCCCCCCTTTGACTTTCAAAAGTGTTGAATTTTATATTTGCTAGTCTTGCTGTAAGATATACCGTGTATATGTACACCAATATTTTGGGTAATTCCCCATACAGTAGGCTATAGACGTCTTATTTCGTGCTGCTTTTAATTTTGTAGTTTCAGACGACTGTAAAAAGTCTGACATAGTGACCATGAACCTCTGGTCAAATTGGGTGCTTGCTAAAATGGATTATTTCGATAGCATTGTATGTGCATCATCCCCTACGGAGGGTGCATTCCTAGAATGGTTCTACATATTGCTGAGGAATTATTCGCTGATTCCTGGGTTTCGTATTTCCTGTACATAGTTTTTATTGCAATATGTTCCATACATTCTGTAATGTCTTGTCTTTCAGGGTTCCCACCTTCACATTTGTGTGAGAATGGGGAAGGCATCCCAGTGCCCCGGGTATTCCAAGTCTAGCTTCAGGGGAATTATTTTTGTGAAAGAGAGACAAGAGGTGAGTTATTTGTGATAATCTTTATTTAAATGTGTGACTTTTGAGGTCAATGTGAAGGCAAATGTATGTCAAGTGAACTGTTCAACAAGTTATGGACAAACCAAAACAGAAAAAAAGAAAAGAAAAACATGCATGTTTATTTGACAGGGCTATTCAAGTCAAGCAATTGTCAGCTCAGATGGGGCAGCTTCAAGCGCATTTGGCACACATTCGCATATATTGTTACTTGCCATGTAGGAATTCAATATTCACTGCTCATATACAATACAGGAAAATCTTTAACATAGGGAACAGACAAGTTGTCGAGATGCTCTTAAATAAGCTGCCACTACTGAAGCCTTGGACTGATGGAAAAAGTTTGTTGACAATAACAGGATTAAAGCAATTAATTAATATATTTAATATATTAAATTCCAATTGTGTTTTCAATGACAGGATCCCTGGCTATACCAATTAAAATCACTAATTTTAAATCACTCCCTGTAAGATTCTTACACCTTTATGTCTAAGGGAAGGCTGTTTGTTAAAATTCCTTTTTTTTTTTAAATCGGATGACTTAACCAGACTTTATGCTGCATACTGATTACTGATAAAAGTGACATGGGCTTAGATATATGCTATAAAATAAATCTCAAACAGACTCACAGTAGTTTCTTTCAGTAGTATTATAAAATAAAATAGAATAAAGAGTTAAAAGTATGCAACTGAAGGAAAAAAATAAGATGTGATTTATATCACTGATTTTATTAATAAAAATTAACACTTGATAGAAATCACAATTCGAATCAGTGATTCAAGAAATCACCATGGTTTTTGCGGTTGTGGAAACAACATGTACGCAGTATATTAGATCTGCTTAAGTAATCCATATGTTGACAAGGTGTTATAGATTTTCACCGATGCTGACCATTTCCCTGTCTTCATCGTTATTTCACATCATCAATATTGATTAGATATACCAAAGGACATTGACAGACTATCCAAAGTGCACAGTAAATCTTCGGTATCAGGGGGGTGATACATAAGCACCTTAATTGTGCCCACAATTACAAATTGCTGAACAATGAACATCTCTTTGCATTCTTTGCTGTAGGAGCACCCTGTTGTGGACGTAGAGAGTGATGAGGATTCAGATCTGGTAAGAAATATTGTTCTTCACAATATGGTGAATTACTATGCAGTATTTCCAAGGCAGTTACTGTAAAAGTATTCATGTTCAGCAGCATTGATTATTTTGCTTTTCTTTAAAAAGTACCTAAATTTGAACCATAGATTTGGCATAAAATGAGGCAAAATGTCTAGGTTTTCAGTGTTTCATTGTGTGTGGGGAAATGAAGTGCACATGCTAGGAAAGTTATGTACAGTTTCAGCGATTGCTTGTGAAAAAAATGGAAATTGCATTGTATTAACTGTTAGTGGGTTACAAAACAGAGGGATGCATATGGTTGGGCTTGTGTATACTGTTTTCTGTTTCTCTGCTTAAATCTTTTTCATTCAAAATATTTTGATTGATTTCATTTATGTTACAGTCTGAGTTTGTGGATGCTGGAACTCGATCAGTAAGTACAGCTTGGGAATGATTCATGTTTTATGGTTTCATTCCATCATTATAATGATATATATTCATTACAATGGTGAAAGGAAATGACCATTGCGCAATTAATTTCTTGCTACAGCCTGTTATATATTGTCCTATCTGTCAATACAAAATATTGATTGGTAATCAAACCACATATTAGAGTATTTCAACTCTGGCGCACGAACTAATGGTCACCACTGAAAACAGTATAGCTATATTTTACACTATTCATGTGATCATTCAGCAGTAAATGTTGCCACTGAGTCAAACTGTACAGTACTGTAGGACAAATTAACATTTAACTTTGATACACACAAACTATTAGTATGCCCAATATGACAGATAAATAATTTGGTAGCTTCAACAGCGAAATTTTTTTTTCTCTGTTTAATCATCAATGCAGGTGTTTGGTCCGTATCTCTCTGTAAATTACTCAATAAAAGCTCTCCATCTTTGGCATTTTAGTGTGCTATTTTTAGTTCCTCGCTAATAGCAAAAGGAACCTATACATTCTGGTTTGAGTGTGTGTATAGGTGTGTGACACTGTAATTTGTATACATGATAACTTGTCAAGGGAACTGGTGCTCACCCCCATGCTTATACAGTTGGTGAGTGTCCCATAGTGAGTAGATTATTCCCATTGATTTAATGCAAGAATTTGCTCTTGTTATAAGTCTTTAGTAAAAATGTTCCCTGTGAGGCTGTGGATGTAATCACTGAACAGCTTCATGGAACCCTAAAATGTTTTCATCCTGATTTTACTCTGTTGTTGTGGAAAGTAATGTAGACATATAATGGGTGTACTGCAAGATATGTATTTGCAAATAGAAGCATGATGTTCATACATTTTAAGTACTCTATCATTTTTCTAATATTTTATCACATTAGGTGCTCTTTCGGCGAGAATTGATTGAGCAGCAAAATAAGGAATTTCAAGAAAGTCTTAAAGCTGGTCAGGAAAAGGCTGAAATAATTGATTGCATTGTCTTATATGTCATACAGTTCCTACAATTTAGGAATTTTTACACACCTCTTCTACTTTGTATTGCAAACATCAATGTGAATAGCTTTGTCTCACATTTGACAGCTGCAAATGCTCACTAGAAATCTCACTGTGGCAAATCAAAGGAAATGGTGAAAGCAAAGTTGGTTTTAAAAAATGTCCATGGCATAATAATAAAGTCCATGAATGTCATTATAGGCAATTCCTGAAGATGAGGAAATGTATGCCGTCTGCTGAATGAGGGCTGAATGGAACATGAACACAAGAGAAAGGGGCCATGTTTCTGGAGAGCTATGTAACGTTCCCCTTCTCCCTCCGCAAAAGAATAGGAACCATGATGTATTTGAGCATTTCTGGTCATTCATGCTGGTTTAATGTGACTATTAGGGATTGATTCGAGGAAATCAGCTCAACAAGTTAACTTGAGAGAACCTACATTTCAGTAAGAAATGTGTCAAAATTGTATCAGGTCAATCAGGATACTTGGGTATATAAGGCTGGCAGCCTAACATGTTATTTTGCTCTCTTATGAAACGGGATGCTATTGAACGCACAAACATGGAGAAAGAAAGAAGGTTGCAGGTATGTATTATGTTTTCTAAAAAAATTATGGATTTGGAATTCTCCCTCACAAATGGTGAAGTGCAACTTGCGCATGCTTTTCTTCTATAAAGAAAATTCAAAGAGAGCGAGAACGACTGCCAGATGAGCTTTTGACTGGGGGACTGCTGCAAATACGCTATCCTGATGGTCACGCTGAAAGAACGCAGATTTGATTTGTGTGCTTCAATTGAAGAAAGGGTTTTTTTCTGGCATGAATGGGGTGCAGAATTCATGCCACAATAATAAATAAAACACTTTACGGATACAAGTGAGAGATTGGGGTAATGATCTGAACCATCAACATTAAACTATTTTCAATTTACACTCAGAAATGGAATAATTCATGTTAAAAATGCTATAAGGAGGATCAATCGAACAGAGTTATTAATGTTAGTAGGCATACCATGGCTCTGTGGTGGGGTATGGAAAGGGGGTTGGGGACCATGGGGTAGGGGAAGGGGTGAGGTTCCCCCAAAATTAGCATACAGGATAGTTTTTATGTATGTACCCCATAGGCCCTTTTTTCAGTCACTGATTTACTCTCATATATGCCACTTTCAGCTGCGCATTAATAAATTGTAATGGATATGTTATAACTCATGCTGTCAATCTAGACTTCACGTGTCTTCTTTATTATGTAATGAGAACAAGAAAAATTCACTTTAATATAATCAAATTTGACCTATAAATGTCCAAAATGTCGGCAATATGCCATTTTTGATGGCGCTGTTCATCGGCATAGTAGGGTGTATGACATTGAAAATGTGGTTTGTCGGTAGTAATTATGCTAGGGTACCATCCTCTGACAAAGTACCTTAAGGGTATGGCTAAAGAGTAATTGTTAATTGAAGTGCTCAGTTCAACTTGAGTTCTTTTTTTCGCACTGTTGAAATATGTGATCTTAGTGATTTTGAAGTCGTAAAATTGGGTAGCTAGCAAAAAGTACACAAACTTTTGACTTTGGTTTTGAAACAAAGGGTAACCCTCTCTCTAAAAATGTTACTGTTCACATGTCTTTTACAACATCTACAATTCAGACATAAACTGCTCAACATGTGTGCAAAAATGCCTCCAAATTAAGGGCCCATTACATGCTACCATGGTTTTGTTGCTAGGTGTGGCCATATCCTACCAACCAAATGTTTCAAAAATATTTTTAGCCCAATATCTGCCTTTTCAGACATGTGGCAACACACCATATCAGTTTCAGCCAAATCTGAGACGGTCGACGTGGAATGGGTCAAAAATGTGTTGATTTGGCATAGATTGACCTTTGTGTGATATGTAGGACAATCCATTTCACTAAGTTGTGAAGATGTTTGCTAAGCAGTACGGATGATACAACCCTGTATTAATGTTATAATCATCAGCTGGATTCATTGTCTTCTTCTCAAGGCTATACTCAATTAAATAGGTTGCAATGATTTTGCAACTGAAACCTTCAGTATTAACATTGCTGGTGGTGGAGCTACTTTGAGTAACAGCGTTACTGGGTCGTGTGTTTCATATGGGATACAAGACCGCACATCTATCTTTGTCACATGGCATGATGTCTGTGAAGTATGCATAGAAAGATAACATATCTTTATAGAAATTTTAGATTGTATGAAATGTGAGATGTGAATGGCATCTTAAGTCCATGTACAACCATTGCGACTTGACTTGCCTGTGTGTGTCTTCATAAGGCTTATATGGATCTAGCAACATTCTAATAATGTCATCATTATCATTACAAATTTTTAAAATGTGCTAATATTCCCAATGCAATAGGTGCAGAAGCCAAAAAGCAATGACACATATTGGTGATCAACTAAGAGCATTTTCGATGCTCTGGTTTATCTGTTTTCCCTAGGTAACAAAAACTAGTATTTCTTCATCCTATCCTTTTCACTTTCTACTTTATGTTCCAGGATGATTCATCACAAGAGATAGTACATGTTGATCTAGCTCGTAGCCAAGAATATCATTCTATTGAGGTTACACAGCCCATATCACCATCAACAAGTATAGAAACTTTGTCTGGGGTTGACTCTGACCAAGCTGATTCTGCAGCTCTTGCTGAAAGGTATATATATCCAATGACTTATTTGTTAATGTTATGATACGAATCATATGCACTGCAAAGTACCAGATGAAATATACTTGCCAATAGTAAATGATACAATGACATACTGCATCAAGAAATTTCCATTCTCCATAATGACTCCATTTTGAAGTCTTTGACTGGAGTCAGTTGATCAAAACATAAAGAGGCTTCAAGTATCTTTAGTTTTGATATTAGTGACTGGGGGAGGGGAGGGCAGAGAAGGGTGGCTGTAGTAGTGTTCAATATATCTCAGAAACCAGGTACCTAAATAGCAGGAATTTGGGGTGAAAAGTGAGCCATATACTCAAAGGTAAGTAGCAGCTTTAATTTGGTGTCAGAATCCTAACTCACCATTGACTCAGCTTAAATGTGTAATGTTATCCTTCTCTTTTTCTTGGGGGGGGGGGGTGGGGGACTTTTTGCATACATTCTGAGAAGGGGTACCATAAAATCTGTTGAAATCTTTCACATGCCTTCGGGACTTGGACCAACCACTTGTCTAGGCATACCAAACTAGTAGACAATAACAAACAAGTTTTGCAAGAGTTGTGGGGCAGGGTCCTTGTCAGCAGCTAGTTGAACAGCAGGCTTATTGGGAATCCCCCTAGTGGTCACGATGTGTGGAGACAGCTGACCACTGTATTACAAATACAAGAGGCTAAATCAAGAATAAGACTGGCTGTTAGGTATAGTAAGTAGCTCTTTATTTGCTCGGCCTCAACACACATGAAACTATCCAACATGAGGAATCTTGGCATAGTACTCTTAAACTTCACTGTTAAACAATTACACTTAAAAGGGGAAGGGGGCTCAAATTACACTTAATTGTGGGGTATCAACGTACAATTAAAACTAGAGATGTTAAGTTACAATCAACTATGGGTGTCAAATTGCCACAAGACTAATACATGTGCACATTAATGAAACAAGAGATAGGCTTATCTGGTGGATGGGTCTATATCGTCCAGCAGCACTGTACAGCAATCTTATTGACTGACCGGCAGGCACTGTGAGTGATGAAAGGTTTGATGAATGCCCAGTGAAAATATATAAGTTGAAAGAGATGTTCTGAGAGTAGGTGAAGTCCAGGTACCAGATATGTAACTATCAAATGGTCACTAAGAGAACACAACTCTCAATTCCATTAACCACAATGCAAAAATGCATTGTGGTTTCGATGACGTAACATGCGCATTTTTCTTCATGAATTGACATAATGTAATGTGAGGATGTGCAACATACTTCATCTTAGTAATACAGTGAAAAGCAGTGTGATGTGACAACCAAAAATTCACTATGTCACAGGCTGTACTGAAATGACCATTGACCTGAACAACAGTCTCCTTGTACTCAATGTGGTACTTCTAACACCAAATATGAGATCTATGCATGCTTCCCTTATAGAGATATCATGTTTACAAGGTTTTCACAATTTTACCCCTGGTGACCCCAAATGACCTCCACAGTAAACAATAGGCTTATTGTACTCAACATGGTACTCCAACACACCATATATGAGATCTGCCCAAGCTTCATTTATAGAGATATCGTGTTTACAAAGTTTTCACAATTATGTGTGGTGTTTTGCAATACTTTTGCAACTTCAAAAACAGAAGCTCATGATAGCACAAAGTTAAACGATAACTGTCATATTGTTCATGATTGATTGTCCATAACTACTTGAAATGAAAAGTCTGCATTTGAAGAAGTTATGATCTTACATAGTACTCCCTGTTGGTGATATGATGCTGGTGTGTGCATGACACTGCTCCTGGAGATTCGGTCCTGAACATACTGTGTGTCACATCGTAGCACTTTGTTGCACCTATAGTGTTGCAAAAGCATATATTATATCTGATATATGAATATGGTTTATATTTATGGCATTAATTCACAAATGTGTCTTACATACTGTAACTAAGTCAAGTACTTTCAATTTTTTGAGCGAATTTCTAACATGTTTGTGAATAAGGACATACCTTGTTAGTTGTCATCTGAAATTCAGCATAAGTTCGCTTGTATTAAAGGATAAAGTAACATTTGATCATTCAGCTATAGATTGCAACCTCTACAGAGATGTTGGGCAATTTATTGCATTATCATTAATACATGGTGGACCTGGGCTTGCATGGTTTCCAATGGACTATAAAGCAAGATTTCGGGACAGAAGACGAGTCATTCCTCCATAAGATATATGTTGTTAAAGCTCAGTTGTCTAAGGTAAGTACTGAATCTTTTGACATCATGAGGATGTAAGTATTTAATGGATACATGTTATGATATTTTAACTGAATTCAAGAATGCATGGGGTTGTTCGCGACAAAAACTACTTTTGCACAAACTCAAGGATGGACAAGTGTTTAGATGCCTCGCCCTGACCACTATTGAGTATATCTCTCTCATTGGGAGCATGATACTTTGCATTCTGCTGGTCCAATGGTCAATGTTCTGGTTGTGGTGCAACTCCAACTTGTTTATGTTAATATTTGCAGGGCTTTATACCATTTTTTAAATTTTAATTTGATTCCTAACAATCATCTTGTTTATGTTAATAATGGGTGATGATTCACCAGAAGAGTCAATGACAATGTTACATGAATGAGATTGAGTTCATGAGATCTTGATTAGTATTGGTAATCATCCACACAACAACATTGGTTTTTTTGATCTATTTGCTGGTATGCTAACATTAGATGTTATGCCAATAAGTCATGAAACTATAGATAGTTTGTCTTTGGTTTATCTGGACCTTTTTGGTACTGGTTTTATGGAGGTGGTCAATGACCAATGGTAATACTTCAGATTTGACTGTTCCATGGCATCAACTTTACATTACCCCTAGGACCTATTGCATATTTGTGATTTACAAGATTGCCTTTTTTCAAACAGATTAGAGATGCACAAACTCTGGAGGATGCTCGATTTCAACTACTGAACAGCAGTACTCGTGTAGCTCTTCTTGGGTCAATCCGTCATGTTACATCCCTAAGTGTTAGGGACAAGCTGATTGAAGATGCTGTGGAATTTTATCTGTATGGGAGACTCCAGGCAGCTTTTGATCAGTGAGTGATAAATCAAGCTGCAAACATTTCACAGCAGCATCCATGATATTTCATTTATAGAAGGTAATTATGAGCATTGGTTCCCCCAACAATTAAGGCCAAACTAAATAGTTAGAGGAAGCAACACAGTTTAATGTAAATCCATCATTATTGATGACTGATGCTCACTGTATCTTTTTCCAAAACATAATTTTTACTGTTATAGGTTGACATATTTGCTATTCAACTGATTGTTGTCATGCAATTGTCAGTGTTATCTGTAACTCTATAACTATAATTGGTTTCATTTCAGGTTCAAGGAAGGTCTAATGACAGCTGGAGTTTGAAAGGCAGTGCAAAAACATCCTGATGGGTTTCAGCATCTGTTTGTGTACCAGGATGATGGTTAACTCCTACCTTCTACTCTACAGGATCTCTTTCTTCCCAACTATTCTGTTGTTGGCTCGAACCACCGAAAATTAGGAAAAAAATCCTTTCCTATTGGAGGGATTGGCTCATTGATGTAGCAGGTAATGGTTGGAACTATTCTCGACATTTCAACCTCAAGTTTTACCAAATTTAAGGATTGCTAAACAGCATCAGCATTATTCAGCAACATATTTTTTTTCTGAGTAAGCATCACCTTACAGCACGATACATACCCAATGACTTTTAGAAGCCAGTATCAGTGTTAACGATTTCTGTTAACCATTTCCAGGGAGAACAAGATAGTTGCCTAGCAACACAGAAGAGGTAGCAGTGGAGGGTGTTAAATCACCATTTTGCTGCTACAGACAACATATAATTATACTGTACAAATACATAGCCCCTATGTATAGCGAACACTGTATGGTGCACTAATATGTATACAAGTTAAACTAATTAGGAAAAACCTATGGTACAAAAACTGTAGTGAAAAAGAAAACCAAAATTTATGTAAGAGCTGACCATCTTTCATAAGTATTTGCACTTAAACTGTTTAGCAAACAACAGGCTTAAAGTAGTTTAGTTCCATTAAGCTTGTGTGTAACAGGGGCAATGGCTAGCAATTCTGGCATTGCGAAGACTTCAGTTTATTCTCAAAACTCAAATAATAAAGTCATACTACTAAAGTTTCAAGAAAACCATAATGTAATTTTCCAAATTGTTATCATTTACACAGATGGCAACAGCAGGGTCACACTGGAACAGATATTGGTATTTGCAACAGGTGCCAACAAAATACAACCGTTGGGATTTCCTGATACACCCAGGATACACTTTGTACACGACTTGGGGAAGATGTACCCAACTGCTAATACCTGTGGTCTTGTATTAACACTTCCCAATAACACAACGTATGTAATGTGGAAGGAGAATGTTGAAAGTGGAATAATTCAGGCACCTACGTTTGGTATGGGTTGATTGGGCTGATAAGACACTTGCTTTCATTGCTGATAGCACCACCTTACACCAATTTTGCATGTGACCGTTCTTGTCAATGGTTCACTGTTAAAGTATGTGACCATTGGGTGTTGAAACCTCTAGCAATGCAGCTCATTTTATCATTCTTTTATGAAGTTGTTACAAGTGAGTGAAACAATATTTGTATTGTATTCAAAGAACAATGGAAGTTGTGATTCCTTATCAAAGACAGCCACTATCTGCCATTGCATTGCCATAAATTAGATGTCAGGGATTCTGTGTTCAAAACAGAAATTTACCTTTGTTTCTAACAATACATCACGTCCAAACATTACCATTAGCTTTTTCAAACTAGTGGCTGTGTTGGTTCCTGCTTAATCATTAACTATGTAGGTGCAGTTGAGAAAGTAACTATGTGATAACCACTGATTTGGACTAGTCATTTGGAATGGTTTTGTTGGATCAGAAAGTGAAATTTGTTTAATGTATATATTGTAATCAGAAACAGTATCCTTCTACAACTTGTAGAAACGTATACAACCTTGAGCAATATAAAAACCTTCTTAAACATAACCATAATCATTTATACTTGTTTGAAAGGTTATAAGCTGAGACATAGGATAGAATTAGTATCACTGACAAGTGTTATTATAAAAGCTAAGTAATTTCCATATGGTGGTTCAGATTTTTAGTCTTAAAATTCTTGATGTAAATGGCTTTACATCTCTACACCTTTGTTGTCATGAAACACATTCAAATGGAAGATCGTTAGTCAAAAATTGGTTGAATATGCCTTTGAACGTGACTGAGCTAGTGACAGCATAAAATAAAGGGCTGCTACTTCGATCAACTCCCATCGATGGTTATAAGTATATTTTCTGTTTTAGTAGTAGGAGTGATGTTTGTCCTTAAAGAGGGCATGAAATAAGCAGATCTTGGACAAATCTCATAGCTGATATGTAGGTAGCCGACCACAATAAGTACAAGAATGCTATCAAGCAAAGGACATTTGGGGTCATGGGTCGAATTGTGAAAACCTTGTAAACATGACATCTAACGAGGGAAAGCTTGGAGCAATCTCATATTTAGTATGTAGGTGTGCCACATTGAGTAGAAGAATTAACTTTGTATTTTGGTAAAGATCAATAACTTGGTTCCAAAGGAGTAAAAATGTGAAAACCCTGTAAACGTACAATAGCTGTATGCTGAGTACAAGAAGAATATAAGTGTCAATTTCTGTCATCAGCTGCCAATGTGAATGTTGTTGGTCACATTTCAATGCATTTGATGTACTCTTAGTTTCAAGTATAGTGTTCATCCTGGCTTTAGCATACAGTTGTCACATTCATATAAGATTATTCATGTAACATCATCGAAACAACAATGTAACCTTGTTTTCTGGGTTTTTTTCTTTCTTTTCTTTGCTTCAATTAAGCTCATCTTATTTTGTTATATTATTGTTCCGTAGATTATATTTCAGTTCTACTATGTGAAGGTTTACACTGATAAAGATAGAGTGACTTATCCGTCCATATTCCTTTCAACTTTTATTTACATATCTTTAACTTGTGACCTTAATTGCAACTCCATAATGAGAATTGTCCTAGAGCAAGCTTGCAGACAGATGAAAACACTGTTATAGGGTGCATGCATATCCAGGAGGCTTTTGGCTCTGTAATACTGACCATGCAGGGTCATCAATATTTGGTTGAATAGTCTTTACAACAATTTTTGGGACGCTGTTCTTGCTTTATTAATGTATACTTGTATAACTTCAAACAACTTCAGAGTGCCTAAACTGTCCATATTGAAGTAAGCACTTGCTGTTTGATTTTATTCATATAATACTTATAAGTCAAATACCTTTTAGATAAGAGTATATTTTTATTGTTATCTTCCATATCTAAATGTCTCATGTTCCATGGTGTTTTGGTGCATTCTACAGTAGTTGGTTCCTATTCTGTAGTTCTTCACTCCCTATTGTTTTCACAGAGGTCAAAGGTCAGTTCAGGAAAGCAGGTCAAACCTGAAAACATTGTAAATGCAATATTTGTGGAAGTGAAAGGTGGTTGAATGACAAAACTTGGTATGTTGATAAACCTTGGTGCGTAGATTAACTGTATTGTTTTCCAGGAAGGTCAAAGGTCATTTGGGGTCAAATTTGGGGTTCAAAGTCAAAATCCCTTGTGGTGAAAGTTGCTTCAAGTCTCAACATGATATAAATAGTAAGCCCTTGGAGAGTAGTTGATCCTTTTTTGTTTTCAAATTGGTCAAAGTTCCCTTGAGAATACGAAATTCAAAATAAATATCATCACTGAGGGCGGGAAAATTTGTTTTAAATTCAACAATTCTGTAGAGGCACTCATTAATGAATATTCCAAGACCCATGCACTTCTGGTCAGCATTAGCAATTTGGGTTGTTGGAAAATCCAAAGTTCCTGATTGGCAATAAATCACTTATTAAGTCTTTTGACTTTCTTACTGTTATTTCTACTTCTATATTTATTTGTTGAAGAAAGAAAATGGTTAGTAAAAGCTTTTTATTTCACAGTTGGCAGTTCACAAGTCCTGATTTTGATAAAAAGATAAGGTAACATGTTAGAACATGTTCAGCAACAACACACTGACTGAGAGAAAGTCAATGAGGAACATATGATACAATTGTAGGATGGAGGCTTTGTCATTGTTCAAGATAAGGACACATGCCAAATGATTTTGTTAGGGCAAGCATGCAGTTACACTGCATTGTCTGCTAAAATATTTTACATTCAAATTATACAGCTTGGTTCTAGTCAGCTAATTGGTTTGCACATGATGGCCAAAATTACATAGATCTGTTAAAATTGAGAGTATAGTATTCACCAATGATGTTGTTACAGGGTTACCTTGGTTACAATCTTTTGTGACTTTTTTGCAAATTGTACTACAAACTATAATTATATTTATTATACAGGATTCATACAGAATTTCACACTTTCACAGACAACTTATAGAATTTTCCATGACTAATCATTACACTGAAAATAGTGTTAGTGTGCATTATCTAACAAGATGGCCTTCCATTATATACAATTTTGCTTAACACCGAAATGGAACACCTTTGAAACAGCTTTGGATATTATTTTTTGTACACTTTGCTGTGAGCCACAAACAAGTAGTTGTGACCAGGAAAACACCATGCTTTCCTCATTAAAACAAAACAAACATGAATTGCTTATTGCTCAAGTTTGTGAATGCCACCCATGCTGGTTCTGACTAAATAAAACCAAAAAAAAAAATTTATTTGAAAAATATTAGTCATTATTCACAAGCTGTGGAGTCCAAGGGTCCCAACCCTATTCAGCATTCCAGTTTGATGAACGTGCACGGGATATATCATGTTCATAAATAAACTGACATAGCCAACTTTAAATAATTATGCATCATTATATGTGCAAGATTTCAAGACTTTTTGTCTCCAAATACGAGGTGAAATAAAAAAAAATCAATGACTTTCCCATGACAGTTTAAACCTTGGCAACCTTAGAAAGATCTCATATTTGGTTGGAAATGTACCATATCACATTTAAGGAGCCTATTATTGCTTTGGTTGAGGTCAAAGGTAATTTCAAATAAACAAAATGCCAAATATTTACTTCACTCCTCTCTGATCTGTTCATCTACACTAACACACATTTGTAAATATAATATTGCAAGGGAAGCTTTGAAAGATCACACATTTGGTATGTAATTGTACCACATTGAGTACAAGAAGAAATTGTTGGCGGAGGTCAATGGTCATTTGAACTCACAGGGGGTGAAACTGTGAAAACCATGTCTTACACAATAATTCAACAACAACATATATCATATTTAATATGTTGATGTAGCACATTTAGTACAAGAATGTTGTTGTTGAGGTTCATGGTCATTTCAGGACAACCCGTGTCATTGTGAATTTTTGGTTGTCACATCACAATGCTTTTCACTGTATTACTAAGATGAAGTATGTTGTACACCCTGACTTTATATTACATAAAATTCATGAAGGAAACTGCTCATGCTACATCATGAAAACCACAATGCATTTTTGCATTGGGGTTCAACTTTCAATTTCTAACAAATGGCCAAAGCATTATCCCTATCCTTATCAGTGTCAAATAAACTATGTACAAATCATACATGATTTGGGACAATATATAATGTTGATGAGTCAGTGTTGTGTCATTTCTGGAGATATTTACATCATCACTGTGTTTATACCCTTCATATTACTGGATATTACTAGTAATCAAATGCATACTGTACACTCTAGACAGAATAATTGTGAAGCTACAGCTTTCCTGTTGGATATTAAAAATGAGCAAACAGCCTGAATAGGTATTCGGGACATGAAACCACCTATTTAGATATGGTACAGTAAGTCCCAGGTCCCATAAGAGAACTAGACCCCTGCACCGGTGCATAGACATGCCATCACTAAACATAACGTAAGATGTTTTGCAATATCCAGTTATCCAAATTGATTCCAGATATATTGTGTACCTGGTACGTTTCCAGGTTCCTTAGTCTATTGTCAGCCTCATACATAATTAATATTCAGCATCTTGCAATGACAAGGTGACACAGGTGGTTCTTTCAATTGTTACTCCATTCATTTTGGCAATCCTTTGTACTTGTAATCATACCGAGGGGAGTTCTGTTTTGACTTGTACTCATACCGAGGGGAGTTCTGTTTTGTACTCATACAGAGGGGAGTTCTGTTTTGACTTGTA
>KN882213.1:379246-408188 GCA_000934455.1 Apostichopus parvimensis
CACTGACTTTTACGAAAAGTTGTTTTGACTTTTCGAAATGAATTAGCTAGACGGACCGCATCCGTTGTGAAATTTGGTTTGCCGATAAAAAAGGAAAATAGGGCTGTAGCAACCAGTAACCATATATACAAAATACCACGAAGCGTGCGAACAATTTTGGGGATGAAAGTTGCTACGCGCCGGCACCCAAGCAAATGTCCTCCCCCATATTTCAAACAAATCACCCCTGTATACAGAAGACCGTTAAAGTGATAGGAAATAGCCATGTAGCAACTAGTTGTCATATATATCAAAATACCACAAAGCGCGCGAACAATTTTGGGGATGAAAGTTGCTACGCGCCGGCACCCAAGCAAATATCCCCCCTAATATTTCAAACAAATCACCCCTGTATACAGAAGACCGTTAAAGTGATAGGAAATAGCCATTGAGCATAATAGGAACTCCTTTTTAACTGTATGGAAATAGCCCAACTGCATAATATAAAGGCTTACAATACTCCAATGGCTAAGCGATGTCAGTAAGCTGGAAAGTCTGTGTATGAAATTGTCAACAGAGGGTTGGGAATTTGATACTCTCTCCTCTCTATTCGGCAAAGGCGCCAACGCAGAATTTATTAGGAGATATGACCCTGAGCACACCATGAACAGTTTCACACCGGTAACAGGGGCCATATTTCGTTGTTCCTAATTTCTGGATAGGGCCGGGACCAAACATTTATCATATATATACTAACATAACATGTAGAGTTTTGGAAGTAGTTCCGGTAAATTTTCATGAGTCGCCAAATATAAAAACATAATTTATCGCCGATAAACAAGGATTTTCGGCGATAAACATAGTTTATCTATCGATAAACCAGGTTAATCGGCGATAAACATGGTTTATCGGTCGATAAACTATGTTTATCTGTCGAAAAACATGGTTTATCGCAGATAAAGATGGATTTTCGAGAGATAAACATGGATTATCTAAAAAACTTTCAATATGTAATGAAAATCCATGTTTATCGTTCGATAAAGCATTTTTCTCAGAAAAACCATCTTTATCTACCGATAATCATGGTTTTCCGGTGAAAAACCATGATTATCGGTCGATAAACATGGTTTTTCAGTCGATAAACAAATGTGTATAAGCATTTTAGAGTGCCCGCATCTCTGCGCTGCCCGAATCCAGCGGATTGCCCGACACCTGCGCTGCCCGAGTCAAGTAGACTGCCCGACCGCCTAGGCTGCCCGACACCGGTGGATCGCCCGAAGCTTGTGCTGCCCGACACCGGTAGATTGCCGACGTCTAGACTGCCCGACCCTTGCGCAGCCCCAGTCTAACTTAGCCCTGCATATCCTTGGGTTGTGCGCTACCACACAGTACGTTATATTGGGCTAATGTAAATATTGTATACTACATGATGTAGATGTAGGAGATGAGAAATTATACTTTTATCAATCCTTCAACTCCAGTGTCTGCCTCCTGATTAGAGTTAATTGGTACCTGTCCCCCCCCCCCCCTCTACCATCTTCCAGTTGGTTTCGAGACAGGTCTTACACTACTACACGTTACCGGCGTTACAATATGGACACGGTTTTGTGCGAAGCCCAATCGCTGCACTCAAAGGCGACCGCCTGCAGCAAGCACGCACATAATTGTTTCGAAGCTGACGGTGTAGGCGTGGTTATTAGGCTGAGCATGGGCAGTACATAAACAGGCAATAAAGGCGCCAGTTTTGGAAAGTACTAAAAGGTGACTTATTTCACAGAAGCCAGCAAGGTAAGTGTACTCAATTTTGTAAGCAGAAAATCATTATTTTTTACAGCTCCAATGTAAACGCAAACACTATTTCATGAATAATTTGCAAGTACATATTAATGTTATTGTCATTATTTTCTTCCTCGTTTCATCTAAATTAATTATTTTCCGAAAGTTATTCACTTAATCACAAATTGTGAATAGGCCTGGGCCTATAATAAAGACAACACTGAGTCAAAATAGTCAAACATATATACACGGTAGCCTGGCTAGTTCCGTTTTCAACAGTTCAGCTAAAGTCGGTTAATATAAGGTCCGATATTGTTTTCTTACTTGCATATATAAGAGCATGGACTATTGAAAACGTCAGAATTTCTTTCCTGTAATCAGTAACTGACGTCAGCTAGCCTAGTATAACTATAAGGCTATAGCCTAGCTGTTACAAATTAAAACATTAACCTATCTTCTGGCGAATGGCTGTGTCAATTCAAGAATAAAGGGCCCATATTAGAGTTTCAAAGCGTTCATCATGACTTTTCATAGGCATATATGCTTTTGCTAAGTTAGCAAATATGATGGAGTGCCCATACCCATACGTACGTTAATGTCTAATTATGTACGGATAAGCTAACTAATTTGCTTTTAACTTTGGCGATAGCGCGACAAGACATGGTTTGGTACCAGCTGCTTACCCCCCCCCCCCCCCGGCCTTCACTTTGAAGGCCTATCTAAATTAGAGTGAGCTAGGTCAGTATGCTATATCTGTACATGGTAATTACCACCAAACGGACACCATCTCCCGCCCCTTCAGCTAAAAGAAGTAAAAGCCACCCCCCCCCCAAAAAAAACAGTTTATGCATGGCTAGGGTATATGAAAGATAGTATGTGTATATGTAACTCTTAGTGTTAGAGCTGGTCTAGGCTGCAGCGATACTGTAGGCACAGCGTAATTAAGTTAGAGAATTCGCAAAGATCATGTGAAATGCGTAGCTTTCAACGGTTATAAATAGGCTAGGCCTATCATGACTGTATCATATTCTTAATCTTATCAGGGCTTCATACTCTGCAACAACCATGATTAATGCCGGGTGTATGCAGGCAGGTATACTATATCCTCGATCTTCCTAAGTTGGCTAGCTAGGCTAACCTGGCTACAGGCTAGGCCTACACAGACTGGTAAAAGTGTCGGCCTACTAATAGTAATAGGCAAACTGGGCACCATGCACGTACCTAATTAGTCGTGATTCTAGCATATGAGGCCCAAGACTAGGGTGAAGGGTTTAAAGAAGGTTACCAGATACAGTAGCAATGGAGCCTGGTATTGGTAATTAAATTTGTCGTCGACGAGCCTAGTTTTGCATTATACATGGCTGAGCCAAGGTGTAGCGTGAAAGCTTAAGACGTACTTGTCAAGTTGTAGCCATATAGTCTGGATCTAGTCATATTAATTAGTTTAACCATTTATCAATGAAATTCGACTGGTATTATGTTGAAATATTGAGGTTTTCAAGCTAATATTACTACCAAGTATTATTAGCCCCTCTACAAATTTAAGTGTGCTAGTTGCGCGCCTAAAGCGAACATACAACAACGTTCGTAACTGGTGCACAAAAGTACTCAACCTGCGCACAACACACACGCTCAAAGGGTTGAAATATTCATTCTGCACGCAAGTTGAAAGCCCTGCGCGCTTCAACTTAGCGCGCGCTTCGTCTTAGCCCGCGCGCCGTGTTAGCGAGCGCGCGCTTCGTCTTAGCGTGCGCACGCTTCGTATTAGCGCGCACGCGCTTCATCTTCGCACGTGCTTGATCTTAGCGCGCCAGTCATTGGTCAAGCGTGCAAAGAGGACTTAAATACTTTTGCTGACTTCTGATGCAAACAATTTGGACTTAGAAAAAAGTGTCAAGCAAACATTTTGGACTTAGAAAAAATTGCTTATATGTCTTTGTGCGCAAGTAGTTCTTGGACTTCAACCATGTCTTAGACTTGTGTAAGTGGGTGCGGTGCGCATACAAACTTCTGGCTTAGTTTCATGGGAACCCGAAGGCCCTTAGGGGTTCGGTGAAACAATTCTCTAGGCTATCTTGAACAGTATTTAAAAGCATGAGAAATGTTACAGTACAATTAGGAATGCACGCTTTCAGTGAAATGTTACTTCAAATGATCTTGAATGAAATCAAGATGCTTGTGCACCTTGGGGAATAGGAGGCAAACAGGGCATTATTTTTCAGAGCCTGACAAACAACATCTAATGTAAGTTAACAACACCTTAAGAAACAAGATACCTGATTAAAAAGAACATGTAGTGATATGAAATTTATTTACACTCATCATACAGTACAGGTAAGTAATGTATCACCTAACAAAGAGAAAGAATATCAACATAGAGGGAGAAACCCATCTTTTGTTTATAAGCCAAAATAAGTATGACACTTGGAATGTCAATTGTGAATTCATGATTAAAACCAGTAATGGTTTTCCTTGCACTACACCACTAACTTGAGGCTAATGCTCCATTGTTGATAAAGAAGTACAATTTGGAATTTACTGCAATTACGTATATCAAGTACTACCACACCTCTTTCTCCACTCAATCCCCCAGCCTCAAAATACACAGCAATTCCTTTTGATGCTTGCCCTAATATGAGCAGAATAGTTGAATATATACACAGCTTTTATTCATGTTTCACAATGATTTCCTAAAGAAAACTAAACATTCAAATTCGTAACCTGGAGGCACTCATATTAATTTGCACTACAACCCTGAATATTAGTCTACCAGCAAAAGAAAGTATATTATTCCACCCATTAGTCACTCCGTAGTAAATTTTTAGCTTGTGCAATGAAAGACTCTTCTGGATTTTCAAACTGCATGAAAATACATAGCTCAACAATGTACTTCACAGGTATGATATGAAAAATAAAACATGACCTTGATTTTGAACCATCGAAAGATGGTGTAATTTTAATGTTGTTCTGCAATTTGCAGCAATGCTTTCAGCCACAGAGTTCATGTGCTTTATCACAGCAAGATAATCTGACGAGCACATACATTTCGCAGAGCAACTGCAGCATTTCGAACACTTTTAAAAGTACTTTATCTGGCCAAAAAATGTAACTCCCTCTATCTATGGTATCTTACAGTGTATGAATTTCTTTTGGTCACAAGTTTGTAATCACTGCTGTAAAGTAACATGTCATTCAGCTGAAGACGAAGAAATTTGTGGTTTATAACCAATACATTCAACTATCAATGGCAACAGATCTGACTCAGGGTTACATTGCAAAAGACGACCAACCACTGAAATGAAGCGATTTATCACCTCTGTCTTTGAGGCAGGTTTCTTCTTAACTGATAGTTTTTTAACATACTTCAATGTATCTGCCCCAACATACACATTTTGCAATAACTCTGGAACCTTCAGCAAAGAACACAAATTATTTGCTATTTGCAAATGAGGCTTTTTTCATGTGCAATATTTTCCCATTGATATCTTCATATGCAAAGCATGAATACACCCACAGTGGACCAAGATTTCTCACTACACCTGGAAGATGGAGAAGCCCATGAACCACAGAAAGGCAGTACCTGTCTCCATATAATGTCCCAAACAAGTAACAAAACTGGATAAGTAAACTTTCACAGTATTAAATATCATGGACAGAAATACTGTCACTTTTCAAAATGACCACTGTCTCTATTAGTAATGCATAATGCTAAAAAAATATGTCATTCATTAAACCCTTTAGAGCTGGTAAAGAGTACTAAAACAGCCATGCCCTATATTCTGATGCCTTCCAATAACCCAAATGATCTTTAAACTCCTTGGAATCCGGGAAATGTGGAGGCTTTATGTTGGTAAGTCGCATATCAATATTGTCAAGCAGTTTGGTTAAAGGAAATAGTTCTTTGGAATGAGATGTGTCGAACCATAAGTGCAACAATTTCTTAAATACTCCAAGCAAAACTGTGTGCATATAATCAATAGCCATTCCATCAGCAAGATTCATACCAAATGAACTTAGAAAAGTAGGCCCTTTGATGCCATTAATGGGCTTTTTCATTTGCATGGTGTGTACTTTCATAGCATCACTCAACATTTTTTCATTAGACCGTTTAGGACCAACAGGATTAGTCATGCAAAAAGGATATGTCCACACCGAACCTTTTCCTGTTGATGTTGAAGAGCCTTTTTGTAAGCAATGAGAACACCCAAAAGCACCATTAAACTGCATCATATTTAGCATGACAGCTCTTGCAGGAAGGTCACACGTACCGCAGAGAACCACAGCTTTAACTATGATAATTTCCTTTTTGTCCTGAGCGTAAACTTCTACACCATCTTCAAGTTCTTTAATGGAAGCAAGGAATGGTTTCAGAAAAGTGCCCACAGCCGGTTTTCAACCAAGCCACAATCCAGCGTAAATCAAATTCTCTTTTAGGAACCGTCGTTTATCCGGCAACTCATTGATTGAAAAAAAGAGGACAAAGACTGACCTTTGATAATTTGAAGATCGGACATCCATCTGTATACCACATAAGAGATATGTTTCTTGCTTCATGTAAAATTTTTCCTGGAGCAAAAAGACGTTTGTACTGCTCTCCATCGTAAATATCCTCAATATTGTCACTGTTTGTCTTCTTTCTGTTGAATCTATGCTGCAAGTCATTATAAAATCCCTGCCTTTTCATTAAGGTGCAAATTTTATTAACAATCGGTATTTCTATAAAGTAGGATATTCCACTGTTCTCTGAGACATCACTGCTGCATACTGTGCACCTAACATTATCAGAGGAGCTTAGTAAATAATTGAAAAAATTGCAGAACTTGTGGAATTTCATCGGATTTTTTAGAGTTCCACAAATTTTTGGAAACATATGAAGTGTTGTCTTGCAGATATTTGGCTTTTGGCATTGAATTCAAATTAGCACAAGCAAATCAACCAGAGCAACACCAGTAATGCTATGGCTGCTTGAAAACATCAGAATCATCAACATACTTTCTGCCAAAGTTAGTCACACCAGTCATCACTTTCATCAATGCCTCCTACCTCTTCAATATTTGCCAGGTGGAGGTTATCATCATACAGATCCCTGTGATGAGTAGAGGGAAAAAAGTTATAGTTCAAATATAAGCTGTTTATGTCTGAACAACTATGTTAAAGTACAGCCAAGAACCTTGCATTTGTTTGGTGAATGGCAAGGAAACATGAGCTTCTTGCATGTTTCTATGATGACACTTTTCCATGATTTAAGTGTACTTCTAAAAGTAAAGATGACTAGAGAAGTACACATAGAGGAAATCCCCAAACCCTTCACCAATTTGACACAGCATCGCTCCAACTTCAACTCTATTCTATTTCATTTGATCAATGATTAAACTGCAACACTAACTAGCATCATACATGCCAAATTAACAACACCTGATAGATTTCACCCGACCTGCCTGGACATTTTGCCCTAAGCTAGGTGACTTGTTTTATATTTTTTGCACAACCAGCGTGGGTATTTCAACCAACTCGAGTGTATCTTAGGTATTGGGCAACCTTACATTCCACCCTTACAAAATAGTCTCTGAGCACCCTTCTTAATTATATTCAAACCCACACAAGCTCTGATCAGTACCATATATCTTCTTAATTGTTAAAGACACAACATAAGCCTTACATATGTCCAGACATGCTGATTGAAACGCCGAGGTTGGTTAATCAAAAAATCCAGGCTGTTTGGGCAAATTGTATTTTGGGCGTAAGACAGCTGGCCAGTTTGTCCTAACCTATTTCCCTTACGACATTATGAGTCTACCTAAAAAGTAACACTAATGTGGGTAGCCTAGGTATACTATAAGCCTAGGCCCTATTACCTTTTTATTCCATCCGTTGAGGAGCCATCAGACAGACGTAGGCCCAATAAGTGGTCAGATTCGGAGACATTCAGATTTTCAGATCCTTGTGTCACAGTATGAATGCATCCAAGTTCAGATGACAACTTCTGAGAACCCATTTTATTGTCACCGAGTTGAGGTTTGAAATGGTTTGTAAGGTAAGGTTGGCTAGGTTAACATTGTTTGTTTGTTGCTTGGCCTCTGTATTGCGAAATTTTGAGGCTAGTAGTAGTAGTACTATGGGCATCATGTTCAACTTGAACCTCCCTTGTTGAAACGAAGTCAACTTGCCCTGGCTGAATTTCACTTACTGTGAATTCATCATCTTCTAATTGAACTGTCCTAACACCTAAACTCGCATTAATCTCTACTTGCTTGTCCATTCGCCACCGTGTTGTTCTCGAGACAGTTTGTTTTCATGAACTATTAATATCACTAGGCTTAGGCCTTGTTAGACAGCGTGACTTAACGTTAGGCTGGCGTTGTGTACGCCGCCGCTTAGAAGCTCTGTGGTTCTGTGTAGGCAAGTAAGGACTTGTTGGATCAACTTCCAGTAAGTGAGACATGAATATGAGGTGGTTCGCAGTCACCATAACACAACTGCGACAGTGAGTTCATACGTGCAAAACCTAAGAATGATCACCATTTCCCCCCTGATGAAACAACAGGCAGGCTCTGTAGTGCTGCCGTTTTAATATACATTCACCGGATCGTCGCCGCGCCGTAATAGTATGTTAGACTAACGTTGGCACTGTATACTAAATTACTACTTGAGAATAGCCATTAACATATCCCGATAATGGTCAGTTGTACGTTACAGTGTACTATACAACTAATAATGTTTCCACATCGTGAAAATGAATTTGTTCTTAAATACGCACCGTTAGATCCTGTAAACCAATACAGGTTTCCAAAAATAAGCTCATGCGACTATTTTTGGAGCGAATTACTGCTCCTTAAACATTTTGACCCACCCAAACCTTATTATTACCCGTTTTGACAGCTTTCGTGATTCTTTCTCCTCCGTGGAAGCACTTTGCCAACCTATAGATTTTGCGTAAATCGATATATGCAAATATTCTGGACTGGTAGATACTAGCCATTCAGCGTAGACCATACGATGACCGCGCTTTAATTTAGAACATTAGAAGTACCGACGTTACAGTACGCCGTCAACTGAAGTTCTATCAGCCTGCCAGAGTCCATCTCTTTCCCTTGACATCTACTGTAACATATTTCCAATCAGCCATACGAAAGTGTTTAAATTACTTGTTTTATGCCTTGTATTTATTCCGCTCAACTTTAATTAGCTGATAGTCTATCACTCAGTTTCGTTTGCATATATGGTGATTGGAACGTAAGGTTTCTAGATCTTACGTAGCCTAGCCTACTAGCCTGACGTCCTGTAGTGAAGTTCTACAGCCTCGACTTTGCAAACCAGTTCTTCGTTATCTTTGTATCGGCAGCAGGATATTTCGTTGGATTATCGTCAAAATACATTCTTTGCTAACCAGTTTAAGAGATTTCAGCTTTGCGAATTACCCAGGGAATTTGAACAATATCAAGACTTTATATTTGCAAGTTAAGGCCTTGATGCTTTTGTCTCAGACAGCGGCAGAAAATGCAAAAAGTACCACTAAAGACGTTTCAACGAAACTCCAAACTGTTCGGAAAAGATGCCTTATTTACTGGGTTGACGATCGTTTAGTCAACATCGAACCTATATATTCAGTATGGTCACAGAGACTGCACAACCATCGATGACTACGCCACCATCGTTGACTACGCCACCATCGTTGACTACGCCACCATCTGACTACGCCACCATCGTTGACTACGCCACCATCGTTGACTACGCCACCATCTTTAACCATACTTGCAACGAGTACACTGGGGGCAACAACAAGTAGTTCCGTCACAGAAATAGGGGACACATGAATGTCATCATCACCATCTGGTGATCAGGATGAGGTTTGTTCTTTGTATCTATTTTGAGCTGTGCGGTAACAAATTTGTCCTGCTTACAGTCCTAGCATATCATAAAAAAAGTGATCTAAGAAAATAGTTGAAATTGAATTGTAATTGTATCAATCACCTTGGAAAGGGCAAACCCCTACCTTGTAAGTACAGGTGCATATGAATAAGCAACAAAAGGTAGTGTCTTAATAAAAATAAAAAAATTTTTGGCCAAAAATCAGGTAGAGATTGCACAACTCGTCCCAGCCTGTAATAATTTCACAAAGTTTGCACAGGTTCTGGAAAGTCAGGGAAACTAAAATAGGAATTTGAAGGTGTGGAAAGTCAGGGAATATGTATAATTTTTCCAACGGTCATGGAAAAGTCAGGGAATTTTAAGAAAGCACATATTTTTGGCATATTGTCAATCTAAAAATTGAATAATGTAAAAAAAAAACAGAAGTGGGAAAACAAGAACAACACATTGAAGAATATTTCATTTGAGGTCCTTGAAAGTCATGGAAAAGTCAGAGACATTTTTTCTGTTGGAATGGGTACAAACTTTGTTTCAACTTCACATTTTTCTCAAGTCTTTCTGACAGCAACCCACCCCCCCCCCCCACTTTTCCATCCCCCAAATTTACAGTGATAAATATTAAGTCATTTTCTACATTTCATTGTCTCTTTGCAGAAAGTGGAATTAGTGAAAGGCACTGGTGTTTATGTGACTGTGCCAGAACGAACCAGTATTGCGTTAAAAGGGAGAAAAGGTTTAGGTGTAATGTTGAGGAAAATTCTACAAGTCCTCTTTTCCTTTGATGAGCTTCGTCGTGGCTGTGCTGTTGGAGGAAGACCAAAGGCTTGCAACAAGCAGTCTGTTGACATGAGTGTTCCGCTTGATCCCAAACGCTTGAGTGCAGCCAAAGGTAAGTTATTGTTAAAAGGTTTACTTTTTCTATTTATCAAGAAAAAAAGCTTGCAAAAGAGAGCAACATATATTTTAAGGTAGGTGTGTGCAACAAAAAAAGATGTGGAGTGTTTAAAATTGTTTGTTCTTTGCATTATACTTTGTATTTTGCTGATTGACAATTTATTAAAGGGATATTTTGGTGGCGTGCAATGTGCACTAACAGAAAAGACAACAATTTATGAAACAGTAAATTTTTTACGTACAGAAAATCTTTTTCAGTGCACAACTTGTTTTGACACTTTTTCATATGTTAAATATTCTTTACATCAATTAGATAGGTTTTCCCCCTTTTCTTTGCAGCATATGTCCTGTGCTTTTGTCAAAAGAAGGGTCTGCCAGCACCGACAGAGACTGACATCAATGCCATAGTAAACAGCAAGTGCGTCACTGTTCGTCGTAGCTTCAAGCAGAAGTTTTCCAGTTTCACAGACAAGCGGCAGTAACAATTCACAACTTCCCTGGGGTTGGGTATATTATGTATGCCAGCTTTATAGGTCACTTAAAACTTCCTTCTATGATAGGTACTCAACAACCTTTGCAACTCTATTTATTATACTCCATATTTAGCCTTGCCATTTAAAAATTGCTTTTAAACCCTTAAGTATTTGAATTATATTCTTAAGCTGCAACTGCTCATTACCTAAACTTCTCTCAGTATTCCATTTTCCCCCTTGCCATTTTTGATACCTTGAAATTTTTTGCTAGTTTAGGTTACACCAAGCAATCTTTAGTTCAAAATAAAAAATCAATATTTTCTTTCACATGCCATTTTTCTGCTGCACAATTACATATTTTTATATTTTTATACTAACTATGATATCTTGCCATTTTTTTATATTCATATTAATTAAATGGTTAACTGAAACTACATTAGTTCATTACTCTTATATTGTAAAGTTGCATGTCACTGTTGACTTAATGAACAAAGTCTATGTTCACAGTTTTAAGCCTTGTTACTTTCTCCAACCTTTAATAAAAATATTAAGTCACTTCTATTAATATTGTATCAGTCAACTGCCAATGCTTACACCCTAAACAATTCTACTCATCAGCAGTATTCTCACCAAGATCTTTCCTTTTCTTTTCATTAAAATACTTTTGAATATTAATCTGTGCAAATTAGACATGTTGTCTCATTTTACTTGACAATACATTTTATTTTAGACCTGTACATTGAAAAATTTGTTTTCTCTTTTCTGCTTTGGCGCTATATGTGCTTATATATCTGCATGCACCCTTTCGCTTCTTGTGTGCTTATATAGTTCGCTTCAACAACGAACCGCAGCGCGCTCAAGTCGCGCGCACAGCTTGCTGAAGCTGCGTGCATTGTTTCTACGATTCTGGCGCGCTACAGTGCGCAGCTTGCGTGCGACGCGCTGCTTTTGCTAGAGTACATTGTTTCAAATTGCACGCGAACCGTTTGCGTTTCGCGCTCTCTTCTAAAATCGCACGCGTGCAGACATGGGAAATATTTGTAGAGGGGAGGTCAAATCACGGTGTCGGATCAACATAAACAACGAAGTACACATTGTTAGGCCAATTGGTCTAAGTATAAGGCCTATTAATATTATAGTTCATAGAAGCCACATTGCCGACGGAGGCAGTGAAAGCACATGAAACACTATAAAATCTTTTTCTTGCGTTTAAGTCTGCGAGCCTTCCATTCTAAAAATTAGCCTTTTAACTGAGGGAATTTTACTTGACCTTCAATATAGTCTAGGCCTATTTAGGCTAGGCTTAAGTTATACCTACGGTCTAATACTATACTGGCGCGCATCGCCATTGAGTACTACCTTTTTAGTCTAACTTTGTCCTCGCCAATAAGTATGGCTTGAAAGCAATAGTTAAAATAAGTAGAATAACTTAAGAAGCTAACCCGATGACCAATTAGGTACGAAAGTAACGGAAAATCCAGTAAACTGCAACATATATAATATAGCTTGTACAGTAATACTACACTAGTACAGTACTATACAACTACGTACTTCTACAGTACAATGCTGCTAGCTCGCGCACATCAGCCCGATGACTAATCGGAGAATCCAACTCTCAAACGTACAACTTCTCGTTGGTATGACGACAATGGCGATTACGTTATTGGGATCCCAAACGGCTTGTCAGTTGTATATTAGTTAGTAGATGAAAGCACTCACCTTTGGGTAAGTTTTCGGCTGGAATTTTTCCTAATTTCGAGCTTTGTGCGCTGAATTATAAACTTTCGGCCTAGCTAACCGTTCTAATGTTCTCAAAACAAATAATTTTACATGAGGCTATGTGCAGTTTCAGAGGAACGTACATTCTTTAATTTTTTTGGGCATCAAATGGAATGGTAAGTGTATGCTTTATTGGACCCATATACATTTATATGCCATATATTCAAACATGCTGACCATTTGGTGAAAATTCTGAATGTCTGAGATTTTTTTTTAGAGTGTAGACCTGTAAGAAAATACTTTTGCAAAACTTGTTGCAATTTTAGCGTGGTACAATTTGGGATCGTTACGGACTACATTTAAGTCCTCTCCACTACTCCAGATAAGCTACTTTTCACATTATGTCACCAATAGTCGATCTTCAGACCCTAACTTTTTATGTGCTTTTTCACTGGGTCTGTGGCTATGTCGTGAGGAAGCAACAACTCTGGGGAAGTACTTATAAAAATTTACCAATAACGTCGCTCCAATATAGACACAATACCCTTATAACTTGCCACTTTCTATCAGAACCACGTACGTTAACTTCTTTTGTAGAAACTCTGTTTTCTTCACTGGTTTGGCAAACTTTTAATGTCATGTGTGAACTCGACAACGAACACAATTTCTTTCAAAATCATTCAAGTCACAACATATTTGAAGAGCAAGTGATATTTCTCATATCCAGGTTCATGATTATTCATATGTTGTCCGGTAAATAATTCCCATCATGCATCATTCTATGTAGCGCATGACTTGGAGTTGATTGAGGAGTGATAAAATATAGAGAACGTAATTCGTTACACACGTACTATTGCTGCAGTCTTTACTTACGTACGTGTACATCCTACCGTCTAACGGTGTATTGCGAGAACTGCTATTTCGGGAGCCTAACCAAGCTGTGCGCCTGTGCATTAATACTAATACTACATATAAACCATCCGATCTAACATGGCGACGAAGATGGGATTACGATGGCTTTTGCTTTACAACAACCGACGCCCAGCAGCCAATGCAGTCTGCCGTAAATGTAACAGGGGAGGACACTTTGTCAGAGTGTGCCGCAGCACCTCTTCTACGACAATTCAGCAGGTCAACGGGGAACCTGAAGATTACACAAGCCTTAACCTGCCTTCTACTCCAGTTACAGGTGAACCAGAGCTGGATATGCAAGTGCTTACTGTTACTATGGATACCAATGCAGTTAATTCTAATGTGAGTCCATCTACGCCTACAAGTCCTACATCAAGTCTGATGTTTTGCATTGCATCAGTGAATACTGTATCCGTCCAGTTTGAAATAGATACAGGTTCTGGGGTCTGAATTTTAACAAAGGAAACATTTCAAAAACATTTCTTCTATGAGGCACTTACTGAACCACCCCCCTGGACATACGTTTTCGTCTTACACGAAACAGATTCATATCTTGTGATGTTTGCGAACTTTGGTTAAGTATGAAGGTAAATCTGCTATTGTAATATTTATGTAGTAGATAATGGATCAAGTCTTTTGGGAAGAGATTTAATACAGGCCCTATCTCTTACTATAACAGGTTCTACTTTAACATGTAATAACGCTGGAGTATTCTGTCAACGTACCTGAAGCAATTTCCCCAGTGAATGGCAATTCATGTTCTCATAATGAGGAACGGTCATTCCTCACACCAATTAAAGGCTTCATGCACAAAGTAAAGATGAAAGCAAACTATGAAGCAGTCAGTCCAAAAATGCGTACATTGCCATTCGCAGTTCGATGTAAAGTTACAGAAGAAATAATAAAATTAGAAAGTCTAGGCATTATTGAAAAGGTAGATGCATCCGAATGGATATCACCAATAGTAGTGTCCTGGAAGGGAAATGGTGCCATTACAATTTGCATTGATTTAAGAGAAATAAACAATGCTATCATTCCTGATAAATTTTCCCTACCTAAAATTTATGACATGTTTGGTGAATTTACAAATGCCAAGATCTTTTCAAGTTTAGATCTTATGCAGGCATATCACCAGCTGGAAATTCATCCAGATTGAAGGGGTTCAACTGCAATCTCCTAACTCACGATGGAGTTTATCATACAAGAGAGTTTGCTTTGGCCTTGCTTCAGCCCCATCTGTATTTCAAAAGATGATGACTACTATCTTAGCAGGCTTAAATGGGGTTCAGTACTATCTTCATGATGTAATTATATGGAGGGCTACACAGACAAACCATGATCTAAAGCTGAAAAAATGACATTGGTCGATTTGCAAAGTATTATGTGAAACTAAATTCTCAGAAGTGTCAGTTTTCTGAAAGCTCATTACACCTTTTGGGTCACACCATCAGTGAGAGTGACATACAGATTGGTATTAAGTACAAGGCTATCACCAATGCCACAGTGCCTAAAGATGTAAACTCTCATAGATCCTTACTTGGCTTAGCTGGAAATTTCTGAAAGTACATACCAAACTTTGCTTCCGTTGTTGAGCAAGTGAGAAATGTTTGGTCAGGAAAGTTTGGATAACTTAAAGCAGGCATTTAGTAAGACAAATGTGTTGTCAGTGTTCGCTCCAAATTTACCTGCCATAGTTACATGTCATGCTTCATACTATGGTCTGGGCGCCACTGTAACTCAGGTTACAGATAACAATGAAAATATAGTAAAGTGTATTTCCCGCACACTTTCAGATGCAGAAGGTAAATATATTCAATTGTAGAGAAGGAAGCGTTGTCGTGCATATTGCCTTGTGAACGTTGGAATACTTACATGTAGGGACGCAGGTTATTGTTAAGAACCGATCATAAAGCGCTGACCACGTTGTTTACTAAGGGTTCTGGCAGTCAGTCACTTAGATTAGCTAGATGGTCGTGTCGTCTCCTGAAATACTCCTTTGATGTAGAGTACAAACGAGGTATTGACAATACTTTAGCAGATGCTTTGTCAAGGGTTCCAATGCCAGCCAGTCATTTGGAATATGATCATGATGATGAACTAATCTGTCATGTAGCACTTATCAATCAGGTCAATCTTGTAACACTAGATAAGTGAAAACACGAAGTTCATGCTGATGAAACCATACAAACTTTAAAATATTACATACCTACCAACTGGCCTTCTTACAACAAAATGGCTGTGCATGCAAAACCTTTGGTGAAAATGAAAGATGACTTAACAGTGTGAGATGGAGTTGTTATGAGACATGATAAGATTATTGTCCCAGAGAATCTCACCAACACATTCTTACACCTAGCACATGAATCACACCAAGGTATGACAAGGAAAAAGCACCAGCTGCGTCAGTTATACTGGTGGCCACAAGTGGATAGACAAGTTGAGGATTTTGTCCGAAAATGCATTGTTTGTGAGTTAAATGACAAATCAGTGAAACCTAAAAATGTGCCTTTGCAACCGGTGAAATACACACAGCAGCCATGGTATCAATTAGGTATGGATATTGTTGGTCCTTTTGAAAAAAGCTTCATATGATTGTCGATACGGATATCCCTGTGAGATAGTCACAGATAATGGTCCTCAGTTTGTGAGTACCGAGTTTGGCACATTTTTAAGGTCTAGGGGTATTCGACATGTTCGCACTTCATTATACCAACCATATAGTAATGGAGGCATTGAGAGGTTCAATGGGGTTCTTAAAACATCTGTTCAAACATGGTTTAACACAGGAACACCGTGAAACGACTTCAGTGTTAGATTTCTTAGCTGCATATCGGGCAACACCGCATGCAACAACAGGGTGTTGCCCTTCACTTTTGCTTCATGGTCATAAAATGCGAACTTAGTTGAATATCGTTGGTATAGACAAACTTAAACCTACTGGGGTTGACGTATTTAAGGATTGTTCAGAAGTTAAGTGATCACACTTATGTCACTAATGGCGGTAGAACATGGCATGCGAGTAGATTGAGTCACAGTTCTCCACAGACGATTCGAAGAAAATGGAGACCTCCACAAGTTGGATTGCCTTTTGAGGATATTGATGAACCACCTGGAGTCCAATGCCCTTCCTCCTGTTAGAATATCAACACGGGCCAGACGTGTTCCAGAACATTTTAGGGATGATGTGACACACTGAACAGTCTCATCTTTCTAACTAAGTACAGGGGAGGCCGAGTGATTAGTTCTAACTTTGTTATGAAGCTTTCTTTACCTGTTTGCACTAATTTCTTACAATCAGTCGTTCATATTTTTATGCTATCAATCTTACCTATCTTTCCAAATGGTAGTGCACTCATCAGTTTAAGGTATGTACAAGCGTATGAATGATATCAATTAACAAGAAAATGGCAAGCTTTTTTGTGTGTGTAATTAGGAGTATCATTCTAAAAAGAAAGGGGGAGATGTCATATCCAAGTTCATGATTATTCATACGTTGTCCGGTAAACAATTCCCATCATGCATCATTCTATGTAGCGCATGACTGGGAGTTGATTGAGGAGTGAGAAAATATAGAGAACGTAAATCGTTACGCACGGTGAGAACTGCTATTTCGGGAGACTAACCAAGATGTGCGCCTTTGCATTAATACTAATACTACAAATAAACCATCCGATATAACAATATTGTCAACTGACTTTGTATTATTTATTGCATGCATACATTACAGAATAATGAAATTACAGACCAATACAAGTTTTCAATAAAGAAATTCCACAAGAACAATGAATGTTTGCAGCCTAAAGACCCAGCCAAACAATTAAGTTGCAGACTTAACAATTAAGAAATAATTTGAATCTTAAAAAAACACACTTCAATTTAATAGAGTTAATATAAATAAATAACTTGTGAGCTTCTTCTAACAATAAGACGCAGTTTAACAAAGAGGGAAAATACATGATGTGTGACTAATAGCCCCCCCCCCCAATATTTCAAGTCGAACAATTGATGTAAGTAATAAATAACAAAATAATTAAATCATAATAAAATAATATAGTACTCATATAGCGCGTTAACCAGCAACACTGCTCGAAGCGCTTTACAGGAATTGAAACAATGAATAAACAGGAAACATTTAAAATACAGGAAACATTCCAACGCAAATAGTACAAAAATATTGCCTAAAAGGTATATACCATCAAACTGATAATACGATAGAAAAATACAATAAAGCTATGGTCATACAAAATACTGTACAGTTCAAACATGAAAGGCAATTCTAAAATGTTTTCAGCGATGTTTTAAAACTGGCAAGGCTTGCAGGTAAGTATTGAATTCGGCAAGGCATTCCATAGCTTGGGCGCACATACTGAAAATGCCTTGTCCCAAGTTTTTTTTCTTTCTTGTCATTCCCTGTGATGATGAGCGTAATGATCGGCTGGGTACATAGGGTGCCAGGAGATCGCCGATGTAGTCGGAGGCGAGGCCATGTAAGAGCTTTATATGTCAGAAGATTGATTTTATATTGAAGATTGATAATGTAACCTTCTCAACCCTCCCCCCCCCACAACAGAAGTTTTCACTCAAAACAACTTTATAAATACCTTCCGAAACATAATTAAACTATAAACAAGGATTTAAAAAATTCGTAACAAATGTTGACTCAAAAACACCTTACAAATGGATGCCTAAAGATAATTAAATTCTAGACAACAATTTCCAATAATGGAAACCTACAAGAATTGATTCATACATACTGCCCCCCCCCACACAAATTATGACCCACAACCTTTTCAAAGAATATGGCCTATTGTCATGATTTATAACCTCAGGTGGTAATAGATCCTAAAAATTCTTTATATCCCTGCAGCCATTTTACTATGGAAAATGCTACGGACAAACACAGAAAATACAAACGCAAAAGGATTTCTGCATTACGTTTGCTTAAGACTGGAAGAAACTACCAAACTCTCAGAGAAGATGAGGATTCTGGTGCTGGTCGTAGCTTGGGATCTACTGAAGAACTTTACAGTACTGCAAGTGACGAAAAGTAACTCTAGAACAGGGCTACATATTCCATGTTTGATTGTCATGACGCCCAATCATTACAAGCTGATGACATCAGTGAACATGATAATGAACAGCCAACCGAGCCTGATCCCGAACAGGGGTATGATGATGAATCCGAACCAGAATCGGATGAATGCGACTCTGCCGAAGAGGGTCTATCGGTGGGAGATGGCCATTCTCAACACAGCAACAAATTTGTGTACAATTGAAGCCGACCTTGCTAGTTGGGCAATTGGATATCATGTTAAGCATAATGCAATTGATGGCCTCCTAAAAATACTAGAAAACCCAGGTCATAGTTGTCTCCCTATTACTGCCCTATTACTGCTCGACTGTTAAACTCTCCAAGGAATGTTATCTCTACCATAAAATCTGCAATAAACTACATATACCTTGGATTGAAGAGTAACTCCTTAAGATTGAAATTTATGCATTAACAAACAGTACTATTGATCATGTTGAAATCTCACTGAAAATTGATGGATTGCCATTGTTGAAAAGTGCCGAAACATCCCTGTGGGCAATAACGTGTGGTGTAATGAACTTGCAAGCAGTGAAAGTTTTTCCAGTAGCACTTGCCTGTGGAATTTCAAAACCCAAAAATGTGGACTTCTTGATTGATAACACAAAATTACTTAAATTATTTACTCTGCCATGGTCTTCCAAATGACGGAATAAACGTAACAGTCACCTTGCGGTGTATTGTGTGTGATGCTCCTGCTAGAGCTTTTGTGAAATGTATTAAAGTTATACTGTGCTAATTATGGCTGTGACAAATGCACCCAAAAGAGAGCCTGGAAGGGTAGAATGACATTTCCGGAAGTGGAAGGCATAACTTTGCGAACTGACGACTCTTTTCGATGCCAGACAAACATTGAACATCACAATCAAGTCTCCTCTCCATTCTGTGATGTCACAATGTAAATATGGTGACGTCGTTCCCCATTTATTATATGCATCAAGTTTGCCTTGGTGTCAAGAGAAAATTACTCATATCATGGATAAGAGGCAACAAAGAAGTAAGAATGTCAGCAGGGCATGTGGAAGAAATCAGTAATCGATTACTTGCACTGAAGCCAAGTATCACCGATCAGTTTGCCAGAAAGCCAAGGAGCCTGTCAGAAATCGATCGATGGAAAGCAACAGAGTTTCGTCAATTCCTTCTTTACACGGGCAAGATTGTTTTGAAAGGAATTTTGAGGAAGGACCTGTATGACCATTTCCTATGTCTCAGCTTGGCTATCGCAATATTGCTTTGTCCATCAACTACACACATTCACTACCAGTATGCAGACAAGTTATTGAAGTATGCGGTACAACAGTTCCGTACCTTGTATGGTGATGATTTTCTTGTGTACAATGTTCATCCATTAGTTCATTTGGCCTATGAAGCTATGTTACATGGCAGCTTGGACAGGTCTGCAGCTTTTCCATTTGAAAACTACATGCAGAACTGAAAGAGTCTAGTTAGATTCAAAATTTGTAATGATGATATCGCAAATGATGACTACATAGAAACTAATTCTTAGAATTTGCAGTTGTGGAGTTTGTTGCTGAGGGGTCTGTGGAAGTGAGTAAGCAGAAAATGGATTGCAGGTAGTGGTGAAGTAGGTCATTTCCAAATATTTCTACCACCACTTTGAATCTTATATGACTTTTTAGTTTTAGACAACCATGAATATTAAATCATGCTTAATAAAAAATATATTCGTAAGTATAAAGACCCATGAATGGGTATTGTACACTTACCATTACAATATGTCAGTGTATGTCAATATGTCAGTGAAAATGTACAAGTACAATTACTTCAATACTACCCCAACAATCATATTGCATTGTATTTTCAGAATCTGCACTGTTATTAGCCAAGAAAGAATGCCACTTTAAGGGCCAAAAAAGGGGAAATTCCTGATCCAGAAAGATGGTCGAGCAAAAAGTGCGCGTTTTTCGTTTCGTTGGTAGGTAATTCAAAATTTCTCCTCACTTCCAAATTCCGTCTATATGTTTCTTTGAGTATTGACACAAACTAGTGATATTAGTTCAAGAAACCAAATACTCTTTTGCAGAGATGACAGGTAGTCTATAAGCACATTTTTATATTGATGTACTTGTTTTCTAAATTTAGCTGTTTTATAATGCAGGAGCAAATTCAAGTCATGTGGAAAGCCAAAAAAAAACCGTATTCCCTCCAAATGGATGTAGTTTGGCATTGATGAAAGACTGATTGAATGAGCCTTGACTTCAAACTGCAATTGTACCCCCTTTACAATGTATTAGTAAATAACGTTGTTTATTGCTCTATGCTACGATGAAAATCCAAAATAATACCTGAACACACTGGGAACTGTTTGTCTGTCATCATTTCAATACCACAGACAACTTTCACAAGACAAAGAAACTGTCACGGCTGGCCGAGGAAACTTCCAAGATAGATTCTGAAGGGGAAAGCCTTCAGACCAGCTGAAGAAAGAGAACTGCACCAGCAACATTTATCTCCAATGGTTCTGACAGTGATGGCGACGGTCGGCATCTGAAGATGATGTTATTTGTTTTCCAGCAGTAACTAGTTGTGCCAAAGGAAACAGAATCGCAACCAAAGAGTTTATGCCTACAGAATTAAAAAAAAAAATCTGCAGCATTGATGGCCCAATTCCGATTTTTGCTTGGTCAGCACAATGGCCTACGTTACTACTATGTCTCCCTCAGTTTTTTCAAGTCCTACCCCTGTAAAGAAGGAGAAAACATTGAAACATTTGTCTTAAATTATGTTACAAAAAATTGATATCAATATGAATCAACATGTCAATGTAAGAAAACATTGGTTGTTGAAAGCCCTATGTTGATGATGTCCTATGATGAAGACATTTTACTTGCTAACAATTAATTTTTTGGTAATTTAACATTTTCATTTACAAGGGACAGCCTGTAATAATAGCCATATCATAGAGTTATTGAAAAATAAGGTTTTAAGTAATTGTTGCTGCCTATGTTATAATTGAACTTTTAGACATTTACACCTCATTGTATTTACACGAGCACTATCAAACGTACAATCAGTAAAATACTTCTTCTTTTTTTTATGTTGCTTACATGTCATTGCAGATGAAAATGAAGACAACCCTGATAACGCCATGTCAGCACCAGTTGCAGCCCTTCCAAAGCCTCCATTTATTTCAGGCATCCATCAGAAAAGGCCGTTCATAACAGCCATAGGTAAAGCAGATGCTTTTTCACTATTACTGTCATTACGTTTCTCATGGATTCATTAAATGCTGTTTAATGGAGGTCAGGAAATCTGTGGTACATATATTCACCAAGTAGGAAACGAATACAAGGTTCTCCTCTGCAGGTAATGTTCTTCAAGGTTTTGACATATTGGCACTTGCAGCTGACCTCAATTGACCAGCAATCATCTCAACTCCATCAGATACACTGTATGCACATTCCAAACATGAGAACTCTCCAGGCTTCCCTGCTCAAGATAGGAATATAAGAACACACATAGAGACACTCACAGATCTTTTGAAACATGGAAAAAGAGGATTCCTGGGTAAAATTCACAACAACGTAAGTCAAAATATATTCCAAATCACAGATTACAATGTCTAATACCCTAGCTGTAGAGTAAAGGACTAATACAAAGATCAGATTCCATGGTGCTACGTAATCTGTCTCCAAATCACACAGCCATGAGGGGAAATGCTTTGCAAATTGTTCGGACTACTTGTGGAAAAGACTGCAAATAAAAAGAATATGACAATCAAGTGACATGTGAAATATATGCAAGTACACTGTTTTTCATGTTATCAACTACCATGTTTACTTAAACTTCACGTTTAAAGTTGTTCTTCTGAAGAATGAAAGTGGTATGAAGCAAACTTGCTCATGGTGTGATTGGGAAACTACAAGCAATCTGTTTTCTTTGAAGTGGATGCAACATTATTTGTTTGCCTTAATTACAACACAAAAGTAGTATTTATTAAACCGACTAGTACTTCGAATAATCACAGCAAACATTGAGAATTTTACTTTTGTTAAACAATTTGCAGCAGTAATGCATGTTTGTGATACTAAGAAAGAAAAATGCCATCTGACAAAATTGTAAATCCAATCAAACTAATGGTCATTTGTGTCTAAAAACTGTTATCATCTGTTGATCTGCCTGGTCATGTACCTTTTATGACTTCAACCTTCTTTGAATCTTTATTCTACATATGGGATGAGTTTAACCACAAGAGTGGGAATGAGCACAAATCTTAAAATACAGGTGAACACTATCTCCATTGTATCAGTTTGAATAAATGCAGTGGCTTTTTCTTTTCTTTTTACGTTGAGCAGATCCTGACATTTTTCCGCCTCCAACTGTTCCTTCACCGCAAGAACCAGCACAAACCAACCACCCCCACACATGAAGTCACTTTGGTGTATCCAAGAAGGGCTTCACAAAGCAACACGCAAGAAGGTAGGTTTATTAGGCAACATCAGTTGCTCTGACGGTTTTGTAAGATGCTTAACGTTCCAAGCAGGATTTGTGCTTACTTTGTATTTTTTTTTTAAATGACCATCTGAAATTTAGCATAACTAATAATCTTTTTTATCACAAGCACCTTTTGTAGATGTACTTTATGTGGAAGTTCACGAATTTGTTTTGAAATGCTATGTTCAAAGTACTTCACCCCTTAAACAGACTTCCAATTGGCTGACCAATTGATATTATTGAAAACCAGAACAAAGGGCTGTCACTGCTGCAAGCGGCAGGTACCTTCTCATGAAGTAATGTTTGAGGAAATTTTGTAAGAAAAATGGCAACAGTTCAACAGATGAATGAATTGTCTGAAAACTAAAGGAAGAAACCTACAAGAAAAACTTGCTAAACTTAAACACAAATTTATTACGAGTTACATTGAAATAAATATTACAAGAAATAATGAGCTACCAGAAAGTCAAATGAACCTGGTGATACAAACTTTTACCAGAAGCAATCAGTTGGCTATGATAGTCCTGTGCCTACACAGAAGGAAAAAACTAATTCATCACTTATTTCTTCAATAATAAGAGTGACCTCACACACCATCTTTTTCATCATGCACCTTTGACAAGAAATGGAAATGTGTTAATTAAATTGTCACAAGCTTCATGCATACTCCTAAAATTGTGTTTATATTGTTTATTATGGATAAGCATTTTGACGTTTGCTTGTCCTTTTAAGTTGCGCTATGCAACATGTCAATTTCCTAAGTGCATTGGGAGGATACCGTGTTGGTGACAGCGTCAGAATAATAATGAAAAATCTTGGAACTAACACATTGTGGTGCAGCATGAAGGGTACACGGGGAAAGCTGCCTTTTCAGAGCCTTCAGCTGTTTAGAGTCATCATAAGTAAGTATTATCAAACTTCCTACAAAGATATAAATGTAAAGCATCCTCACCATATATTGAGAGTCATGATCAGTAATATAAGACAAATCAACGTGTAATTGATAATCAGTGTGTCAATTGTGAGGGCAATGTGTATAAACCTTTCAAATTCCCTTTCATACTTAGTTTAGCTCATTTTTGTTAGGTATGGAGCAAAATGTTTACCCGTATAATTGATAGGAACAAAATCAAACAATGTAAGCAATGATAATACGTACATAGGTTTCATGTGATGATTTCTTGCAGAAGCCTGTCTACGGTCCCACAAAGGTACATCTGTGGCTCTTGTAGAGAAAAAAGAGGTTCCATTGTCACGGTAATCTTTGGGTACAAACTTTAGAGAAGGGGGAATGGTTATATCCATGTCTGAAATGGCTTGATAGTAATAACGCTCTATGACAAGTTGAAGTAAACTACAAAAGCAAATTATGTACAGGCAATCGGGTAAAGAAAAATCAGGGGTACTTCTTGCAAACAAAAAAAGAAAAACCCCGAAAAGCATTAGTATTAACTGTTTACTTCAATGAATAAAACTTCATTAAAATGAAGCTCTTCCCCACAGACTATTACAGCCATATTTAATGTATAATCTACATCAATAATAACGAAATATCTTTACGGCATATACTACTTTCTTCCTGATCTTGCCTTTACCTTTCAGAATACTCCATAGAGCCACAACAATTAAAGACATTTAACAAAGCTGTTGTTGAAAGTAGTTAACGTATTGGTTCTCTGAGAACGTGAAATGTACAATCCTTCCATGATGTTGGTTTGTTGTGTGATGCTTTATTATCGCTTTCATTAAAGAAAATGAAGGTGAAACAGCATTGTAACTTCATATTCCTAATTGTTAGGTATTTCCCTGCTTTGTAAGTGCGCCCCATTTTTGCTCAATCGGCCTGCCAAAATATCGTTTCTCAACAGGTTTGTCGAACTGTCCTTTACTGCACATTTTCACACTGGCTGCGTAACCTGCCAAATTTACGTTAAGCCACCGAAATTAGTCTTTACTGCGTTTCCGTGAAACGTACACATTGTCAGCAGAAACAGTCGATCAAGGGTAAGTTGTATTTCGTAATTGTGCTTGTAGCATAAGTCTTGGTATCCAAGATGACCAAATTTCATGTATTATTTAGTGATCCTAATGTAACGTTACCGCCACTGCGGTCATTGTGAATTAGCCTAGCGTCATGTTGTTGGAAAGGTAGCGTGATTCGTAACAGTTTAAATGATAATCTACTAAGTCATATGTCCTTTTAATTCTGTCAAGCACACACACGAACGTTGATTTTATGTTCACGATATTTCAGAGTTTTCATGAGTGGGAATTTTCCAGTAGAAATTGTGCGTTTTATCGATGGCTTATGCACCGTGAGAGCTGCGGTTAATTAACATAGGATATTTGTACACATGGTCTGTGCTAAGACAGGGAGGGGTCACGCTGATTGTCATGGTGACATGAATATTCATGAGGTTCAATGACCTTGTGGAGACTTTGTGATAGCCTATATTGTGTTATAAACAACGCAGATTTGTTCAGTTTGTTTTTATTGTGTTTTACTGCAAGTTGTATCGCAAGATGTACTAATGAGAAGATGTAATTGTTGTCATGTTTATGTTACAGGGTTAAAGTCGGGAAAGTTGATGTTCTAAAGAGAATGTTTAGGATTTGTGAGGCCTAGAGCGGTCATATTCACGTGTTGTATTTTATATGGGATTCTTAGAATGTAGCACTGTATTTGTGTATCGCTGTGAATCAGTCTATTGTAAAGTGTGATATTTGCATTCATGCTAACGGTCGCAACCGGCAGATTGAGATATTGTGGTCAGAAGACGATCGTGACATTTTCCAAAATTCGTACCGTGTTTCCTTTCATCAACCCAATTTCAGTGTCATCATATAATGTTGGTTGTCGTGTTACGGTGTAGATTGATCGATTAAGCATGTTTGTTGTTATTTCTTTCATTCTTATGTAGTCACCGAACAACGAATGTACAAGAAAGTAATAGACACAGTCGGAACCAAATAAATAGTTTAACTGATGGTCGTCTCAGTAACTAGTTATTCTTCGTGTTTGTGTGACCGTAGAGCGCCCTCTACACCAAACTGGCTCCGAGCCCAAGAGCAGTTACACCAATAGACCTAATAAATACTATATTCTCATAACCTCCGTGCATTTTACTTTTACTCCAACCCTGATATATGTTAAACATATGGTCATCTTCGGTGAAAATTCGTAAACTATTATTTTTACCACCCTGAAGGAAGTTGACCTCACTGGGACATTTAAACATCTCGTGTGTTCATTTAGAATGTCTGGGAACAATTTGAGAGGCAAGTACTTTTCAAACTTATAGCCAAAATAGCATGCTCTTTTTTGGGGGGCCTATATGACTACCTGTCAAGAAAAACAAGGTGACCCCATTTTATATAATATTTACAGTTACAGGCGTAATAAGCAATTTAATGGCAATTAAGCACATTTTAAACTTTGAAAGTTGCTTTCAACTGTGAGGGTGCGACTGTAGATTAGTTTTCTATGATACTATTTTCTTTACATGGATATTTAAAAACTTGTTTATTCATATTGTTCTTGTAGGCACGGACAGCTACAGGATTCTCGGATGAAGGAAGCAGTGATGGCTTCGATTGCCGTCCTGGGGGAGGGGACGAATGGGGAAATGTTACCTTCTGACAAGGGTCTGCGATTCACTATTATTTCCATGATTTGGACTATGTGTCACCGATTTTCATGTTTTGTTATTATTCTCAACGTCTGCAATTTCTTCTCAATATACACTATCCTAGTGTATGGCTGTAATGTTATTGAATATGCATTCATATGTTCGTGTGTAAACGATGCACCACATTGTATAATCTGCACCTGTATGTTAATGAGATAGGTATTTGCATATTGGTATATAAGTCAAAGCATGCCGTCTGCTCGTCCTTGTTCACCCTGTCTCTCCGTCTGTCAATACGTTACCTTGGACATGTCGTCCTATATCTGTCCTGTACAGCATGATGTAACGCAATAAATTATACATGTTATTTGTTAATACTCAACGTCGACTGTGTTCTACTTGATTGCTTAAAAGAACTCATATATCTAAACAAGGAAACATGACATGGTGGCAGCGAATGGAAAGCAGTCCATAGAAATAGACAGTCGCTAAGAGCATGAAAGTCTTCGAAGCACGTTGGAGCATGGAGGTAAAAACCATGGATGGAGTAAGCTACAATATACAGTGAGTCCGCCGCTGGGAAGACAGGGTGCAAGCCACGAGGCGAACGTGTAACAAAAAACGCCATTTCAGTTATATTCAGTTCGACCAGACTTTTACTTATTTCATCAGTGGAAGTTTGCCATATACTTATTACGTTAAACAACAGTACTGGCATAACACTAAGTCTAGAAGTCAGTTCGACCGGACTTATATTTATTTCATCAGTGGAAGTTTGCCATACACTAATTACGTTAAACAACAGTACTGGCATACCGAGTCTAGAAGTCATGCTATTTATTCCAATTAGTACTTGTATTGTGCTGAGTGTATAACATCAGCCTAAGGAACAATCAACCAGACCATTGCTTTTGGTTCCTACGCGATGCAGGAGCACGTCCATGCATTATTACTAAATAAGATGTACGAACAGGCAACGATGTATCGTCTGTGAGGAGAGCGCAGCATATACCTTTAGCGGAATTGGCTACTACAGTACTGGGCTCGTCATTGGAAGGTCTTCCAGTTTCCATACGTTGAAAGCGTAGTGATATCCATCGTATGCAGTGTGCTGTACAAGGTGCAAAACTTGCTTCTGGTCCAGTCTACTTGCTGTCGGAGTACAACCTCAACGTTAATGGGTGCAGAGGGTGACCTGAACTGACGGAGTTCCAAACAGATACTTTCCATGAACTAAGACGAATTTTTATGACTATCGTAAAATTGTTTCATGTACTATATTGTTGCATACCTGGTAAACAAACCTGGTGAGTGTTACGTAACTTTAAGCTAAGCTCGTACAAAGTAGCCTAAGCTTGTTAGTTGTAGTAATGTGTATATGGTATAGTGCTACTGCTAGTGTACTAGTGATAACATTCATACATGGGCCTATAAAAGCATAGGTATAATCAAACCTGGGAACTTGTGAAATTCTAATCTAGTAGTTAGTATTCAAATACGTTGTTACCAACATGGGGGATTCATATGTCGTATCTCCACCAACATTTGATTGGAATTCAAGTGACTTACCAACATCATTTCGAAACTTCAAAAAGCATTGTCGCTTAATGTTTGATGGTCCCATGGCACAATCTGCTAAAACAGGCAAGATACAAGTCACATATGTACTATTGTGGATGGGCCAGCAGGGTATTAACATTTTTGATACATGGAATGTTACAGACACACAACGTGAAAGTTGTGATGAAATTTTTAAGTTGTTTGAGAAACACTTTGAACCAAAGACAAATTATCGGCTAAGCAGGTTCCAACTTGAAAGATTCAGACAAATGCCTTCTGAAAATGTTGATGAATTCATAACCCGCTGCCGAATCCAGGGTAGTAAATGTAATTTTAACCAAACTGAGTTTGAAATTAGACTGATTGAACAGCTTATAATTGGCACATCACACAAGAAGGTGCAGCAAATTCTGGTAGGCAAAGATGAAACCTTAAAGTTAGATGATGCATTAGATGTAGCAAGAACCTTTGAGGCTTCAAGGACACATATGGAAGCATTAAATGCACCCTCTATCTCTGTAGATTATGTGCATAAGGGTTATACCAAAGTCCATCCTGGAAATACCCAGAAGTGTGTTAGGTGTGGA
>KN882213.1:409693-426022 GCA_000934455.1 Apostichopus parvimensis
AAGCCCCAACTAACAAGAAAGAGCTTCAAGAATTTATGGGTATAGCCACGTATATGTCACCATTTGTTCCAAACCTTTCCACTTGCTCTTCACCATTAAGGTCCTTACTGAAGGCCGATACGGAGTTTCATTGGACAAACTCCCATAATCAATCCTTTAACCAGATAAAGGAACTAATTAGAAAGCAAATAATTTTGGCGTATTTTGATCCCAATAAGGAAAGTGTCATTGAAGTGGATGCATCCATGAAAGGAATTGGATGTGTGTTATTGCAAGATTCTAAACCAGTTTATTTTGCATCAAAAGCCCTAACTGAAACCGAACAAAGGTATGCCAACATAGAACGTGAAATGCTGGCAGTTGTTTATGCATGTGAGAGGTTTCACACCTATATTTATGGGAAACATTTCATTGTCAAAAGTGACCACAGGCCACTTGAAATGCTAAAATTTAAGAACTTAGGTGCAGCGTCACCTAGATTACATAGGTTATTATTAAGATTACAAGGTTATGACATGAAGATTCAGTTTAAACCTGGAAAGGATATGCTTATAGCTGATGCACTGTCTAGGTTGAGTCCACTAGAGGAAGGTCCAGTGGAAAAACAACATGTTGCTGTTAACTTTGTTCAATTCTCTGATGAGAAAGTTACCTCACTTAATAGTGAAACTAAGTCAGAACCAGAGTTAAACGTCTTGAAAGACATTATATTAAATGGGTGGCCTGCAAAGCGCCGTGAAGTCCCAAAACTGATCCATAAATACTGGCCACTTAGAGATGAACTAACGATCGAGAATGGTCTTATCATGAAAGGTGACAGAATAATTATTCCATCAACTATGCAGTCTGAAATACTCGAAAAAATTCATACTGGGCACCAAGGAATTGTAAAATGTCAGCTTAGAGCCAAAACATGTGTTTATTGGGTTAATATCAGTAAGGATATCGAGGAGATGGTTAGAGTGTGTGTTCATTGCCAGGAACATGGTAATTCCCAGGCCTCAGAACCACTAGAACAACCAGAATTCCCAACTAGACCGTGGCAAGTAACTGGGTCAGACTTGTTTTATGTTAGTGGAAGTGAATACCTTCTACTTGCTGACTACTATTCAAAATTCTTTATTGTCAAGTCTATACCTAAAGGCAAATCTACTAGTAATACAGTAATTGATATGTGTAAAAGTGTGTTTTCAGAATATGGTATACCTGAAAAGCTAGTATCTGACAATGGAAGTCAATACTCAAGCCAAAGCTTTAAGGATTTTGCAAAACAATGGAACTTTAGTCATATTACCTCGAGTCCTAGGTATCCTCAGTCTAATGGTTTCATAGAGAGACAAGTTGAAATCGTAAAAAACACGATGGTCAAGGCAAAGCAGACAAATACAGATGTTTATCTAGCCTTATTATGTCTTAGAGCAACGCCTGTAGACAGTAAAATACCGTCTCCAGCAGAAATACTGCTCAATCGTAAAGTGAAATCTAATCTTCCTGTCAGAGTACAAAATAAGAATGTTGATCGTGATTCAATTTTTGAGCGTATGCAGGATAGGCAAGACACACAGAAATTCTATGATGATAAAACAGCAAAACCTTTGAGTCCGTTGGTTCCCGGACAAAGTGTATATGTACAAGATCAAAGTTCAGGCAAATGGACCCCAGTTACATTACTAAAGCAAAGACATGAACCACGATCGTATGCAATTCAAACCGACTAGGGCGGAATCCTGAGGAGAAATAGGAAACATTTAAAGGAAGGGGAAAAGGGTCTACCCCAGTCAGATATTGTAACCCATAACTCTGACCCCAGTTCAGAAATAGAAAATATTCTGGCACCAGAACCAGAAGGCCCAGACCCACAAGAAGATGTTTATGTTACTAGGTCTGGTCGGAGGGTAAAGAAGAGAGTAATGTTGGATTTATAATTTTTACAAGCTGTGTAGTATTGTTTGCGAAATACTACCAGACTTACACAAAGCCCTTGTAATTAGTAAGAAAGTTTAATTGAAGTGTAGCCTATCTAAGACTCCCAACTTATTAAAGAAAGGGGGATGTAATGTTATTGAATATGCATTCATATGTACGTGTGCAAACGATGCACTACATTGTATAATCTGCACCTGTATGTTAATGAGATAGGTATTTGCATATTGGTATATAAGTCAAAGCATGCCGTCTGCTCGTCCTTGTTCACCCTGTCTCTCCATCTGTCAATACGTAACCTTGGACATGTCGTCCTATATCTGTCCTGTACAGCATGATGTATCGCAATAAATTATACATGTTATTTGTTAATACTCAACGTCGACTGTGTTCTACTTGATTGCTTAAAAGAACTCATATATCTAAACAAGGAAACATGACAATGGCCCATCCAATTCAGCATACACAGTAATATTACGTTAGGCTAGCCTATGTTATATACTAGCCTAACCTTACATTAGACTATACACCGTCACATTTCACAGTATCGATACACTAGCATATTCTGTCGGTGGTGTGTCTTAAAAGTCGTCTGGAATTTTACACCACATATCCTATGGTAATATGCAAGGCCACACTACAACACGTCGATTTGTTTAAAGATAAGCGTGTAAATTTATAGCTGCACGCTGAAGATATTCTGCATATCAGATACTTTACAGTATCACTCCAAGAGGGGTAGTAACATATTTACCTCTTATAACGTAGCAGAATAATCAAAACACATATGTCATATTAAACTATTGTGGGTGCAGAGAGATAGTTTAAACAGTTCTCATGATGTGTGAAATGAATTTGTGTGTATGATGGTCATGACTCATGTTGCGGAAAAATGCTAAGGATGACTTGTCCTTGGTCACATTATTTACCATGCTGTTGTATCATATAGTGACTAGTGTTAACTTCAGGGAAACTGATTATTCACTAGCCATTATATATCAGCTAACTTCTGTGTTAGTCTACAAAATTCTACAAATTGCACAAGAAATGCTAGAATTGTGTTTCATTTACAATATTGGTAATGGTATAGGAACTGGGCTCATCTTCGCTAAATGGGAACGTAGCATTATCGTGAAAAGACATTTCATGCGATATTAGGTACTACTCCGCGCTAGGCCTATACTATTTCTAGTCTATAGTATAGCCTGGATTCTGATTATAGTTGGCTATAGCCTTCACTAATGTACACTAGGCTACTTAAATGTAACGAAATTTGAAAGGGTAATTGACTAGGCTATACCCAGCTAACACACAACGTAATAATAACGTTATTTTTTGCTTGTATTTACGTTGGTGTCCGCCCAACGTAACGAGAACGTAAATAAAACGTAGCCAACTTACGTAATATCACACCGTTTTGAAAACGTTTCCAAAAAACCTTTTAATAACGTTAAATAAAGGTTACGTTTTTAAAAACGTTGTATTAACAGTTTCACGATTCGTTATATTTACGTTTAAATATTACGTTCACACAACGTAAAGTTTTACGTTTATATAACGTTGCAGTTTCGTTACCTCATAAAGTAACATACTTTACGTTGTATAAACGTTAGCACCTTCCGTTATATTTACGTTTGAATATAACGTATAAACAACGTAAAGTTTTACGTTGATATAACGTTGTAGTTTCGTTACATCATAACGTAACAGAATTTACGTTGTAAACACGTTAGCATGTTACGTTTTATTTACGTTTATATTATTCGTTAATACAACGTCACACTTTACGTTGTAAAAACGTTAGCAAGTTTGTTATAATTACGTATAAATTATACGTAAATACGACGTTGGTGTAATACGTATATATTACGTTCTAACTTCGTCAAGAAAATAACAAAACAAGAGAATTAATTTTCAATGTTTCCTGTTTATAGAGGCTAAATTCAAAATGTTTCTCTGGTTGTATAGTAAACGCTTATTATTAGGTTATCATGTTATAAAGCACTTACGTAAACAGTTCCGTGCATAGGTCTAAATCGAAAGCTGTTCAAGTTACATATACCAACTATATAGCTGTCGATCATTTTAATTAATGAGTCGCCGTGGATGAATCATTCTTGATCATAATTATATTAGACTCCAAGGATATTACGCTTCTTCCCCAAATTCCCACCGAACCGTCCATATATATTCTAACGCGGTTCCATGTATCCTCAGATCTGGAGTCCATCCCATATACAAAGTCGTTATAACAACAATACATATAATACTTGCATTGTTAGCCTACTAATACTATGACGACAATCACAAGTTCACAACATACTTATTCGCAGACCACAAGCCTGGAAACATGCAATGCATGCAGGCCTTATTATTTACTGTACGTCCTGCACGTTAATCTAAAAGAGCTTGATCGGCCTTGCATTACTAGTACGGTTGCTTTAAAAACCCGCTGAAAGCAAATTCCTGATACAACTGGGTTCGTACGACAACCCCGGTCCTGTCCGTGCAGCGTATGAAAGTGTTCATGTGAGGTGAGCGTGGTTCTTTAAGGAACTGAGCATGGGCAGTACGGCTTGGAACGAAAAAAGGCGCCAAATTAAGAAACTACCTAAAAGTGTCTTCATTCTTTCAACCAAAGAACTCAGCGGAACTGGGAATTAAGCGTTTTTTTCTAAGCAAAATCGCATGTACTCGCATTCAAACAAATTTAGACGCATACTCGCAGTGAATCAGATAGCTGGCTATCGTAGGGCCGTTATTACATGCTGCAGCCGGCAACTTTTACAATAAAAAGGGTGCAGAAGAGCTTCGCACAGATACAAACGAAGACTAAGTAATCAACAGTACAGTATATATGGACATGAATTTGTGCAAGGCCCAATCGCTGCACTCAAAGGCGACCGCCTGCAATAAGCACGCACGTAATTGGTTCGAAGCTGACGGTGTAGGCGTGGTTATTAGGCTGAGCATGGGCAGTACATAAACAGGCATAAAGGCGCCAGTTTTGGAAAGTACTAAAAAGTTACTTATTTCAACAAGAGAACCCAGCAAGGTAAGTACTCAATTTTTTTTAAACAGAAAATCAGTATTATTTACAGCTTCAATGTAAACGCAAACACTATTTAATGAATAATTTGGAAATACATATCAAATGTTGAAAGTTATTTGTAATTCTTGTAATTATTTTCTTCTTCTTTTCATATAAAGTAATTATATTCCGAAAGTCACTCACTAAATTACAAACTGTGAATAGGCCTAGGCCTCCTATGCCTATAATAAAGACTCAGTACACTGAGTAAAATAGTCAAACATATATACACGGTAGCCTGGCTAAAGTGCCGTTTTCAACAGTTCAGCTTAAGTCGGTTAATATAAGGTCCGATATTGTTTTATTTACTTGAATATATAACAGCATAGACTATTGAAAACGTCCCAGTTTCTATCCTGTAATCAGGAACTGTCGTTAGATAGCCTAGGCATAGTATAACTATAACTTATAAGTTATAACTTTAAGGCTATAGCCTAGGCTAACTGTTACAAATTAAAACATTAACTTATCTTGTGGAAGTTGTGGCGAATGGCTGTGTCAATTAAAGAAAAAAGGGCCTAGCCTATATTAGAGTTGCAAAGCGTTCATCATGACTTTTTATAGGCCTATATGCATTTCTTAAGATAGCAAATATGATCGAGGGCCCATACCCATACGTACCTTAATTTATAATTATGTAGGCTATAGGCCTAGGCCCAATTATACCAATTTTTTTTATAACTTTGGCGATAGCGCGACAATACATGGTTTGATATCGGCTGCTTGCCCCCCCCCCTCAGCCTTCACTTTGAAGGCCTATCTAAATTAGACGACTGAGCTAGGTCAGTAGGCTATATCTTATAATCTATACGTGGTAATTAACACCAAACGGACACCATCTCCCGCCCCTTCAGCTAAAACGAGTAAAAGCAAAAAAACTATCAAAAAACACTAGTCTATGCATGGCTAGGCTATAGCATTGATAGTATGTGTATATATGTTAGTGTTAGAGCGGCAAGTTTAAAGAAGTAGAACTTGAAGAAGGTCTAGGCTACAGCGATACTGTAGGCACAGCGTAATTAATTTAGAGAATATATGATACAGTGATGATAGGCCTAGCTTAATCTTATCAGGGCTTCAGTCTCTGCATACAACCATGATTCATGGCCGGGTGTATGCAAGCAGGAATACTATATCCTCGATCTTCTTAAGTTGGCTAGCTAGGCTAACCTGGCTATAGGCTAGGCCTAAACACACTGGTAAAAGTATCGGCCTACTATTACTAGTAATAGGCAAACTGGGCACCATGCACGTAGCTAATTAGTCCTGATTATAGCATAAATAAGGCGTAAGAGTAGGGCCTAGGATTTAAAGAAGGTTACCAGATACAGTTGCAATGGAGCCTGGTATTGGTAATTAAATCTGTCCGTCGACGAGCCTAGTCTTGCATTATACATGGCTGAGCTAAGTTGTAAACTTGTAGCGTGAAAGCTGAAGACGTACTTGTCAAGTTGTAGCCATATAGTCTGGCTCTAGTCATATTACTAAGTATAACCATTTATCAATGAAATTCGACTGGTATTAGGCTATGTTGAAATATTGAGTTTTCCTAGCTAATATTACTACCAAGTATTATTAGGTCAAATAGCGGTGTCGGATCAACATAAAAAACGAATTTCACATTGTTAGGCCAATTGGTCTAACTCTAACTGTCTAGGCTAAGTATAAGTTGCAACTTGCAGCTAGGCCTATTATAGTTGATATAGAAGCCACATTGCCGACGGAGGCAGTCAAATGACACGAAACACTATAAAATAACATGTCAATAGGCCGATACCTTTTTCTTGTGTTTAAGTCTGCGAGCATTCCTTTCTAAAATAAAGTTAGCCTTTTAACTGAGGGAATTTTCCTGTATCTTCAATATAGCCTAGGCCTAGTTAGGCTAGTCTTACGTTAGACCTACGGTCTAGTACTATACTGGCGCGCATCGCCATTGTGTACTAATTTTTAGTCTAACTTTGTCCTCGCCAATAAGTATATGGGTTTAAAGCAATAGTTAAAATAACTTAAGAAGCTAACCCGATGACCAATTAGGTACGAAAGTAACTGAAATTCAACTAAACTGTAACATATATATTATAGCTTGTACAGTAATACTACACTAGTACAGTACTATAAAACTACGTACTTCTACAGTACAATATACTGCTAGCTCGCGCACATCAGGCCGATGACTAATCGGAGAATCCAACTCTCATACGTACAGCTTCTCGTTGGCATGACGACAATGACGATTACGTCATTGGGATTCCCAAACGGCTTGTCAGTTGTATATTAGTTAGTAGATGATAGCACTCCCCCCTTTGGGTAAGTTTTCGGCTGAAATTGTTGATAACGTGGAGCTTTGTGCGCTGAATTCTAAACTTTCGGCCTAGCTTACCGTTCTAATATTTTGACGACCAAATCTTTCGACATCAGGCTATGTGCAGTTTTAAAGGGTCAGGGGGCACGTCCTTTCTTTTAGTTTTTTTGGGCATCAACTGGAATGGTAAATGTATGCTTTATTGGCCCCATATACATGCCATATATTCAAACATGGTCACCATTTGGTAAAAATTCTGAATGTCTGAGAACAATTGGAGAGTGTAGACCTCCAGGAAAATACTGTTGGAAAACTTCTTGCCATTTTAGCTTGCTATAATTTGGGGTCATGACGGACTACATTCAAGTCCTCTCCACATGTCCAGATATGCTACTTTTCATATGATGTCACCATTTGTCGATCTTCGGACCCTAAATTTGTATTTGGTTTTTCACTGGGTCTCTGGCTATGTCGTTAGGAAGCAAGACCTCTGGGAAAGTACTTCTAAAACTTTACCAATAACTTGGGTCCAATATAGACACAATAACCTTATCACATGTCACTTTCTATGAAAACCACGTAAGTTAGCCACTTTTGTAGAAAATCGGTTTTCTTCACTGGTTTGACAATTTTTAATGTCATGTCTGAACTCCACAACGAACACAATTTCTTTGAAAATGACTCAAATGACAACATATTTGAAGAGCAAGTGATATTGTTAACTGAGTTTGTATTATTCATTGCATGCATACAATTTAGAATAATTAAATTACAGACTACATACAAGTTTCAATAAAGGAATTCCACAAGAACAAGTAATGTTTGCACCCTATAGACCCACACAAACAATTAAGTTGCAGACTTAACAATTAAGAAATAATTTGAATCTTAAAAAAAAACACTTCAATTCAATAGAGTTAATATAAATAAAAAACTTGTAAACTTGTACTTAAGAATAAAGCGCAGTTAACAATGAGGAAAACTACATGATGTGTGACTAAAAGCCCCCAAAAACTTTTTAAGTGGAAACTAAAAAGAACAATTGATGAAAGTAATTAATGTAACCTTCTCAACCCTCCCCCCCTACCCTACAACAGAAGTGTTGACTCAAAACAACTTTATGAATACCTTCCAAAAGATAATTAACCTATAGACAAGGATTTTAGTTAATGGGCCTCCCGAACCCTGCCCACCCCTCCCCCTAACAAATGTCGAATCAATTTTTTTACAAATGCCTTCCTAAAGATAATTAAGTTATACAGGATTTTAAATAATGGAAACCAACGAGAACAATTGATGAATTTAATTTTGTAACCTCTGTAAACCCTGTCTCCCCCAACTCTAACAAATGTTGACTCAAACAAACTTTAGAAATGGATGCCTAAAGATAATTTAATTATAGACAATTTCCAATAATGGAAACCTACAAGAATTGATTCATACTGCCCCCCCCCACCCCCATACAAATGATGACCCACAACCTTTTGGAAAAATATGGCCTATTGTCATGATTTATAACCTCAGGTGGTAATAGATCCTGAAAATTCTTTATATCCCTGCAGCCATTTTACTATGGAAAATGCTAAGGACAAACGCAGAAAATACAAACGCAAATGGATTTCTGCAGCTCGTTTGCTTAAGACTGGAAGAAACTACCAAACTCTCAGAGACGATGAGGATTGTGGTGCTAGTTGTAGCTTGGGATCTACAGAAGAACTTTACAGTACTGCAAGTGACGAAAAGCAACTCGAGAACAGGGCTACATATTCCATGTTTGATTGTGATGGCGCCCAATCATTACAAGCCGATGACATCAGTGAACATGATAATGAAAAGCCAACAGAGCCTGGTCCTGAACAGAGGTATGATGATGAATCCGAATTGGATGAATGTGACTCTGCCGAAGAGGGTCAATCAGTGGGAGATGGCCATTCTCATCACAGCACCAAATTGTGTACAATTGAAGCCGACCTTGTTAGTTGGGCAGTTGGATATCATGTTAAGCATAATGCAATTGATGGCCTCCTCAAAATACTACAAAAGTCAGGTCATAGTTGTCTCCCTAGTACTGCTCGTTCACTGTTAAATTCTCCAAGGAATGTTACCTCTACCATCAAATCTGGCATGGACTACATATACCTTGGATTAAAGAGTGAACTCCTTAAGATTGTCAAATGTTATGCATTAACAAACACTATTGACCATGTTGAAATCTCACTGAATATTGATGGATTGCCATTGTTCAAAAGTGCCAACACATCCCTTTGGCCAATACTGTGTGGTGTAATGAACTTGCAACCAGTCAAAGTTTTTCCAGTAGCACTTGCCTTAGGAATTTCAAAACCCAAAAATTTGGACTTCTTGATTGATACCACAAATGACTTAAATGATTTACTCTGCCATGGTCTTTCAAATGACGGAAGAAACATAAAAGTCACCTTGCGGTGTTTTGTGTGTGATGCTCCTGCTAGAGCTTTTGTGAAATGTATGAAGTTATACTCTGGTTATTATGGCTGTGACAAATGCAGCCAAAAAGGAGCCTGGAAGGGTAGAATGACATTTCCGGAAGTGGAAGGCATAACTTTGCGAACTGACGACTCTTTTCGATGCCAGACAAATATTGAACATCACAAGCAAGTCTCCTCTCCATTCTGTGATGTCACCAATGTGAATATGGTCACATCGTTCCCCATTGATTATATGCATCAAGTTTGTCTTGGTGTCATGAGAAAATTACTTATATCATGGATAAGAGGCAACAAAGAAGTAAGAATGTCAGCAGGGCATGTCGAAGAAATCAGCAATCGATTACTTGCACTGAAGCCAAGTATCACCAATCAGTTTGCCAGAAAGCCAAGGAGCCTGTCAGACATCGATCGATGGAAAGCAACAGAGTTTCGTCAATTCCTTCTTTACACGGGCAAGATTGTTTTGAAAGGAATTTTGAGGAAAGACCTGTACGACCATTTCCTATGTCTCAGCTTAGCTATCTCAATATTGGTTTGTCCATCAACACACATTCACTACCAGTATGCAGACCTGTTATTGAAGTATGCGGTACACCAGTTCCGTACCTTGTATGGTGATGAGTTTCTTGTGTACAATGTTCACTCGTTAGTTCATTTGGCAGATGAAGCTGTGTTACATGGCAGCTTGGACAGGTCTGCAGCTTTTCCATTTGAAAATTACATGAAGCACTTAAAGAGGCTAGTTAGATCTGGAAGGAACCCACTTATCCAGATAACCAAGAGATTATGTGAATATTCGGAGGCACACAGTTTTCCGCCAATCAGCAAATGCAGCATTTCTGTTAAGAGACCAAACAATCATTATATTATAAATAATTCATGTTGCTGTGAAATTTTACACAGTATCAACTATACTGGAGAAGAATCTTTACTTGTGCAGAGCCTACGAAAAGACTCATCCAGTAAGCAGCCATCCATGCGACTCCAGAATAATTGGTGCCCATTTGGTTTACAAGAGGGATGCGGTCATAAAAGAAATAGTTTCGGATCAATTGACCACTAATGCTTTGGCATTTGAAAAATCAGATTCCATCATTTTCCTTTCAATATTACATCAAATTTAAAAGTAAGCAGCACAAATGTACTTCCAAATTTGTAATGATGATATCGCAATCACTACTGATGTGAAGAGGAAATATTCATGACTACATACAAACTAATTCTTAGAATAATTGACTGTAAAGATCACTTATCGAGACTTTCTAACAACATTCCATGCAGATCCTAGGAATTATAAACATGTAAAAAAGAGTTCTTTAAATAAAAACTACATCAGCATAAAACAGTAGTTGCGAATAGTTTCATTGGATTTTTTGGTAGATTTTTGAATTATTGTACAGCATAATTGAAATACCTTTCAAGTATATCTGGTTAATTCTTCATGTGACTTTATTTCTTGCAGATGAATAAATTTGCAGTTGTGGAGTTTGTGGCTGAGGGGTCTGTGGAAGTTGTGAGCAGAAAATGGATTGCAGGTAGTGGTGAAGTAAGTCATTTCCAAATATTTCTACCACCACTTTGAATCTTACATGACTTTTTAGTTTTAGCCAACCGTGAGTAATAAATCATGCTTAATGAAAAATATATTCACAAGTATAAAGACCCATTAATGTTTATTGCACACTCACCATTACAATATGTCAGTGTATGTCAATATGTCAGTGAAAGTGGTACAAGTAGAATCACTTCAATACTATCCCAACAATGATATTGCATTGTATTTTCAGAATGTACACTGTTATTGGCCAAGAAGCAATGCCACTTTAAGGGCAAAAAAGGGGGAATGCCTGATCCAGAAAGATGGTCGAAGCACAAAGTGCGTGTGTTTCGTTTCGTTAGTAGGTAATTCAAAATTTCTCCTTACTTCCAAATTCCATCTATATGTTTGTTTGAGTATTGACACAAAGTTAGTGATATTAGTTCAAGAAACCAAATACTCTCTTGCAGAGCTGATAGATTGATGTACTTCTTTTCTAGATTTTAGCTGTTTCATAATGCAGGAGCAAATTCAAGTCAAGTGGAAAGCAAAACAAAAGACGGTATTCCCTTCAAAACGGATGCAGTTTGACATTGATGGAACACTGATTGAGTGAGCTTTCAGTTCAAACTGCAATTGTATCCCCTTTACAATGTATTAGTCAATAAAGTTGTTACTTGCTCTATGCTATGATGAAAATCCAAAATAATCATACCTGAACACACTGGGAACTGTTAGTCTGTCATCATTTCCTTACCACAGACAACTATAACAAGGCATATAAACTGTCACGGCTGGCGGAGGAAACTTCAAACATAGATTCTGAAGGGGAAAGCCTTCAGACCAGCTCCAGAAAGAGAACGGCACCAGCAAGATTTGTCTCCAGTGGTTCTGAGAGTGATGGAGACGGTAGGCATCTGAAGATGATGTTATTTGTTTCCAGCAGTATCTAGTTCTTCCTCAGTTTTGTGAAGTCCTACCCCTGTTAAGAAGGAGAAAACATTAAAACGTTTCTCTTAAATTATGTTACAAAATATGCTATCAATATGAATCAACATGTCATAGAAGAAAACATTGGTTGCTCAAAGCCCTATGTTGAAGATTATGACATTTGACTTGCTAACAATCATTTTCGCTGATTTAACATTTTCATTTACAAGCGACAGCCTTTAATAATAACCATATCAGATAGTTATTGAAGAAAAAGGTTTTAAGTAATTGTTGCTGCATATGTTATATTTCAACTCTTAGACATTTAGGCCTGATTGTATTTACACGAATACTATAATACGTACAATCATTAAAATAATTAGTATTTTGTTGTTGCTCACATGCCATTGCAGATGAAAATGAAGACAACCCTGAAAATGCCATATCCGCACCAGTTGCAGCCCTTCCAAAGCCTCCAGTTATTTCAGGCATCCATCAAAAGAGGCCATTCATAACATCCATAGGTAAAGCAGATGCTTTTTCACAATTACTCTCATAACGTTTCTCATGGATTCATTCAATGCGGTTTAATGGAAGTCAGGAAATATGTGCTACATCTATTTACCAAGAAGGAAATGGATACAAGGTTCTCTTCTTCAGGTAATGTTCTTTCAGGGTTTTGATATATTGTCACTTACAGCTGACCTCAATTCACCACCAATCATCTCAGCTCCATCAGATACACTGTACGCACATTCCAAACATGAGAACTATCCAGGCTTCCCTGCTCAAGATAGGAATATAAGAACACACATAGAGACACTCAAGTATTACCGAAAGCAAAGGCTGCTAAGACGGTCATCTCTTATTATAAAATCAAAAGGAATGGAACCTGACTCTTAAATTGTAACAGCACTTTTCTTCTGGATTGATTGATTTCAGTGTACAAGGAAAGCAGGCTTATGTCTACCCAATATCTTGTCCTTTCAGATGCTGTGTCACACAGATCTCTTGAAACCTGGAAAAAGAGGATTCCTGGGTCAAATTCACAACAACGTAAGTCAAAATATATTAAAAATCACAGATTAAACAAAAAATTCTCTAATACCCTAGCTGTAGAGCAAAGAACTATTACAAAGATCAGATTCCATGGTGCTAGGTCATCTGTCTCCAAATCACACAGCCATGAGGGGAAATGCTTTGCAAATTGTTCGGACCACTTGTGGAGAAGGCTGCTGATAAAAAGAATATGACAATCAAGTGAGATGTCAAATATATGCAATTACACTGTATTCCATGTAATCAACTACTGTGTTTATTTAAACTTCACGTTTTAAGTTGTTTCTGCCTGAACAATCAGAGTGGTGTGAAGCAAACTTGCTCATGGTGTGATTTGGGAAACTACAAGCAATCTGTTTTCTTTGAAGTGGATGGAACATTACTTCTTTGCCTCAATCACAACACAAAACTGTTATTTATTAAACCGACTAGTACTTCCAATAATCAGAGCAAACATTGAGAATTTTACCTATGTTAACCAATTTGCATAATCCATGTTTGTCGTACTAACAAAGAAAAGTGCCATCTGATAAAATTGTAAATCCAATCAAACTAATGGTCATTTGTGTCTAAAACTATTATCATCTCTTGATCTGCATCCTCATATGTACCTTTTATGACTTGAACCTTCTTAATCTTTATTCTACCTATGGGATGAGTTTAATCACAAGAGTGGGAATGAGCACAAATCTTAAAATACAGGTGAATACTATCTCCATTGAATCAGTTTGAATAAATGCAGTGGCTCTTTCTTTTCTTTTTACGTTCAGCAGATCCTGACATTTTCCCGCCTCCAGCTGTGCCTACACCGCGAGAACCAGCACCACCAACCACCCCCACAAATGCAGTCACTTCGGTTTCTCCTAGAAGGGCTTCACAAAGCAACACGCAAGAAAGTAGGTTTATAAGGCAACATCAGTTGCTTTCACGGTTTTCTAAGATGCTTATTCCAAAGAGTACAACGTTCAAAGCAGGATTTGTGCTTAATTTGGAAACAAATTTTGAAATGACAATCTGAAATTGAGCATAACTATTAATCTTTTTTATCACAAGCACCTTTTGTAGATGTACTTTATGTGGAAGTTTGAGGAATTTGTTCTGAAATGCTATGTTGAAACTACTCTACCTCTTAAACAGACTTCCAGTTAACTGTACTTATGAAACTGGATACCATAATTGAAAACCAGAAGGAAGGGCTGTCACTGCTGCGGACCCTGGCTAGCAATCGGCATGTTGCTTCTGATGATATAATGTTGGAGGACATATTTGAAGAAAAAATTACAACAGTTCAACAGGATGAATGAAGTGTCTGAAAAACTAAAAGAAGAAAACTACAAGAAGAAATTGGTAAACTTAAACCCAAATTTATTACGAGTTACATTTAAAGAAATATTAGAAGAAATAATGAGCTACCAGAAAGTCAAATGAACCTGGTGATACAAACTTTTACCAGAAGCAATCAGCTGGCTATGATAGTCCTGTGCCTACACAGAAGGAAGAAAGTAACTCCTGACTAATTTCTTCAATAATAAGACTGACCTCACACACAATCATTTTAACCATGCACCTTTGTCAAGGAATGGAAATGAGTTAATTAAATTGTCACAAGCTTGATGCATACTCCAAAAATTGTGTTTATATTGTTCTTGATGGATAAGCATTTTCACGTTTGCTTGTTCTTGTATTTTGTGCTTTGCAACATGTAAATTTCCTTAGTGCACTGGGAGGATACCGTGTTGGTGACACCGTGAGAATTATTATGAAAAATCTTGGGACTAATGCATTGTGGTCCAGGTACAGCATGAAGGGTAGACGGGGAAAGCTGCCTTTTCAGAGCCTTCAGCTGTTTAGAGTCATCATAAGTAGTATCAAACTTCCTACAAAGATATAAATGTAAAGCATCCTCACCATATATTGAGAGTCATGATCAGTAATATAAGACAAATCAAAGTATAATGGATAATCAGTGTGTCAAATGTGAGGGCAATGTGTATTAACCTTTAAACTTTCCTTTCATACTTAGTTTTACCTCATTTGTTTTAGGTATGGAGCAAAATGTTTACCCATATAATTGATACAAATAAAATCAAACAATGTAAATAATGATAATACGTACACAAGTTTCATGGAATGATTTCTTGCAGAAGCCTGTCTACGGTCCCACAAAGGTACATCTGTGTCTCTTGTAGAGAGAGAAGTTGCCGAGACCTCCAATGTCATGGTAATCTTTGGGTACAAACTTTAGAGAAGGGGGAATGTTTATATCCATGTCTGAATTGGCTTGAAAGTAATAACGCTCTATGACAAGTTCAACTAAACTGCAAAAGCAAATTTTGTACAGGCAATTCGATAAAGAAAAATATAAGTATTAACTGTTTACTTCAATGAATAAAAATTCATTAAAATTAAACTCTTCTCCACAGTCTATTACAGCCATATTTATTGTATAATCTACATCAATAATAAGGAAATATCTTTATAACATATACTATTTTTGTCCTAAGCTTGCCTTTACCTTTCAGAGTACTCCATAGGGCCACAACAATTAAAGACATTTAACAAAGCTGTTGTTGAAAGTAGTTAACGTATTGGTTCCCTGAGAACGTAAAATGTACAATCCTTCAAATGATGTTGGTCTGTTGTGTGATGCGTTATTATCGCTTTCATTAAAGCTTAATGATTAAACTATTATTTTTACCACCCTGAAGGAAATTTACCTCACTGGGACATTCAAACATCTTTTGTGTTCATTTAGAATGTCTGACAACAATTTGGAGAGCAAAGTTTGCTAAGTACTTTTTGAAACTGATAGCAATGATAGCATGATCTTTTTTGGGTCTCTATGACTACTGTGAAGAAGACAAGGTGACCCCATGTTATATAATATTTACAGTTACAGATGTAATAAGCAAGTTAATTGCAAATAAGCAGATTTTCAACCTTGAAAGTTTCTTTAAACTGTAAGTGTGTGACTAGATTAGTTTTCTATGATACTATTTTCTTTACATGGATATTTAAA
>KN882213.1:470959-528006 GCA_000934455.1 Apostichopus parvimensis
AAAAGTTAAAGGGCCTCAAGTTATATCAAAGTGATATCAAAGTTAAGCAGGCAGAAAAGTTAAGTAAAGAATTCTTTTCTTAAGGCCAAACAAGTCTCCAAAGAAAATTTTTTGAAATAATTGAGATGTACTCGAGCAGCTGTAGAAGCTTGTAGGTTATAAAGACTTATAGATTCACCCAGTAATGTTATTAGAGAAAAAAAGCTTGCGTCCAATAAAGAAAAGATTGCGTCAAGATGGAACATCAATTGCGTTTATTATTTGACCTACTGTTACTAACTAGTGTAGTATCACTGGCTATACTTTGTGAATGTTATATACACAATATATAGGGCAGATGGCTCAATGTTGTACCAACATAAAAATAAATGTACTTGGGTTTTGTTTCTCAAACAAAATAAAAAAATTGCGTTCGCCGGACACAAGCAATTTGAAGATTTTTCGTCCCTGGCCAAAAAATTGCGTACCGGATGCAGAATCCTGTATTCGTAACGATACTGTTCACCAATGGCTTGACTCAGCTTAACTGTCAGCCATCAACTGAGTTTATCTGTAAGGGGCATAACAAACTCATTTTATGAGATTTTGCAAGGTCTTGATCCTTGTGAGCCGCACACGTGGGTTAACTCTTGGATTAAAATGTGGAATTCAAGTGAATACACAGCCAGTGTATGGCACTGTTGTTGCAACTCACATTTCTGCTTAACAATGACTGCTGAAGATTTGCTGTCTCTTGGAAACATTCATGACTAAAGCATCAGCTACAAAGCATAAAATTAAGCTTTGTTTCATGCTCATAAACAGAACTTAAGGTGACTTTAGCAGCTGATGCAACTAAGCCTTAAATGGTCATAAGAAACTCCTCAACGTGTAGCAACTGTGAGCAGAAAATAGTTCAAACATTCAAGTCTGTTTACTGACTATTACTGATAATTTGTTGAATTCAGTGAATAGTAAGAAATGCAGGGAGAACAACACCATAAAGAATATTACCAAGCTGTTTAAGTTACACTGATCTTCTGCCAACTCTATTTTGATTCCTTGCTGGAGGTAAAAGGAATATATGCATTGGTGATGGTGTGTGCTGCCTTAATTGGCTTGTTAACACTGTAACTACAAAACTTAAGTGTAGATGAACTATATATATGGTATGTGGGTGTGTGGAGGTCAAAGGTCATTTGAGTCTGAAAACTCTTAAAAGATTGTAATTCCAAAAGTCATGGTTGGGTGAAATTCATACTTTGCATGTGGATCCACCGTTTAACTAATAAAAAACTGCAGAAGTAAAGGTTGGGTGAAATTCATACTTTTGATCCACCGGTTGTTAATGGCTTTGAAATTTTGCAAATTGATGGAATGTGTCATAGTAAAATAAACTCTTTCTCTTAACTTGTGATATCATAACACATTATTTAAGCTGAATTTTACCCTAAAAGCCACCATGGTATGCTTGTAGTACAAATAAACTTAGTTTACTGCTGTGAGTGTACAGTAGCAGCATCGGTACTCTGCTGTAGTTAGGAATGTAAACAACTGGGTAAACCCTCAGTGTCAAAATACAGAATTTTAGTTACAAAGACAGTTTCCTTTGTACTTCATACTTGGTATGTTGTATTCACCTTAGTGACTACAAGATCCCTATTGTTTAATAATAACAGTTTCATTTCATTTATTTCTGCCATTAAATTACAATGATATAATATATATAATATATAGTCATATAGCAATGAGGCAGCGGGACCAGAAATAAGATAATAATAATAATAATTAGTGCTATATAGTGCAGAATCCAACAAAAGTTACTCAATGAAGATAAAAAAGAAAGAAGAAGAAACATAACAATGTGAAAAGGATGAGTTTTAAGACAATGCTTAAACTGGTGTGAGTCCAGAGACTTATCTACTTGAAGTGAACTTTCCACAAATGGGGGCAGCATGATGAAAGCTGCGATCCCTATCGTTTTCAATCGAGACACTGGACCATTACAATGGTTAAGATATTGTGATCTAGATGCCTAATTTCAGTTTGTAACTTGGGGTATTCATTTTAATAGCATGGAAGGCCAAACTTAGGATTTTATAATCTATATGAATTATGTGGATGTCAATTAAAAGTCACGGGCAACAGAGGTCAAATTCTGATAACTGTGTACACTAAAAAGTAAAGCTTGGAGAAACTAGTATTTGGATCCACCATAAATTAGTGCAAGGAAAATGTTTTCTCATTCTCTGGAGTCATAAGTCATTTGAAGTTACCACATTATAGAGTCTGAAAACCTTGTTAACTCTCTAACTCCAAAACTTCACAAGTAGTACTTGGATCCATCTTAGTGATTAGAATGTGCCTTTTGTTTCTTTGGAGGTCACAGTCATTTGAGGTCACCAGAGGTGAAAGTCTGAAAGTTGTAAACATAACTCTATTAGCATAACTTAGATGAACTTCATACTCAATATTTGGGTCAACCTTATTGTGTGTAAGAACTGTCTTGTTTTCTATGGATGTAAAATGTTGTTTGAGGTTAATCGACATCAAAGTTGGAAAAAAAAATTGATACCTACAAAAAGTTGGATGAATTTGAATACTTTCAATTGGATACACCTAATTCTATGCAAGTCAAAGGTCAAGTGAATTCGAGAGAATTTGAAAACATTTTGGACAGGATAACTTAAAAGTTAAGCTGGGATGAACATCATACTTGTGGATCCACATTAGTTATTGGAAAAACCCAATTGCTTTTTGTAGATGTCAAAGAATATTTGAGGTCAACAGAAATGGAAGTTTGGCAGTTTTGTAAACATGATAACTATAAACTAAAGCTTACATGAACTTCATATGGGATTTTTCAATCCACCTTTTTGAATACAAGAAGAAAACCTTGTAATTTCTGTGGAGGTCAAATGTCATTTGCTGTCAACAGAGCTCAGCCACTAAACTTTGTAAACAGCTAACTCCAAAAGAAATGCTTGAATGAACTTCATATGTGGTATGTGGTTCTGCTTTCTTGTTACAAGAACCTTCTCTTATGAAATGTGGCAAGGAATCACTAAGACTCATGGCTTTCTTGCTCTAAATTACCATAAAAGCTTGCCTGTCTATGCCTCAATTTAAATAATTTGCTCTTTGGTTTTGTTTAATATTTTTCATCTTTCCATTCACCTACCATTTCTATTCTTCTGTTATGAATTGATTTTAAGCAATGCCTATGAAGTAGAATCTGGCCATACTGTATGTTAATGAGTGGAATTAATGACTTGCATTAGAAATACGACTGACTAAAAAGCCATGTTGGCAAACAGGCACGAATAGTTCTGTTCCCTTTTCTTCTTGCAATACTTTACTACTTCTTCCGAGGATCTCTCAATTTAGGCAGAGAATTAAAATAATAAACCTAAATTGGAAAAAAATGACAAACATAAAAAAATATTGCTAATACAAATGTTACAATCCTGATAACATTTTTGCCCATTCAAATTTTATGTGGTTGTCCCTAAAACCATTTCAAAGAATGCTCTCAGTAGACATTACTATCTACCCCTATTGTCATTCCTTTCCCCAACCCTACCTCACCCCCATCAGAAATAGTCTAGCCTCTGATAACGTTATCACTTGGGTCAAGATCCTTTTAAGTCTGCCCTCCGCTTCCCTCTCTGTTTGAATTCTTCAAAAGGCTCTGGTTTTATCATTGGCAGGATAACATTCAAATGTAATATTATTTTATGATTACAATGGATGGAAATCTGCAGATATGCTCATATCGGTTGACTTTTAAAAGTGTTTATGTATCAAGAGCTGTAATCACATCTTTCCTCATATCGTGTGATGTACCATGAAAGTTAGCATTTCCTGCAAAATTTCATACATGGAATTAGACAATTGCTTGTATTAAAATTGAAAACCCAGCAGCCACGTATCAAGTTTTGCTATTGCTTTGGGGAATAAAAAACAAAATGTGAATGCATTCCATATCTACGTGTGCTATTTATGTAGCTCTCCAACTTAATTTGACTGGGTTATGTATAGTGTACTAGTTTCATGAAATATTATACAGATATTGGCTGATAAACACAATGATTATTTATAAACTTTCTTTGTTTTCATCACTGAAAGTGACACAGTTCTACCTCTTACCAAAGATTATAATAAACTTTCACATATATTTACGTACATTTCAAACTGTCTACATGTAGGATTTCTGCTCATTTTACACTACGTTAATAAGTTCATGAACCAGTTGAAAACTGCAAGCACTTCTTCGATGTATGTTGCATATAAAAAGGTTAAAATGGCTCAACTTGCTCTGAGAGAACAAGAAATGCCTAAAAAATCTGCAGCTTGGGGGCTTATCCCCCCCCCCCCCCGGACCCCTACTATAGGGCTCAGTAATACATTCCATAGAAGTTAAAGAGTATTGTAAATAATCTTTCTGACATGTAATGCTTCAGCAGCAAGGGACTTTGTCCCACCCCAGTATTCCCAGTTAATTACAGTGTGCAAAATGCATTTTTTCTTTACTTTTCGCAACTTTAATGGGCCAGTCACTGAAGTCTGTTTCAAAAAGCTATTCTATCCTGAAATCATTCTACACCTCCATTGAAGAAGTGGTGAATGTATGCTCCTGCCTGTTTGTTGCATGATTATTTTGAGTCATCAAATAGCTGGAAATTAATTGTTGTTCCTTTGGCTGACTGCTCTAAATTGTCAGTGATGCACAAGTATGCTGACACTTTAGAGGTATACACTTGTACAAAAACAAGGTCTGACCCATATGGACAGCTTTTAATAAATATTCCACCATATAATTGTTTAATGAAGAGTCTATTGTCAAGCTCTTGGGGTAAAAAACCTCAAAAAACATGCATGAGTTTCATCAGTTAACTAACAAACTATAACTAAAAATTTAAGGGTAATAACTTTTTCATGTTGTTGCAAATTGACTGATCTTGAATTATTCTGTTTTATATTTGATGCATGTACAATTGTTGAGCAAATGCAGCAGGTGAATGTGTGAGTGTTAGGGAAAAGAGCCTGATATGACTTTTAAACATTAATTTAATGTAGTTGACACTACTATAATTTACACATAACCCTCGCCATCTTCTGTGTAGTGACGAAAGCCACAAAGAGAATTGGTGATATATTCTAATGTTCTTCACACCTACTTAACGATTCAGTTCCTAGCAAAGGGCTATTTTGCCTTGAAACAATGACTAGACTGACAATAACTTTACAGGTAGTGGTAGAATCTAAATGTACTTTGCCTAGTATATTGCTGGCATAAACCTCAGTCAAGCAAATTCTACCGATTTATGCAATCATGATATTGGACACACCCTTCTGGGGACCACCTGTACTTGCTTTTACACTACATTCCCAATTACTAGCTAGCAAAATACCAATAACATTCCAGCATACACTGACCAACTCTATGTAGGGTTCATACCACAATCTCTAGTTATGCAAATCATTATGAGGGACGTAATTATTTCACTGTACAGTGGGGCCAATCTCTCTTTGTTTACATGCCTTGAAAAGCTGATCATTATTATGTATGGACAGACCATATGATACCATTACATGTTTTATGATGAAAAGGTGAAAAAAAAATTGTCCAAAGCTTACGATATGTCCATATCACAAACGAAAAACAGTAACAGCAATGTTAACAGTGGGGTCATTCCATATCAAATCACCAAATTTTGGAATATGTTGTAGTTTGACATCTTGTAACAATTCCCAAATTTATTGTATGATTGGAACACCATGATATAAGCATATTCTGAAATTTAAGTTGCATATCTGTTCCGTCACCAATGTCATTGGGAATTATGTGTGTAAAAACTCGTGTTTTTCCACGTGTTATATATATAGAAGTTTTACGTAAGCGGAGCGAATTTCGGGGCGGCTCGTTGATTGTGAGGAAGCACTTATGTAAGATCAATATTTGTGAAAAATATCGTAAGGTTTTTCTCTTTCAGAAAATATTTTTGACTAGTAATTTCTCAATCTATTAAGAAGGGTGACATCCCTATGTTCCGACGTCTCTATCCAGTTCCGATAATTTTTTTGGACTCCCAATTTTTTTGGACCCAATTTTTTGGGGGGGACTCAATGTTTTTGGACCCAAATTTTGTCTAACTAATTTTTTTGGGGGGACTCAATTTTTTCGGACCCAATTTTTCGGGGGGACTCATTTTTTTTGGACCCAAATTTTTTCTGGCCTCATATTTTTTGGGGGGGACTCAATTTTTTTGGACCCAAATTTTTTTTGTGGAATCAATTTTTTGGACCCACAATTTTTCTGACCTGATTTGTATGGGGGACTCAATTTTTTGGACGCACCAAATTTTTTTCACGAAAAAAAATAAAAGGGCTTAAAGTTTGTTATGACCAAAATAGCGCCTTGTCCGAAAAAAAATTTGGGTCATACAAATATTTTGGTCCAAAAAAATTTTGGTCTTAAAAAAATTTGGTCCCAAAACAAGTTGGTCAAAAATTTTGGTCAAAAAAAATTAAGAGTCCAAAACAATTGTCGGAACGTAGAGACGTCGGAACCATTAAAAAATACTGGGTCTAAACCTTATTGCATTTTGGGTGAATGTGTATTTAACTACGTTACATGATGCTTAAACACATGTTTGAACAAAATGAAAATTTCAAGTATTACCACATAAATATTCAAAAAATATACTTTTGTTGCATGTAATGGAGGATTTTGTGAAACCATACATGTCTGGACTGATTACGGTTTGAAAATTCTACGAGGTTCGTGATCAACTTGACCGTAGAGTATTTTCAGAAAATAAGTTTGCTAACATACAAAACTGTCCGACCAAAAGCAATTAAATGACTTCATGACATTTAAATAAAAAAAGCTTCTAACAGAATTTATGACCTATTTTGTAAATTTTAAATGTGCGCGTCAATACGTGTTGCAATCAGGATCCCATCGATTACTGATGCTATGCAAAAGAAACTGTCAATTTGAGCATACTATATGGTGCGGAAAATTATTCTTCAAGCAAACAATTTTCTTGAAAACCTTGCAAAATTCGATCATGAACACAATGTTCAAAGAACGTTAATATAACATACTGACGTATGCCAGCCCATGCATCCCGGACTGTGAAAAAGCTAGGCCTATTCAGCGTTACAATGCATATTAACCCTATCCTAGCATTATGGGACGATTTGCTAGTGTAATTAAAACCTAGGCTAATATTCATTCATACAAGAAGTTCAGAACGGAATGTTTTGTTCGAATAGAGAATATTTTGCGATCGCTGTGTTTTTAAAGAAGGAGTTTGTATGAAGGAGTTTGGACAAATACAGTATGTTCGTTCATTAGGCCTATCGTACCAGTTTTGCGATTATGAAAATTTGTATGTCGATTGACACTTAATTTTGGTGACACACCAAACTTTTTTATCAGAATTTGTAAAGGAATCTATCGCACATAGCGTTGTATTGATGATTTCATTTACTGCGGAAAAAGCCTTCCCCAATTCTTTCAAATCACGATGAAACGATCGATCGTTCTGCAACGTAATTGACGCTAAAATGATAACATTACGATAGTATAAAGTGCCAGTGAAATGATAAATACACCATCACGATATTACGACCACGATGCGACGCCCGATATTACGTTAGGTATTTGCTATAGGCGTAATGGAAACGATATTACGATAGACTCCTCATATTTTGTCACGATATACGATGCCACGGCCGATTTAATCTGGGCGGTACTGTACATACAAATACTGGGTGTACATGTACAGTGTGTACATAATGTTTAGGTGTAAACATAGTCTTCTGGCACTCATTGTCCTTATTCAAATGGATCCCCACCATGGTTATGCTTGTATGCGAGTCTGGTTTAATAGGATCGCAACAATATCCATCTGCTGTACAGCAGTCACCTTGCCAAGATCAGTAGTTCATTGTTCTGGTAGATTAGAACAACTCATATACTAGCGGATTGCCATTGTTAGCACTATGTGATTAATAATAGGTTACCAAGTGGTGCCAATCTTTGATGAAACAGCAACACATAGGTAGGTCAAGGAAGTTTAAACCTTGTTAAAATTATAAGAAATGTGCAAGATTAATGCATTTGTGATAGAATATCAATTACACAAGATTATCCCAAACACTTCTATCCTTTTCTGTTTTGCACTGACAAGTACCATTTAAAGGCATTGAAGACTCGCCCCAAACCGCGTGCGGCCATCTGAAAAAGTTAACTTTCTGTTGCTTGCAAGTGACGTTTTGTTCGTGTCGCTACAAAATGCAGACAGTAATGAGACGTGATACCTTGTTATCTTTAGCTGGATCTGAGATTTCCATTGCTGTATCGTTTATACACCGTGCTGTGGGTATTGACCGCAGCTTTATGTACTGACTGTACACTAGTGTCTAATTACCGACGGTAGCAAGCTGTGTGTGTATTTTCTGGGATCGATGGTGGTGTCTAACACTTCTGTTACACGTCATTCGAAACTAGGTCAGATTACCGGCATTAGACTTTTCTTTTTGTGCGAGTCTTCACACCCTTTAATTGCTTTGAAATTCTCTTCCAAATATTACTTTTGGTAATATCTTTCTGCATCCCATCTCCGAAAATGGTCATTATTTAGCCCACACAAAAATATCATATTAAATTTTAACACTGAAGTTCCATTGTAGTTTTTGTACAAATACAGTAAGCTGTGTATATTCTATACTTCATTCAAACTTTACACAGTAAAAAATGTAAATAAACTCCCCAACTAATTGCATATGCTGATGCAGGCGTCACACTGTCCCGAAATTGACACCAGATGGCCTTACGAATATGGAATTTTGAATTTCGCACCTAGATGGCCCCGAACTTGGTCAACAGCCAAGCAACAGCCGAATCAAGTACTACACCATGGTCCCATCTCGATATTATCGTACTATAATACGATGGCTACAAGACTGCATTGCGAGGGCTTCACATTGTCATGTTGCCTTCCTAAGACAATCCGGCAGCTTCTGGTTTCTTTTGTATTGTCTTCGTGAGGCGAATATGCCCGATGGCACCGATGATCACACGAAGTGAAAACGAACATGACACAATTTGACAAGACGCCCTCACGAAGGCCTTATGAAGGGCAAAATGGACACACAAATTCAACACCAAAATAAACTTTTGCAAGGTCTTTCGGCAATTTTTGGGCATGCCAGAGTTTTTGCCACCGCTCACGAAGTTGCTGCTGGAACCTGAGAATCTCCACCGGCGGTCATACGATGGCATAAGATGCCCTCACGAATGACCCGATGTTTTTACGATCAGAGCCGAATTTGAACATTTTCTTTATAGTGTGTCTATCTCGTGTCAATTTCGGGACAGTGTGACGCGGGCATTAGAAAAAGCACTAACTTTACCACCCAAACAGCAGCATGCAAATGGAGAGTAAAAATGTATACAATACAGTATCAAAGACAGAAGAGATTTTAATTGTACCAAATAAACTAAGCCTTCAAAGTGCTCAATGACTGATAGCATTCACAGAAATGTTTTCATTAAGTTTTCTGTATGTAATTACCACCTCAAAAAAAGCGATAAATCACATGTGAATATATGTCAGTAAAGGATCATGTCCATGCAACCATCCTGCTGGATTCAATTGTTCAGAAATTTGCATACTTGACGGAACAATTATGTAAAAGACTGCTAATGTGACTGTGATACTGCGAGCGTGCCAAGTCATTACCTGGCAGTAAAGTCTTGATTTGACCATGGAGCTACAATGGTCTAGCCAGCACTGTGTTCTTTAAAAAAATGATGTTTGAAAGTGGCAATCCCACACAGCATGAAGTCATAGCAAGTGGCAAAGATTTTTGTCAGTGGGCAGCTAGGAAGTATTCTTAAAACTAAGTTGTCTTTGTTTGGATTGGGTAATTATCAAACGGTCTATCTTTTCAATGTTGTGATATTTGTATTCACTTTTGTAACTAATGCTCTGTGCATGAAAGTATATGCCTTCCACATGCAATACCTGGCCATATCTGTCTTAAGAGATGCACTGAGCATCAAAGGACATCAGTGAAATTCTGGAACATTGAGGCTCTAGCATAATAACTCAAGTGTCTTTCTCAATTATTAGAAAAAAAACTTCTATAAAAGAGAATAACACGAATTTTGTTAATATACACATAAGTTTTTTAATTTAACCTATACATAATATTTACCATCAGCTTACGTTTTTTGTTCGTGTTCCTTAATATTTTGTAAATGTTAACATTGCAATATAAATGACAAAATAACAGAAATAGATTATAATAACATTATAATAAACATTCCTGTACGTACGTAGGCTACATTGCAAATTGTCTACATGTACAATTTCTGCTCATTTTACTGTATGCTAGTAAGTTCATTAACCAGTTGAAAACTGTGAACACCGTGTTATTGTTACGAACGCAGGATTCTGCGTCCGGGACACAATGTTTTGGCCAGGGACGCAAACTCTTCAAATTGCTTGCATCCGGCAGACGAAAACTTTATTTTTTGAGAAACAAACCCCAAGTATACACACTCACAACTAGGTAAACGGAAAACATAACAAAACACATTTTTGAATGAACATCTTTCATTATTTCTTTTCAAAAACCACAATTTCATACAAGAACCAAAAGTTCTCCTACTCCCACAGATCATTGAAAATAAATATATCATAACAATCAACCGCAAGGTACAGGTAAACAACACCCCATTACGGAGATTTTCATGCTAAAAATAGACAATGATGCTTTTCCAAATTTCCCGTGATATGATTGGCTAATAGTCCCCATTCATTGTCTGTGAATATTCTTGCACCTGTAGTGCTCAATGAACACGGAGTATGTTGTTTAACAACAATTACTTGCAACAGTTACTTTCCCCTGTGTATAGATAGTGAAGTTTGCGGTATCATAGGCTATCATGTGTTTGCACTCCAATATCATAACGTTAGGCCTTGCCACATACAGTACGTATACATTCTGACAACGAAGATGCACTTGCATTGTTTCTGAGACTATCACGTAATATTTGAATCATTGTTTTGATTTGAAAATGTTAATGAGTGGAGACAATTTATGAATTTTGTGGGGAAGCTAACATCTCTAATCCTGATCAGGATATTTCAGCTCACAGTATGTTCCTTCTCTCTGCATTAAGAGTTGAATGTAAATGTGCATTCTCACCATCAGTAGTTTCTGTTGCAAATTTTTTTCGCGGTCGAACTAACCACATGCTTCATTAAATGTTATTTTGACGCAACATTCGTGTGTAAACTACTGTACTTTAGAACATTGAACTGATTTTTTTTTTTAAATCTACATTGCGTAAAAACCTATTCACAAAGACCTACTGTAATTTTCGTATAGATGCTTGCAAAGAACCCAGGATAAATGTTGGATAAGATTTTAAGTATTTGCGCATGTGTAGTTGAAAATGAAGCTCAAACAGGCATGTACATGCAGTAGTACAGTGAACTGGAAGTTAGCGAGAGATATGCACACTGTAGGTACTGGGATTTTTGAAGAGTTGGGAGTTGGAATCGCTGCAAGGTCAAAGCACGAAGCTACTACGGAGTTGGCGAGTAGGGAAGTAAAAGGGCGGATAAAGGAGGGGGGGGGACTGGGGGTGAAAATTGGTTGAAACGGCAGGGTGTTCGAAAGGAGGGGCGGGCCCGGCGGCCCCTGAAAAACAGCGAAGCTAAGGCACTGAGCATTTCTGCCCTATATTATTGTGTATAAGTACATTCACAAAGTATAGGCTGTGATACAACACTAGTATTAGTAACAGTAGGTCATACGATAAACGTAATTGGTTTTCGATCGGGACGCAAGCTTTTTTTATGGGACGCAAACTTTTTTGGGGGCTTGCATCCCTGGGACACAAACTTTTTTTCACTAATAACATTACTGATAATTACACGTCTTCCATACATGTTGTACATAGAAAGGTTATGGCTACATATACGAGTGCGTGTATGTATGTATGTATGTATGTATGTATTTTAGATCCTCCAGCAAGCAGGAACTCCCGAAGAAGCCTCATTGGCTTATCAAAGCCTCAAGCAGACCGACATTAGTCTCTTACATTCATATTTAATGTCCATGATTATGAATTGTCAACAACTCTGTAACTGGACGACATACATTAATCTTGGAGTGACTCGAACTGGGGACCTTATGATTGGAAGGCACCGGCGTTATTACCACTGAGCTAGCACTCCTCAATATGATATATGCCATGGAGTTTCACATCAAAAACAAATCAACTGACAAGTTTTATTTGCATAATGTTTGTTGTATATAGCCATATAGTATGAGATGTGTCAACATCCCATTTGATATTAACAGTTATAAGTTTAGAAGCATTTACCTGCTGCTTGTTCATGCACTTATAAAAAACTGACAAATTTGTGCAACTTGTTGGTAGATGCATGCATGCACATAAAATAGCAATTGCCTACAGTAGAGCTTGTATGTTTGACAATCTGACACAATTTTGTCAAGATGTCATGCTATTGTATAAACTTGCCAAGTCCATCATGACACTGAGATTTGACATGTTGCCAAGTTTATTATTTATCACAGCATCTAGAAAATTTGATATCTTTATCAAGATCGATGTCATGTAGGTTTTTTAATAATCTCCATCAAACAGTCTAGAAGACCTTCCATATGATCTGGATTTTCTGAAATAACCAAACCCTACCATACATTACTCTTTGTCATTTTTGGTTCCAGATTTTAATATATAGTCTGCACCAAATCATATTTCTTGGTTCTGTTTGGTAACAGATGCTGATGAATGTGCACTCCCTGGAACTAATATCTGCGATAGCAGCTTATCAACATGTGTGAACATCTTTAGCAGCTACAGATGTGAATGTAACTCTGGTTACACCGGTCCACCTTACACACCGCCTGGACAACCTACATGCGCAGGTAAATATGTTTGGAACATTGAAATGTCCTTGAAATGTAAACTTTACACCCAATCTGCAAATTCCTCATTGTTCAGGATCATGCCCTCGAAAATTATACAGCTACTATCTAATTTCATCAAGTAAACAATTTCTGTCAATAGATAATTTACAGATTAATATGACAATTACCGACTACAGGAACCTATTCTCTACACACCTCTCAGTAACACAGTTCATGGGATGGCCTCTATAAGTGTTTAGGTTTTTGCAAAGGTATAGCTAGTCTGACACTTTTGAGATACTACAGTATGGAACAGCAAGTTCTGACTATATATAGCCATAATTGGATTGCACACCATTCAGCATTTTAACAGAAATGAAAAGTATTGAAAAGTTGTTTAATAGCTTTACAACTTAATGCATTTGTATTTGCATAAACTTACAGTGATAAACTATAGAACAGTAAAGGTGTAGGACTCATACAATGATCTTTATTTTAGTGTAAGGTGACCAGAGGTCCCTATGTTCCTAGGACAGTACCTGGGGAAAAATTGTCCCTGGAAATGCACTAGGATTTTATGTCATATGCCCCAGCAATATCTCAAAATTTGTGAAAAGGGCCTGCATAACTCCAATTTGGCTGTTCGTGTATAGACACAACATGGGCAGAAGATGTGATTGTTTACAACTACAATCGTACTGTCCATTGGTGACGTACTGTGACATAGGGGACACACTGACAGGCACAGAGATCATTGAATAACTTCATAGCCTATATTTTCAGAGAAAATATCATTTTGAATTTGGTGATAATACAGGGAAATCGACTTACTTCAAGATTTGACATTTTGTCTCTACATCTTGGACAAAATTATTGATTTAGGATTAGGTTTTCTAAATTTCAGCACTTATTCATCATATTTGCAACATACAACCACTTTAACCGGTGTTGTGGCCGTGTGGATAAAGGCGGTGGCATTTGAAGCAATGATGCTTAGCAGTTGGGAGGTTCAGACTTTGATACCCGCCGGGTTATAGTAACATGGGCTCTAATGGAAAAAATTCCAAATTTGAGTTAATAATTTCAATTGGAAGCTACCCAATGTGAAAGTTGTAATCCAAATAAAGCCATCGCTAGCTTCTCCCACATTTGTGGTCACCTAAGCGTCATAAAAATAACTTCTGGTTAGAATTATGATTAATTAACAATGAGAGGCCCTCAAAATTTCACCTTCCCTTGAACCATTGTGGCACAAACGTTTACTCCCACAACCCAGGATATTCCATGAGGACTGGGCTATGTGCCACCAGCCCCCTGTCCATCAAATGTGAAGCTCAGACTGCATGTAACCTAGGCTAGCTGAAAATGGACTTGATGTCAAAAATAAAACAATAACTTTACTGGGATATATATGTCGAGTTGGCAACATCTGAAAAAATGTCACAAACCACAACAATTTTGGTGACACGTACACTATCAGGCTGCACAACATGAACTTTTGATGTCAACATGGCCAGTGAAGAAATCGGGAGGAGAGGGGTGTGTACATTAACATATCCCAGGATTTCCTGAAAAATATGGTCACAATATTTTAGTGTTGTAGAGCAACCTGCAGTGTTAGATGAGATCCTGTAGGTGATGTTTGTCATATATGTTTGCTTATCCAAATAGCAACCAGTTTGCATCCTCTTCGACCTTACATTTCTGAATATCCTACAGTATGTGATCCAATACTCATGAATACTTCTGATCAATATGTACTGCCTGGCACATAATGTGATCAAAGGTAATCAAATATATTGACTGCATGTGGGATCTCCATAAGGAATTCGGCCAGATGTAATATTGTGGACAAATGACATTATAATGGAAGAGGAAGGATAGGAAATGGAAACTTTGCAGCCAAATTTAAGATGGAAGATGCATGCAAACCCAGTTGTCTCAGTTAAAAAGCTTTTACATATGATCTGAAGTAGTTTATTTCAACCATATGCTTTTTACTGAATGTTCTCTTTGGTTACAGATGATGATGAATGTTTAATCAGTAATTTGTGTGATAGCAGCTCATCAACATGCATTAACACCATGGGCAGCTACATATGTGGGTGTAAGTCTGGTTACACCGGTTCAGCTTACACACCTGGACAACAATCTACATGCACAGGTAAATATGTAAACATCAAAGTATCGTAACTAAATTATTAATTGTAAACCAACTCAATAAAACCCTTATTGTTCATTGCCTCAAATAATAAAGTTACTGCTTATCAAACCTCATCAAATAAGCATCTGTTTCCAGTTGATGATTTACAGATGAATTTGACAATTGCATGACAAGGTAATCTTTTTCCTTTTTCTACACACCTGTAAGCAGGGGTATACATACTGTTAAAGAGAGGGGTCAGGGGAGGGGTTTGGAAGAGAAGGTGGAAATCAAAAGTCGGTCTCAAAATTAGCCGAAATCAGTATGTTCTTAAATAGTTAATAGTTAAATAGGAATATTTATGAAACAAAACAGAAATTTGAAAACAAAACTGTTCTTTCTGTTTTTCCTCTTCATCTACGGTATCATGTGAACGTTACCTTACTTAACAGCAGAGTGGAATGCAATAATCATGGTTATCGCGCTCATTTTCATTTGTCAGGCTTGCAATTGTGATACACTGTTTATCTGAGAGCACATTCCCTGCAATGAATGCAGTTAAGTTTATTCTTCTTCACAGAGGTGAGAAGTCCATTGTTTGGTCCATGCAAGCAATAGCTGTAATCCTAGTTAATACTATTCATGAAAGAATTTTTGGTCGAAGTTACATGACAAAATCAGACATATAAGTTCCAAAAGCTGGAACTGACAATCCTAAGTGAGAGTTAATAACACATATCCTATGAAATTTATGGAATAATGAATGACTTCTGTCTTTATCCAGTCAACATTATGTTGTTTCCTGACAAAGTTGGGCCGAATGTTACAACTTTCTTCAGAACTATATATTATGGCTGCAGTACAATCCAGCTCACCGCCATATAGTAACATTAGGCCTAACGTTACCAAGAAAGTTTAATGTGTGCTTTAATAACATGTAGAAGATTCCAGAATTATGGTAGCCTATCAGATAATGGGTTTGATTGATATGAAGCTGAAAGAGCATATATTGTCCTTTTTCATTGGCTGAAATATAGTAGTTCAGAAAAGAAAGTTGAGTCATAAGAATAGGGCTTTCCCATTCTGCCCAAGATATGACAGTAGGACCTCTGTAAGAATGAGGAACCAACCACTCATAATTACAACAATGATGAATTCAAAATAAAAGGTTTTGAAACATCAGTAACCTTACAAAGTTTCTTTTTGATGCAGGATAGACCTACATGAATTTGTCATTACTTTCATGTCATTTCCTTTTTTGCTCTATCATTTGCTTTAAAACTCTTGAGGGCTTATCCGTTGCCATGTGCAGCAGTAGTTGAGGGAGCAGCCATCTTGTGTAATTGTTGTTTTGTGTATGTTTTTAACATACACAGTAGTTATTAAATGGACCAGCGTACGATAACGGGCACACATCTATAGATGGTGTTATATCCATGTGTTTACATGTGTAGCTTATGAATGCGCTGATTGCGATCCTTAAGATTTCCCCGTACTTAAGCCCCTTAGATGTGTTGATCATGCTGTAAGGTTACTTCCACATGGTACTGTTCCTTCCCACATTTGAATTAAAAGGCTAATTAAATGCTACATAACCTTCATAGAAATCTATTTTGGTGCTTAAAACTTACTTCAAGAAAGCAAGAGATATCTGCTGATGGAAGTCCCTTTGACCTCCACAAGGGCTTAGAAGATATTCTAGAAAACTGTAATTCATCCCTCTGACATGGTTTGGGGCTTAGAGGCACTACAAGTGAACACAAAATATCTAGAAATGCTATAGCCTCCGGAAACTTTGCCCATGGATCCCCACCACGGCTTTGAAATAATTTCCATAGATATTGAATTCCTCTCGCTCACCAGAATTTTTTTTGCTCAACTTGCCCTGAGAATACAATTAATGCCTAAAGCTCTGCATCTTTGTAGTTTATCCCCTTGGACCCCTACCTATATGGCTCTGAGATACATTCCATAGAAGGTTTGAGAATTATAAATACTCTTTCTGACATGTAATGCTTCAGCAGCAGGGGACCCCCCATCCCCCATTTATTCCCAGACAATTACAGTGTGCAAATTGAATTTTGTTTACCTTTTGGGCCGGTCACTGAAAGTCTGTTTCAAAAAGCTATTCTATCCAGAAATGATCATGATTTAGCCCACACAAAAAAATTATACTAACTTTGAACAATGAAGTTCCATTGTAGTTTCTCTACAAATAAGCTGTATATATTCTATATTTCATACAAAGCTTTACACAGTACAAAATGTATTCTAACTCCCCAACTGAAGCATATCTTCTGGAAATACCACCCCAACAGCAGCATGCAAATGGAGAGTCACTCTCCTTATAACTCTGTTTACAATATCAAAGACAGTTCAAGGGATTGTTATTGTCCCGAATAAAACAAGCCTTTAACGTGCTTAATGATTGATAACATTCACAGAAATGTGATCAATTAGTGTCTGTATGCAACTAATCGACTCTACCCCAACATCTCCAAAAAATCAAATAAAAAAGGTGATATATCACAAGTGACTATATGTCAGTAAGGGACCATGGATGTCAAACCAAACACTCGAATATTACAGTCATTATGAATGATGATTATCCATACACATTTCTGCATAGAGTGTAACCAAATAACTGGGCATTTAACTCAATACACATTTTAAGTTGCACAAACTTTTGTTCAACATGTTTATTAAAGGTTTTCATTTTTACAGATTCAAAATAACAAGAAAAACTCACTTCATATGTTATTGATTTTACTTCATTAAATGACAGCAAGTGGGTATATGAATTATAAAATATCTTCTGATTAATATGCAAAGAAACCTGTAAGTGAATGAACTTTGCAGTTAATAACATGTGCCTGCAGTGTTGCGGTTAAGCTTTCTATTTGACTATTTTCATGAATTCTGGCCTTTTAATTATTGTTTATATATTTAATATATTAATTATCTGTAAGTAACTACTTAATACAGTAAGTTACACAACAGTAATTTGCATTGTATGTTAATTTTACTACCTGAAATGTAAAAAGAGATGAAATGTTGGTTATGGACGTACACAGCGAAAGGACCATAACTTCCAAGTGTGATAGCATATATCACAAACAAGATAGAAGATTATTTCTTTTACTGATGTAATGTAGAGCAGGGAGTTGTTATGGAATGTAGAGCTAGTAACTTACATTTTAATATAAAAATAGCAAAGCCATCAAAACTAATCATGTTGCATTGTTAAATTACCCATCATGCAGTTTTTACATTCTGTCAAAAATTTAGTAGACAAGATATGCCTACGGTACCTTCATACACAATTTTTCGTATTTACAATATATTTGTTTAGTATAAAGCTACCTGTACCATAAAACATAATAGCTTAACGTTGATACCAATGTAAGATGGTCAGCTCTTACATAAAGTTTTCTTTTGTACCATAGTTTTACTTTTTTATTAGTGCACTGTGCAGTGCTCACTGTACAGAGGGCTATACATTTGTACAGTATATTTGTATGTTGTCTTGTGGCAGCAAAAGGGTGGATTAACACCTCTCTCTCTTCTGGGTTGCTAGGCAACTATCTTGTTCTTCCTGGAAATTAGCCCTCAATGGGGTCTGTGTGTATATATTATAGGAACAAAGGAATTTTGTGAGGGGTATAGGGAGTCAGGCAGTTGGCCATGAGTATCTGAGCAAGACAGTTGCAAAAGAGGAGAAATATAAATATATATAGTTTTAATGGCTGGATAGTTTGTTTTAAACCTTTAAACCTTAATTTACATAGTTCAAGTTACTGTAGTCCTTATTATTTTATGGAAGTTGTGATATATTCAACTGACAGTCTGGGACACTATTTATTATAAAGGATACTATTTACTATAAAGGATATTATTTTACATAAAGGATATTCCGGGACACCATCACTTATAAAGGACGTTATTTTACTACAAAGGATATTGACATTATTTTACTGAAAGGATACCCTGGGACACTATTGCTTATTAATTAAAGGATACTATTTTGTTGGGATCAGACATTCATTATACCATTTATTCTGTTCAACTATACTGATGTCGTGGAAGATCTGATGTCGTGGAAGATCTGTACTTGATGTCACCAGCAGGCCAACTCACCAGACCAGACTTTTAAATTAAGTGTATTTCCTTATATTTTGGGTGCGCACCACACGACTGTAAGTTGTTTTATTTAATTCTTATTCTGGGCCCAGATCAACTGAACATTGTTTGATATTTGTAATTATAATTTCCTTTGTTCCAATTGCCTTGAGTTTTCCCTCTTTTGTTGTTGTATGTGTCTTGCTCTGTGTTAAGTCTTCGCACTAGACTCAGAGTTCCTGATCAAGATCAAATATATATTTTCAGTGACTTACACCCCTACACCAAAATTGGGAATTTGAAAATTTGGTAGGAAGGATGACCCTTTTGTGTAATTGTCCTATTGTAACTTATGCTCTGTGCATGAAAGTATATGCCTTCCACCTGGAATACCTGGCCATATCTGTCTTAAGAGATGTACTAAGCATCAAAGGACGTTAGTTGTATTGAAATTCTGGAACATTGAGGCTCTAGCATTATAACTAAAGTGTCTCTCTCAATTATTACAAAGAAACTTCTAAAGAAAATTACACGAACGAGAATTATACAGATGATATTGCATTTTCCTTTTACCTTTATATAAATAACATTTACAACTTAACCTTTGATCAGCTTACATGTCAAATGAAATGAAAGAGAAGGTTATGCTTTAACCTTGAAGAGAACAATCTCAAATCAAAATTCTTTCAATCGGATCCTTTTCAAAGGAAAAATGACCATGTAGTCTAAATAAGGTGGGCAGATAGAAATTAATAAGCTTGTCAGTAGTGCTGCATGGTATGAAAAGCATCTGACATAAAATATTGGTAATATTGCAATTAAGGAATTTTGTACTCTTCACTTGTCTGACAAATGTTTCAATTGAATGATGATTTATTCCATATTATCTTAATTTCTGAGTATTAAAATCTTTGTCTGACAATTAGTTTGTATGTGTTCCTGAATATTTTGTAAATGTTTACAGTGCAAAATAAATGACAAAACAGCAGAAATACATGAAATTCTCTGGTGTGGATACACATTGATGGTTTGCAAATATCATCCCAAAAGGAAATACGTAGCACCTTTTGCAGAGTGAGACAGATTAGTTGAATCAAGTATACTACACAGGATGAACTGAATCTTCTTTTGATAATAGGCCTATGCTTATATTGAGTCAAGTGAAAACCATAAGTTACACTGATTAGAATTTCTTTCAGCACAGGCTTTAAATTTCCAAACTGGAATGATAGCTTGTGCAATGTATGTAAACGGGTGTCAACCATGTGGTTGGGATGGGGGTGGGGGGGGGGCAGGGAGCCATGTCCCTCAACTTTCTGAAGGGTGGGGGACACAATACCAAGGTTTAGTGACTGACTCATGTAGGCGCTTGGCCTATCAGGCTCATAATGACTTGTGTATCTCATAAAGGGAGCAATAGTATTGTACTACATGAGATTAGTAGTTATTATTGTTTTATTCTCATCTGCTCAACCCACTATGAAATTAGAACTTTTCAACTAAGTTAAAATGGTTAATCTGGATTCATTTATAGTGTACAAATTAAGTGAGGAACCAAATTCATACACTGCTAAGGCTATTTGCTAAGCCACCAGATAATGAAAGCCTGCAGCATTTGCTAAACTGCTTTCCAGTATATCAATTTTATAGTATGTTGTATTTCACGTACAAGCAATATATTTAAGACTATGTAAATCAAATTGTGCATTCCGTTTGGTTAGCATTTAGCAATGCCAGTGTTTTAGAGATAACTACATATTTTTGAGACAGATACATGGTGCTAAGCTTGGGTGCTAAGCTGCCAATCATGTTGCTGTTATAACCATTTAATCATACCTCAAGTTCTAGTTAAGTAATGTACATATGTTCAAAACATATTTTATTTGTGATTAAGTTAACTAATGTGAAGTACAGAGACATAGACTAGGGGGGCAGGTGCAGCTGCCCCCTGAGATTCCCACTTCCTAAATGAAAGTAGGCCTAGAATAATGTGAACGCCTGGATAGTATGAGCTATTTCAGTTAGTTTTAGCGAAAAGTTCATAACATTATCTTCTGATTTCATTAGTCAGTAGTGTGCAACCTCAAGATTCTAAGCACATATTGTATGAATAGCGTTAAAAAAGAACATAATGATTATTTTAACCACTTATCGCATATATGTATGTATTTTAGATCCTCCTGCAAGCAGGAACTCGCGAAGAAGCCCTATTGGCTTATCAAAGCCACAAGCTGACCGAAGTCAGTCTCTTATATTCATATTTAATATCCATGATTATGAATTGTCAATTGTCAACAACTCTGTAACTGGGCGAAATACATTAATCTTGGAATGACTCGAACTGTATGATGTACGATCACGTATGTGATAACCGTGCATTTGTTTTGGTTTTCACAAGTTTTGTTAGGATAACAATAAATGTAAAGAGCTCCTAGGATTGCATGAACAGTGTAGCACTCAAATTTGAAACAACTGTTTAACAATATATATTTTACATCTATATGTTTTATGAAGGTTCTATTACTGTAGTTTCATTGTTAGCTCCTATGTCAGTTCCCCAGTGTTTTAACTAAGAATGTTGAGGCACAATCCCAATACACCGGCAGACCCCCCACCCCCGCCCCCCCCCACTCAACTCATTTGGCTCCCAGTAGGTTCCTTTTTGACATGTCAAATAATTAATGATAACACAAACCTAACAATTAATTTTACACCTTAATTCCCCTAATGGCTTCCTCTCAGCATATCTATGGCTACCATCAGAAATGCCCTAGCATGCTTTCAATTACCTGTCAACCTGTGTAAAACAATGAATGGAACAGAGCTTTATAAAGTAACGTTAAGTCCTAATTTTCACCTATCAAATTATATTTTTCTAATTGACCTTGTTTTTTGGAATAGTTTCAATTCCTAAAACATGAGATCCAAAAATAAAGAATGTTTTGATGCAAACTTACAAGGCCTGGAAAGTGCCATTTCCGGCAATCTCGGAGGCATTTTTGGCAAAACATTTCTTGCTACGTTATGCGCAAATCTATGGTGGTGCTCTGCTTAGATAGAGTCATGATGGTCCCTTTTAGGAAATGGTTTGCTTACTATAAATTTCTTAAAGAAGGCCTTAGTATAGCAAAGCATCACTATGTAATATTTGGCTGATACATGTTTTTGATGTTCCTCAACTGCCCCCCCCCCACCCCTACTAACCAGGCTAATGCTCTGAACTATATTTTATTTTACAAGCTTTTATGTTTCCAATAAAGAGAATGTACCCTACAGTGCTTTTTAAATGTACTTATGATACCATATTTGTGCATGAGTAGACATCTGTATATCAAGATGAGTTTACTCTTGTGAGCAAAGTTTGGAATGTTTCCATTTTGGTTTAAGTTTCAATTTTCTTAATCCCCTAATTTACACCCAGATATTATATAGATTTTTCTTAACTTAAGTCAAATTACTTGTCAGTTGTGACTTTTTCTAAAATATGTTTATGGCTAACATCAATTTAAGGACCAAACAGAGGCAAACTTGAAGATTTCTAGAGTGAGTCCTGGACCCCAGCAGGGGCTTCACACCTGGAGCCATCCGGGGTCCCGAGGTTGGCCCCTGAACACCACCTTGATGAAAGCTTTACACCAACGCGGTGGAAGGTGTGCGCTACATGCACACTCCTTCAGTGTAATATCCATGTTCAGTCATTTATGTCCCCCCCCCCACACTTTCAGTTGGGATTGATGCCCCTGTATTGAGAGCAGGAGGTGTTGTGGGTACATATCACAAATAACAGTGGTGTCTGACCTTGATAAAAACAAGAACAGTGATCCTGTACAATAGTAAATTACCATGTTTGTAACAATCTGTAATATTAAAATTAAATTAAAGCCCATTTGTTTTATTTCATAAGAAAGGAGGGATCGTAGTCTGCTTCCGTGAAGTGTGGAACGGTATGATCGTCGCGCATCCAGTACATGCCTGGGCTTGGCACTTGTGTTCCTAATACGACGTCATCGTTGTCTTGTTTTGAAATCACATTTTTCAGAGTTCTGTTTTCGGATGCAAATATTAAAACGTTAATTTCTAATTAGTCCTTGAGGTTTGGAAGGTTTTGAGAATAGTTTTGAACATAGATTTTCTCATAAATTCAGAGGAAGTTACTCTCGAGTAGTTGGATTTTTCATGTCATGGCCTCTTTAATCATAGTTATTTTTATTTCCAACTCACTTCCTACTAACAATATAATTGAGTCATTTACAAGTATAAACATGCACTAGTGTTCAGTTGTATATTTTAAATTATCTTTTGTTACAGATATTGATGAATGCAGTACTAGAAGTCACTCTTGTGATGTTATGACATCAGAATGTGTGAACACCAGAGGAAGGTACAGGTGTGATTGTAGTCCTGGATATATCGGTGACCCATACTTTCCTATTTTTGGACAAACACCAACTTGTGAAGGTAAAGTCAAGTGCTGTATATATGTGCTTTTGCTCAAAGTGATATTACAGAAGTTAGAGGTAGGCCTAACATTTTATAATAATTGTTTACTTTATGTTGATAGTAAAAGTATGTACAAGATATGTTTGGTTTAATAATGAAGAAAATGCGATGTGTTCTTGTTATAGTTGCCTGCTTTACTATAGTTAGAACCTAATGGTTTAATTAATGTTAAACATTAAGTGTATCCTACATGTAACTTAATTATGACATCATCACTTAAAGAAAAATGACTTGATATGACATGACTTGCTATTTGGTCAATATGACTTACACAATTTTGACTTTGTGACATAAGCCAGCTCCAAAGTGATATGCATTAGAATCTTGTAAAAAGGGGAATTCCAATGGCTGATCCAATTCAAAATTCATTACTCCCATCATTGAAGAGTAACAAGTACAACAGTACTTTTACCAATTGATTATGTGCACTTTACTAACGCCAACCTCTAAAGACAGATCTGTAAATGTATAACCCTTTGAAGTTCTTCTCCTAGAAGCAAACTCTGTAGTAACATGGTCCATTAGATAGAAATCAATTTCTTTTGAAGATGAAAACCGAATTATAATTTTGCCATTAAGGAAATTTTCAACATGTTTATGGAAATAGTTATGCATAGTTAAAGATTATAACTATGCAAGTGTCTTATATTGAAAGTCATCTAGAAATCCTGGATAATGATTTTGAATGATGAACAAAGAATGATCTTCATAATAGTACAGCTTTAACTATATGTAAACTTGCGGTAAAGGTGTTACCAACACAGTTTGTTATTAGCTCAGCTGAAAGCGTTCAGCTGAGGTATAGCCATCGTGAAGTTTTGCCAAAAATTATGTCACTTTTTGTCAACGTGTTTGAATGACTGCCGTTTTCATCATGTTTCCTCTTTTTCTGGGCAGAAATTATGTGGTTTGTGTGATTTCAGTTTGCATATATGCGATCATATGTTATAAATTTGAAGATCATTTGTGGTTACAAGAGGTCATTTTCTGAAAATGTAAATTATGCTACTCCTCCTAGAACTTTTGTCCAAATTTGCTGAAATTTTGTGAATATAAATTTGAATGGTAGTGATCCATAGTTGTTCAAGGAAAAAAAGTTGTCATGTGAGGGGTCCAAAACAGGGCAGGTTTGATGTGAGTAGCAAAATGTCTTCCCATCATTTCCCATCATTTTTGGTTTCGACGATAATCGTAACCTATGCAGTCATGCTGGCAGAGAGTGTGTGTATGCGTGCACTTTGGTTGTGTAGCTTATGAACACGCTGATTGCGATCCTTTAGAATTCCCTGCACTTAAACCGCTTATGTGTGTCGATCATGTTCCAAGCTCTAAGGTTACTTCCACAAGGTACTGTTCCTTCCCACATTTGAATAGAAATAGGCTAATTAAATGCTACATGACCTCAATGGAAGTCTACTTTGGTGCTTAAAACTTACTTCAAGAGAACAAGAGATATCTGCTGACCCTGCAGTGGAAGTCCCTATGAGCTCCACAAGGGCTTATAGAAGATATTCTAGAAAACTGTAATTCATCTTTCTGACATACATTTTTGGGCTTAGAGGCACTACAAGAGAACACTTAATATTTACAAATGTTTAGCTACCCGAAACTTTGTCCCATGGACCCCCACCACAATTTGAAATACTCTCCAGAGAAATTGAATTCCTCTATCTCACAAGTACTTTTATGCTTAACTTGCTCTGAGAGAACATGAAAAGCCTAAAACTTGCTCTGCAACTTGGGGGCTTATCTCCCTGGACCCCTACTATAGGGCTCTGTGATACGTTCCATAGAAGTATAGAGTATTTAAAAAAAACACTCTTTCTCACATGTAATGCTTCAGTAGCATGGGACTCCACCAACCCCCAACGTATTCCCAGACAACTACAGTGTACAAATTGTATCTGTTTTACCTTTTGCAACTTTAATGGGCCAGTCACTGAAATTTGTTTCGAAAAGCTATTCTATCCTGAAATCATTCTACACCTCCATTGAAGAAGTGGTGAATGTATGCTCCTGCCTGTTCGTAGCACAGTTCTTTTGAGTCATCAAATAGCTGGAAATTTATTGTTGTTCCGTTGGCTGACTGCTCTAATTTGTCAGTGATGCACAAGTATGCAGACACTTTAGAGGTACTCTGGTACAGCAACAAGGTTTGACAATATGAACAACTTTTAATAAATATTCCACCACATCATGTTTTAATGAAGAGTCTATTGTCAAGCTTTTTAGGGTAAAATATCCTTGAACAATCATGCATGAGTTTCATCAGTTAATATTAAAACTGGGTATTTGATAAAATTGTTCATGTTGTTGCGAATAGACTGATCTTGAATTATTCTGTTTTATATTTTATGCATGTACAATTTTAGCAAGTGCAGCAGGTGAATGTGTGAGTGTTAGTGAAAAGAGCCTGATATGACTTTTAAAACATTAATTTGATGTAGTTGACACTATTATAATTTAGGCATGACCCTTGCCATCTTCCGTGTAGTGAAGAAAGCCACATAGAGAATTGGAGGGGAGGAGGGTGGGGGTGGAGGAGGGAGGTGTATTGTTGGGTTAACATATTCTAATGTTCTGCACACCTACTTAATAATTCAGTTCCTAGCAAAGGGATATCTTTGCCTTGAAACAATGTCTAGACTAACTATAACTTACAGGTAGTGGTACAATCTTAATGTATTTTGCCGAGCATAGGCGTAGGAGCCTAATTTGATTTGGGGGGGCTGTAACGACTTGCCCGAAAAATTTAACCCAAATTTTTCGCGCGCTCCGCGCGCGTTCAACATGTTAATGTGCATATCATATAGGCATTCATCGGTTATTACATCACATGCCACTGACCGATGAATGCTTATATAATATGCACATTAAGATGTTGAATGCGCGCGGAGCGCGCGAAAAATTTTGGTTATATTTTCCGTGTTATTACCCTTCCATATGGTTATACTTATTGGGGAAGTCGTTACAATAATAACGATAATAATAATATTAGTTTAATCATTTAAAAACACATTGCAAATTATTATTCTTTCAGTAGGTGCCCGAAAAATTCTCAGCATATTGCCCGAATTTTCACACAAAAAATTGAAAAATACACTGCAAATTTTTCTTTTTTCAGTAGGCGCCCGAAAAATTCTCAGCATATTGTCTGAATTCCCCCCCCCCCCAAAAGGAAAAACACACTGCAAATTATTCTTCTTTCAGTAGGTGCCTGAAAAATTCTCAGCATATTGCCCGAATTTTCACCCCCAAAAAATAGAAAAACACATTGCAAATTATTCTTCTTTCAGTATGTGCCCGAAAATTCTCAGCATATTGCCCCAATTTTCTCAAAAAGAGTGAAAAACACAACTGCATTTTTTCTTCTTTCAGTAGGTGCCCGAAAAATTCTCAGCGTATTGCCCGAATTTTCACAAAAACTTTTCCTTGGGGGGCTGCAGCCCCCCCAGCCCCCCCGCCTCCTACGCCTATGTTGCCGAGTATATGACTGGCATAAGCCTCAGTACAGCAAATTCTAACTATTTATACAAGCATGATGTTGGTCACACCCTACTGTACTTGCTTTTACACTGCATTCCCAATTACTAGCTATCAAAATTACAATAACATTCCAGCATACACTGACCAACTCTGTGTAGGGTTCATACCACAATCTATAGTTATGCAAATCATTATGAGGGACATTAATTCACTGTATCGTGGAGTCATTCTCTCCATGTGTACATGCCTTGGAAAGCTGATCATTACTATGTATGAACAGACCATATGACACCAGTACAGGTTTTATGATGAAAAGGTGAAAATTTGTCCAAATCTACAATATGTCCATATAGACACATGATAGGCTGATCACAAATGATAAACAGTAACAGCAATGTTAATTGTGACAAATAATAAGCAAAGATCCTTGTGTTCGATCAGTACAATGTAGTATACTCAAATATTCTAAAGAAACTTGCAGCAGACTTAAATCTGACCAAATCATCAAAAAATAGCTGTTGACTGCCTAATAAATCTCAGTATGCAATAGGAATGTACTGAAATATGTGAATTTATTACTGTGCAACTTAAAAAACTACAGAGTTCCATTATGATGTTGTATAAAACTAAGTACCCTGAGATTGGTCTAAAGTTAGATCATCTTAGCTCATGTCACATAAATACTTCATTGTTTAACAAGTCTAATAGGCGATTCCTTACTTGTGTGTGATATTACCAAAGTTTGCATAATGTTGAATTTTCAGGAACTATTCATCTTACATGAACTTTTTCATCTTGGGCCATCTCATAACTGTTAAAAAGCATCCCTGGACATATTCATAATAAGTTACTGTTCTTGCTTAGAACAACAATTGAGAATTTTGTATTGAAAGCAACAACTCTTGTTTAATAAAGAAGTTGAAAATATGAAAACAAACTTTGAAATAAATCATAGATGATTAGAATATAAAGCAGCTTCAAGTGTTTTGTCTATAAACTTGTTGATATTTGACATCAATACCATGCTATATTTGACTGTTCCTATAAACTTTTAATATGGTATAGATTTAATAGTCTAGCAGAATTACTGATGACTACTGACTTTTTTCTGCTTCTTCTGGTTACAAATATTAATGAGTGTCTGACGCCACAAAGTACTGAATGTGATCTTACCAAGTCAGATTGTTCCAACCTCAATGGTGGTTATGTTTGTATATGCAACTCTGGTTTTATCGGGTTGCAACAATATCCATCTCCTGTACCACAGTCACCCTGTCAAGGTCAGTAGTTCATTGTTCTGGCAGATTAGAACAACTCATATACTAGCTGATTGCCTTTGTCAGCAATATGTGGTTAGTAATAGGTTATCAATTGGTGCCAATCTTCAATAAAACAGGAACAAACAGGTTACTCAAATAGGTTTGAGCCTTGTTAAAATGATAACAAATGTGCAAGATTAATGCAGTTGTGATAGAATATCAATTGTACAAAAGTATATGCCACTGCCTGCAATACCTGGCCATCTTAAGAGATGCACTGAGCATCAAAGGACATCTGTGACATTCATTATTCTGGAACAGTTACCAATGTAATCTTAATAAGGTGGGCAGATGGAAATAAATAAGCTTGTCAACACCCTGACTGGTATGAAAAGCATCTGACATAAAATATTGATAATATTGCAATGGGGGACTTTAAACTCTTCACTTGTCTGCACAATGTCGTATGATGATTGAGTAGTACTTATTATCTTAATTTCTGAGTATTAAAATCTTTGTCTGACAATTATTTTGTTTGTGTTCCTTAATATTTTGTAAATGTTTATAGTGCAAAATAAATGAAAAAATAGCAGAAATACATGAAACTTCTCTTGTGTGGATATATATTGATGGTGTGAAAATATCACCCCACAAGGAAAGGCTAGCACCTTTTGCAGCGTGAGACATAATAGTTGTATTAAGTCTGATCTACTACACAGGATGAACCTAATAGACTTCTGATAACATGTTCATAAGAGTAAATAAATATAAGTCACACTGTAAGACTTTCTTTCAGCACAGGCAGGAATCTCTAAACTGGAATGATAGCTAGTACAATGTATTAAGCTATATAAGGTGTTGAAGGTGTGGGTACCTATCACATATAAAGGTGATGTCTGACCTTGATAAAGCAAGAGCAGTGATCCTGTACAACAGACAATTGCCAGGTTTGTAACCATCTGTCAATAACTATCTTATCACCTGCTGCTTGGACTACAGTTTACCATAATGAGTGACTGAAGTAAACTTGTCCGGGACCATTTGAAATTGCCATCATATACAAGAAGGGATTGAAAAGTGAGCAAATAAGTTTACATGGAACTGTTATGAGCTTGATTGTCATGTATGTTGATTGGACTTGGATGAGTATGCTTTCGGGTTCCTATAATTTCTTACATATTTAGCAAAAAGTATGTGTCTTAGTTCTAGGTTAGGCCCACATTAATTGGTTACTTTATTCTTTTTGTTTCTCCTTTCAAAGCTGATGTATCACCACCTGTCATCTCTGGTTGTCGTGATATATTTCGTACTGTTCAGATTGGTGCTCTAAGTACTTCTGTTTCCTGGACTGAACCCACTGCTACTGATAATTCTGGTACTGTTACACTGGTCTCCCAGTCACATCAAACTGGATCAGGTTTCCTTGTTGGTAGGAATACAGTGACTTATATATATGCAGACCCAGCAGGAAACGAAGCAGTCTGTACTTTTGATATCATTATACAAGAAGGTGATTATTAAGATACATTAATCATGACAGTATATAGTAGCTTACTACACTCTTTAAAGCAGTTTTATCTACTGGTACAACAACAGTGATATACAGACCCAGGCCCACAGGAAACTGCAGTCTGTAACTTTGATGTGAATGAAGCCTCAATAAATACAGTGATCTGTTGTAACAAAATGCACACCTTCAGATCACTAAAAATTCTTGGTGTTCCAGACTTACAAGTTGTTGTTGGCTGATGATGCATGGTCAGAATAGAAACTCCTGATTGAGCCGTGCAAGGCACGTCTCTTGCAGGTTAATTAGGAATTTTGGGTAGAACAGATAATAGCAGTTTGGTGAATCAGGTGAAGAGGAAATCAAGCAGCACACGTAATTTGGAAGCTATAAAGGAGTAATGGAAACTACTTAAATTAAAAGTAATGAGAGGTTGCTCCAGACCTGGCAAACCCACGATGCCGGGATGTACCCTTATGCTAAGAAAAACTAAAAAATAGTTCCCGATGACTGGGCTGTTCCCCAGAGGGGGACTATTCTTCTGGGATTTGACTCACAAGCCCTCTAGCCACCGGGTTCCAGGACAAGGGGCCCCCTCCCTCTGCCAGGGCTGAAGCCTCCTCTCAGTTTAAAAAAGTTAATGAATCTAGGGAACTTTTATAATTAGTTATTGCGCAGTTTTTTTAACTGAGTATTTAATCAAGAGGTCTTGGATAGCTGCGTATAATTCATTTAAATGTGTATTTTCAATTTTTAATTTAATGAGTATCTTTACTATAAAATGACAAACACAAATATTTCTCATAAAGGTTTGAAGTATCTTTGGATATAATTTGCAACTTAGATCATGCAACTAGTTTTCCCACATTGCAATGGAATAGGATTGTTTCAAAGAGTACATAAACTTAAATGAATTGTTTAAGCTTTAAGCTAGGTCAAAGATTGTCAATGAAGAATCTTCATCTCTGTGATTGTAATAGTTAAAATATTAAAATCATGGTTAACATTTCCTAACTTTCGTATTGGAAAACTTATTGTCAGATTTATCTAATTACTGTTTTAAACATTGCCATGTTTGGGTATGTTGAAGCTGGTGCAGCAAATCAAACTATTAAACAGAGCAAAACTTTAAGTAGATAAACAAGCACCAATGGTGAAGTAGATCAAAACTAACTCATGAAATATGAATCATAAGCATTAAATAGACAAACATGTGGTGGAGATATGCAGTGCTTTTTACACTGTAAAGTAGTAATGTTTAATCTAGGCCATCCCTGTGGTGATGTTCTTAATCTCATCTGGTGATTGGTAACTGAATGAACAACATCAACAAGTGCTCATAAAACAACAAACTTCCCTTTTGTAATATCACAGGTTTTATTATATTATGTAATAATTAGGAAATTTAGGCAATATAAAGATCATATCAAACATTACAATGAATAATATTAATTCATCACTGTATGTGAACTGCTAAACTAGGGTGTACCACCATCTAAAGGAGAAGTATAATGATCAAGAGTAGTGCATATTATGCCTTTATTATATACATGGTTATACCATTATGAGTGTGAAAGAAATTGAATCACTTTCCCATATGTTTGAAGTATTTCAGTATGCAAATACATGTTACTAAGTACTAAATGTGAAGATGCTGTAACATAGAGGGCCCTCACTTCAAATTTGCTACCAACTCGAATTTGTCATTTCATGTGAAAATTTGTTATAATTGTAATACAGTGAAATTACTTCAGAGTATCTTATATCACACTGTAAATTAAATTGGGAGGAAACTTTGATTTGCCTGCATCTGTTATTATTTATACAGTTCAAAGGAATTGCTGCCCTGTATTGTTCATTACAGTGACATTCCACACAAAAGGATATATGTTTTTGAATGAGATGGGTTTCACAGTTTAATAGGCTCTTACTCACAAGTCTACAGTACCCTATACATCAAGTCAGTGGATGCCGGTTTTGTCCATTCACTGTACATATTAGTACAATATATGATTTATGATTTAAATCTGATACTGATTGTTATCAAGGGGAGCATCTGGTGTGGTTTTTTCTACAGTTAATCTACATCTAAACTAATCTAATCAAGTTCTTAAGTCTCCAAGTGTTTAGTTTAACAAAGACTATTTCAACAAGATGAGACATCTCATCATGTTGATTTATACAGTACTATCTATGTCACTTATATACACAGTTGTCAGTTAGGAATATAAGAAGTGTGCATAGCTGATATAGCTGAGAAATAACAATGTACTTGAGATTCTAAAGCATTTCTATACTAGTTAAGGTTGGAATGTCTATTGATTGTATGACTTTTGCAGTAAAAATTGCTAATATTTAAGAAACAACAGCAGGCAAAGTTCTCCATCATTCCTCTATGTACACCATTCTGTGTTTATCTGTTTAATCATACCTCCATCCATAGGCCTACTCTTACATGATGCTACTGTCTTTGTCAGCAGGCAAAGTTCTTCATTCCTCCATATTCACCCCTGTGTGTTTATCTCAGTGTATAATCATCCTTCAGCTGCCTTCTAACATATTGTTACTGTCATTTACATTTACAGATTGCATGAGCCTTGCTGGTCAGTGTAGTCCTAATGAGTGTTCTTGTACTAACCAGACATGTACTTCACAGACTCGTAGATGTGAGGCCACCTGTAGTGTTTACCAGTGTCCTGCAAGTAAGGCTGCATGTGGTATCTTTCTATTTATGGTCATTTATAGTTAGTGGCAGGCCTTGGCAAATATTAAATATTAAAAGTAGTCACCATTTGGTGACTGTGACTTAAAATTCACTTGCCACTATGATTGCTGTACAAGTCTCTATACTTGTAGTATGGTACAGATCTACAACATCAATACTTTCTGTAAACTAAGGTTAGGCAGATACTGTACATGTTACTACTTAGTTGCACATTGAAGATTATATTTCTGTGCAGTATCAAATTGTAATATTATAAAACTCAGAATAATGTGGTGACAACTTGATAAGTTTTGTTTATTGTAGTAATTTAATGCTCTTATATTTTAACTTCAGATGGGATTTCCACATATTAATTGTTAGTAGTCTACTTGGGCCAACAGTACAATACTCCACTGTGTAGGGGTTGCCTGCACATATTCCAAGCCGACATGATATAGATGATTAATAACTTTATTAATATTTTAAGAAATTAATATAGGAATACAACATATTTATGAATGCCTTTACAATGTTCACATTACGTACTTCATAAGCTCAAACCCTTCCCTGTGATAAACTGTTATTTTAGATTTTAAGTGATGATTTCGCTGTGTGTTTATAAATGCTCTGTGAAGTTAGTGTACAACATCCACACGACAAAATTCCCGTACATAATGTATGTGCAGATAGCCAACCATTTTACAAAGTCAATTCCCATTGAGATTGGTCATTGACGAAAGTCATTTTACAATTTAAACTTGCTTCAAGTTCAACAAGGTACTCCTTTTATCATTCTGTGAAATGTCTGTAAAGATAGTTTTGCTAATATTGGGGTTATACTAGGCCACAAGTCACCCACCAAACTGTTGAGGGTAGTGCATTCTCTATTCGCCAAAGTTTAAATTTTAATTGCTAATGGTTTGTTGACCACCATATTTTCCAGGGCCTGGTTAGTGTCACCATGGTGAAGGTCAAAACTGATTGTAGGTCAACACAGATCAATGTCTGTAAACCTGGTAAACATAAACAGCCTGAGTGAGGCATGAAACTGGATTCTTATGGTACATGTGAGATTTGAATATAAAAAGTCTAATGAACTATTGATTGGTCAATGAATCCAATGATCAGAAATATATTTTGAAGGAAGTTTAAATCACATCTCTTTATCCACATTGTTTGAAACTTACTATCATAACAAAGATGGTTAAAATTTGAATATCTTGCATTATCTTCTATATATGTCAAGAAACCAGCAAGTTGATTGTCTTTGGCTTTGTGGGTATTGTGCAGCTATACAGCCTCTTAAATACAACACAAATTTCAAATGGGGGAAAAAATCAAAGAAAAAGTTTTGCTAACATCACAGCATTAGATGATGTATTTTTACAAGTTATTTTGTAATGAGCAGAATAAGCAATAAGTTGAAAAGTTAAAATGATTCAAAATGCTCCAAGAAACTTTCATTTGCAGTATAGTGTTACAAAACAATTGAGGCACAAACCATGTTCTGACATATATATACCAAGTATTTCTTTTGTCTTTTAAGTGAGAATTACATCTGTGTGAATATAAAACTTGACTTTGGATGACAAGATATAAGGCAAACTGAATAATCTCTTGGATTTTACATTGAAGTAGTCAAAATTAATTTGAATTTTACCCTCATGTTTATCTTAAGAAAGGAAAGGAATAAATGGATGCAAATGGAACTCACTGACCCAGGACAAGAGTGTCAACATTTTCCCCTTCTGAATAAAGAAAAAACATGAATATCTCAATGAAAAACTACTAATCAAAAGCAAACAAGAGGGCAATCCATTGAGTTGCAGATCTCATCTCCTTCATGACTTTACTCTTGGTATTCTAAGTTTGTTAAAAAGTATACCATTTGTTCACTCAGTAAGTTTGAACTTGAAGGGACTTACAGTGTAGGAGGAGTTCGCGACACACTTTTTCGCACAATTAAGGCCAATTGACCTTTGTCATTGTCCCTAAACACCAACAATTGGGCTACTAAAAATTAAAAATCTCTACATAAGGTGTGATTTTATGCCTTTTCCTACACGTTGACAAGCAGAAATGTTTAAACACCAATTGTTAGCTTTTTGACTTCAGAAATTAGACCTATGATCACCACTCACAAGTTCAAGTTTACATGATCAGGCACCTACCCACCAAGTCAGACTTGCTGTATAGGAAGAGGTTGAGACACACTCTTTTGATCACACACACACACGCAATCACACACTTCCTCACATGTCTGATGTGGGGTGAAGTACATATCTCATCTCCTCATACATTACATGTTGGGAGATAATAAAAATGTCTTACCCTGTTCTAAAATGTCATGTGAAATATGAAAGCACTGTCTAAGGCTTAAAAGGGTTATAAGAATTTCTAAATAAACATAGTAAACTAATTGTTTACATACTGTAACTTGTGTTCTTACTAGGCTTATAGACTTTCCCAGTCAGTACACACAAGTTTGATACTGGTGTACACTGCACACTTCAACAACATATGCTTGATGCTAACCATTCAAATCAGGCTCGTGGGAAATTTGCTGTCCTAGCGGCAAATCTTCATCAGCATACTATTGGGCTTTCATTGTAAAATACCCTTTCAGATATTTAACCATCGTTTACTAGTTGTTCACATCTAAAGTTTGTTTCAGAAGACCAAATGTAACCAATGACTACTTTCTGATGATTTCATAGCCTCATACTCCCCATCATTCTATCTGCAAATATTTTTGACACTCAGTACATTTTGTATGCAAAACTGTTTGTGGAGCCTCTGTCACTGTTCTTGTTTCTTTCAATGTGTTCAGCATATTATATGGTTACGGCAAAATTACAATGTGCTAAGAACATTTTGTCACATCTTCGTTTCTATGAAATGATACTAACATAAACACCAGCAGTCATTATAACCTTTTAAATGCTAGCTCAAAGTAAACTGAATGATTACAGTCCCATGAAAATGATCAGTTTTCTTATTGATTTTTTATGACTCTTGTCAGGGAACAATTATGTCAAATTTGCTTTAATGTGGTAAATAAATTGGCACTTAATTTGCATCCTGCTGCACTAGTTTTATCAAAGTCAGCCTGTGTTCTAAGAACCAGGTGCTTCCATCAGGGAGTGTCCATATATTCTGAACAGTGCCTAAGGTGGTGTGATATTCACTATAGAAACAGCTCTTTCACAGACCGGCTGTAACGATGTTTGAAACTGCATTGCTTAAAATGAAGTATGATATCTTAGAGTTTTGATTGGGATTAGGGCTGGGAGGGATGAAACAAAGTTGTTTACATGATCAGAAATTGCTTGGTAGTATGCCATGATCTTCACCACAAAGCAAGCAGTGTAAGTTTTCTCTGTTGTGTGTTACCCCCATTGTCATATCTTTACTGAAACTGTACTCTAAATTTGTATGTACTATTATTGAAGGTATTGTGTTATAACATTATAAAGTAACTATTGGAGATACATATTATATTAAATATTTAGAGATTTTTAAAGTGCAAAGCTTTTGACTTTAGTATTATGTGCTAAAAGCAAAGGAGGCAGTTTTCTGCAGCCCTGCCCAAAGCATTTTACCTCACATAGACATATCTACAATGTTAGAGAAATGTATTGGATGGTTGAAACCTTCCGGAAGTTTTTTTGAGTGGCTATGAGATACACAACTAAAGCATACTAGAATGTGGCCAGGAATGATTAACTTTGAAACACTGAACAAAGAAACCATATTTTCTTAGCTTGTAGTTGTAAGCATGCTATGACTTCTCTTTACTGAATTGAAAAAAAAACACATGCATGTGAGTAGTGAGAATTTAATGAATGTAGTGTTTTGTTGCTGTCATGCAATGCAGCTGAAATGAAGGAAGCACAGTTCATAATATCAAATTACAAACCACTAGGCATTCTTTAACATCCTTACTGTGTGTGCAGTTGCACAGAGAAGAATGTTTGCAGGAATCTGACATGAATGTTGCACACAGATTACTTTAGTTACTGTTCACTTTTTGTCTAGTAACTTTGAATTTATGAAGTGTGTTGTAAGATATTAACATTTCTAAAGGTTTGTTCAAAACATGCTCTTCAGTTTTGTACTTGGGAACTGATGTCCTATCTTTTATAGTTATTTATTATGACTTGCGTGACCGATTATTTCTTAATGTTAACAATAGACTACACAAGAATCGCTGTGTTACTTAAAACATTCAGTCCTTTAGACTCATAATAATATTGTTACTAATATTTTTATTTTGATATTGATCACTATTTTGAAGCCCTTGGCTAAGTGAACTTGTTTTTCCAATGTTTATATTTGTTTATGTAAAGTTTTAAATTTAATGTAATGATTCTTATGCATATGCAACTTGCATTTGGACAGTCATATTTATGTCAGTTTTACTTTTACATAGCAAAGGAGTTCTGCCCTTAATTGTCTTTGTAATTGTTATTGTTCATAAAATTAGTAAGTATGGGAACTCAAATAACATTTAAAGTTTTCATTTATCTAATAGTTGCAAATATTCCCCTAGTTTAAGCATCCTATAAAAGCTGTTCAAGAAAATGAAATACTCTCTTCTACAATTCAGATATTGTGAGTGAAAGTTTATCTCAGGTAAATCCCCAGTCATCTGTTGAGATCAAATGTATCTTAGAGGGATCCACTGCTGTTGTTAATAGACTGGATATCAAACTATCTATATCAGAGGGAGCAATAGATGATCGTGGAATAACACAAGAGACTGATCCAGACATCTCTGCTAACAGAAGAGAAGAAAATTACAGAGTATTCAGTGTGTCTGAAGATGATCAGTTCTTCTGTATCCTGTCACTGGGTGCATCTATAGTCGGATCAATCAATGTCACAGGCTTTGTGTACAGTAAGTATATAGTGTGGAATCTCTGTACAATTTTGATGTGTCATAAAGTCTCATAATGTCACCATTTTTGGGGTTAATCTATCAGAATTTGATTTGTTTCTAGTTAACACAGTATAAAGAATTTGCATCAGGAACATAACATTGTAATGGCATTGTCTAGATCAGAGGACACAATAGATGATAGTGGTAGGATATCACAATGGACAATTCAAGTTATTACTGCTAACAGAAAAGAAGTACCTTACAGTTACAGAGGTTATCAGTGTATCTGAACATGATCAGTTCTTCTGTGTCTTGTCATGGTTTAGTTATATACTTACAGCAATCAATGTCACAGGCTTTGTGTATGGTAGGTTTAAAGTGTGGAATTTGTGTTACATTATGGTGTGTCACCAAGAAAGTCGGTTAAGCACCAGCAAATGTTTGGTATTACACTGCATTACATATAGTCATACTTACATATACAGTAGTCATACTGCATTACTTGTAGTTAACAATCGCATACAAGGTGTGTTGTGGAAAAGTCAACATTAGGCTTATATAATAAACATAAAGTAGTAAAATTTTAAGAATCACTGGTTTATAAGAGTTTCTGTTAGATAAACTGAAATTCATATGTATTTACCCCCTCCCTCACCCAGATAGAAAAATTATTGCAAATTTAGAAACTGCGATTGTGTTCTCCTATTTACAACTCTCAAGAGTTGCTACCAATCAGAGACATGCCTAGTGAATTTAAAGCTATGTGTTGTTACTTGGAATATACATTCTTTTTGCCTTTTGATTACGTCACTCAATAGTTAAAATGATCTCTAATAGGGCAAAAATGATATCATTAATGTTAGCAGCAACATGAGTCAGGTGTACTCCTTGTTTTTACATAATACAACCCATTACAAGTTTTTAACAGATAATAGAATTGTAAGTTAGACAATCTTATAGTCTTCTTTTCTTTTCCTACAAACTTCCAGAGTTACCATCCATCAGAGACCCACCTACAGAGGTCACCAGGACTACTACCTCAGTAATCATTACATGGAGACCCTGGAATGAAGAGACTGATGTTGGTGATCCTCCTGTGGTAGCGTACATCCCATACTACAAGATGGATCCATCTCAGGATTGGATGAGTGGATCAAGGATCAAGGCTGACCAAACATTTGAATATACAGCATCAAGTCTGGAGACAGATAGAAACTATACATTCAGTGTAGCAGCAGTCAGGGAAGGGGAGGGTGGAGAGGGACCCAGAGGTCCAGCAGTAACCATCAAGACACTCTGTATTAGTAAGTATATTACAGGTAGTATTCTGTTGAATGCCACTGCTGCAAATGAACAAGAGTATTTTGCTATTAAGTTCAAATAGTATTGCCTTTAATAAAGCTGGATGTATTGATGGTCATATATTTCCTATTAGTTTTGATAAATGTAGCCATTTTTAGCATGCAAACATTGTATTCACAACTTTGAATACTGCTTGTATCATAGTTGCAAGAAATATTCCTTTCTTACAATATGAAGACTGAGGGGTCCTGTCTCTCTGTGTGTCTGTTAATTGTATATATTTAACAGTCAAACTCAATTGCAAGTCTAAAATGCCTATTAAATGTTGATCAATCACTATCAAACTCAATCACTATCAAACTCAATCATTTGTTGCACATGTCAGGAGCTTCAATATCAACATGCAAATTAGGCAAATTGTCTTTAGTAGTCAAAAAACTCCCCTGTAAAATTTGGCTTCTTCCGTAGCAATGCTTTCACTATCTGTCTGTATCATGCCTAAGCTTTACATCTCTGAATGTTGGACAAAATTTATTTGAAACATTTTCATAGGTGGAAACTTGATCATGAAGAAGGGTTTTATGATTGTATAAACTTGTGTATCATGTTTTGTTTTGATGTAATACTGATTTCAAGTTTTAAGTTTTATTAGAAAACAAAACAATCTCAAAGGATTATTTTTCACTGGAGCTAAAACAACATTTATGAAGAGCGTAAATACAAAATATTAAAATTATGTGTGCAAACAGAAGTATAGAATAAGTAAGCAATATGAAAAGTTCAGAAAGCCAATAAAAATTCAAATGAATGTAACATAAATGCAACACAACGATCTGATCTTATTACATTTGTGATTGTACTATTCCGATAATATTATGTTACTGTCACCATACATAGGAAGAGAGTTAAGTTATGTACCATGTACATTGAAAGTGAGAAGAAACATTTACTATCACCTGACATGACTTTCCCTATGTTGTTTTCTACAGATGTTGTTCCACAGATGGTCAGAACAACTTTAACTGCTACAAATGATGTAACTGTGACATGGAAGGTAAGATAGTTTGAAATGTAGGACTGCTTTTGTTGGCAAGGGGTGTTAATCAGTGTAAAATTATTCTGGGAGAGCCAGGAGATTTATTAATAGGAGACTAAAAAGTAAACCTTGTCATTAGCGACAAAGATATTTAAGTGTAGATTGTTTTTACTGCTCCTATGTTGAAATCATTTAATTTATTAGATCAATTTAAGCTTTGATTTGTCATACTGAGTTCTTAGAGCAAAAATATACATTGAGATTTTGAGATGCATTTTTTTATTTTGAGATGCAGTTTTGAGATGCATTTATGAAACTTTAGTTTAACTCACATTTTAATGTCATTATCCATTGATGAGTTTTAAGAGAAGAAATAAGTCCTCATTAGTGGCCCTAGCTGTCATGAAGTCTGACATGATGTGCTGGTAGTTAAAACATGATATTCATGGAAAATACAGGAACAAATTATAGAAGAAAATAACAGTTTCAAGGAAGTAAAAGACCAATACTTCAGTGTGTAGTCATTAGATGACTGTATCATTCAGTGGGGAATGAATGATGGATTAAAAGAAATTATACAGGAAGTGGTTTAGTTCATTATTATCAGTTGTATAACATGGTATGCTCCTAGTGTCACAGTTGCTTTGATTTTCTTGACAGCTACAGTATAATGGCATGAGCAGTGTTTCCTGTTGTCAGTTGTTTCTCTTAACAGTTCTTTTTTCACATCTCACTACTGTGTAAGCTGCTAGTTCACTTTATGTGCTTTCCTTTTAAACATAACAGCAACCAACGGTGCAGTGCAGTACTGGAATCACTCAGTTTACTATTTACTATGAGATAGAGGGCGATGTTTCTTCCAGACAAGAGGCTGGAACAGCAGATCCAAATGCTGGGAATTTTACAGTTGATGGATCACTTCTAGAACCAGGGACGACCTATAACATTGCAGTGACTGTTACTACAGACCAGGAAAGTGCTCTGAGTGAAGGACGTACAGTGACTGCAACAAATCCCACTGGTAATCTAGACAGGATCAATAATAATTTGGGAATTTATAAAATGCTTTACAAAGAAGTTTTGACATTCTCGATGAGTCGTATTATTTAATAAAGTCTATGCCTTGTTTTAAATACTGCTTGTACATCATAATGAGTCTTCCATTTAGAGCTCTCTAGAATCCTGGTATTCAACATTTTTTCACTTCCTGAACCCAATTTTCACATTGTTCATCATGGCAACCCTCCAATAGGAATCCATGAAATATTATAATTATAAATAAGTTCTTAATATAGCGCCAAATACCAAAAGGCCTCTAGGCGCTTTACAAAACCTAAGAAAATAAAAAGGCCTAATACAGAGCTCTGCAAGGGAAGAGGTACCTCCTCACGTTTGAGAAATTTCTACATGATTTAGGGTACTTAGATGCAAAGTGGTGTTATATTTTGTCACCACAGACCGGGAAAGTGCTCTGAGTGAAGGAAGTTAAGTGACTGGAGCAAGTAACAATGGTAATACAGAATGGATCAATATTAATTTGGGAATGTAGTGAAATGTGTTACACAGACGTTACCAGTTGATAGGTCCAAATTGATAACTGAATGTAAACTTAAACAAATTTAACTTCGACATTTCCAGCTTACTGCCCAAAAACTCAGTGAAAATAACTCTGTTCTATGATATGTTCATATTAATAGTCATTATTTGTATTGAGTTATCTGTCATTTTTTGGGGTTAAACATTTTTAGCTGAATAAATGTGCAAGCCCTGCCCAACAGATCATGCACACATCAAATCTCTCTGCTTTGTTTACAACCGTTAGGCCTAGGATTTACTTTCGCTTCCGTGGCTTTCCTGTGTTAGGTCCATTCTCTTGAATAGTATCTTTCCTTTGGTCTTAACGATGTAGCTTGCAAAATTGTGTGATTTCCTTCCCTTGCAAGGAATAAACAGGTGTTTTCAGATGTTTCCTCCGTGAAATTGGGTAAAAAAGTGGACAATACAAGTATATATAGGTAACATTTGTGTAACAAACATGCTTGATATGGGCGGTCTCAGTGATTTTACGGTAAATTGTTTGCGCCATAAGGGCAACAGAAAATAAATTTATTTCTTTCGATTGCGACAGCTTTTATCCATTAAACCCACTTGGTCAGAGTGCATTTAGAATAAGAAACATTGAATCTGCTTCGGAATTGTTTTCCAAAATTCATCAGCAAACACGTATTGCGACTTTAACAAAACTGTAATATTAAACAAATTCAAGTTGTCAATCTCTAAAGAGTAACTAGTGTTTCTCTAACTTTTCATTCAAGCGAGTGAGCCTCCTTCCCCACCTGTTTATCTAGTTGCCCTGGTGATTCCAGTCCTGCTCATCATTATTCTGTCGGTGGTGATAATCAAGCGGTAAGGTGGCCATCATATTTAAATATTAGGTTTGGTACTAGAGCTGAATATGAACTGCCTGATCATTCCCCTGATTGATCTGAAGTGGATTATCTGGGATTCAACCAATGGTTCGGTCGGGACTGTGAACTGGCTGGGAGGGACCAAAGGGAGGTGGGAGGTTTGGCATAAATTCAGATAGTCTGGCAATTCAGGGCACAGTCCAGCATGTCCTCTCACTACATCAAAGATATCCAACATTTCTAATCAAAGAATTGAAGCAAACCTAAAAGATCAGCATCATCTTTTTTTGTTTTTTGAGGAGAGTGTGGGTGGGAGGGGAGCATATTTAACCTAAATAAGTTCCCACAAAATTGTAAAGATGGTTTATGAACCATTAGGTTGTTAATGTTTCCTCCATTTTGATGCTAGTGGACAAGCCAAGGAACAAACACCTCTGTTTTCTTTTGATATTTGGAAGGACGTGCCTGCATGTCTCATGTTAGTTCGTTTGTAGATTCCAAGACAAACTTGAATAGGTCTATGGTCTACCCTCTCCCTTTCAAACAAAGGAAAATATATAATTAGATCTTCCCAATTCTTTATAAATGTAATGCAAATGCTAGACGAATTTTTTTTTTCAATTTGTCTAACAATCATGAATAGAATCCGTCGAAAGCCTGCGAGTGAGTCTAAACCAGTAGATGTACAAGATGTTGATTATGTTAATGCTGGTGAGTATGTTTCTAGTTAGTTCTTAAGGTACGTTGTCACTTAAAACATGTTAACGTGACTGTTAATCAGGTTTCTAGAGTTCACCCTTTCACCTATGAATACCAATACACACTTGAGTGTCTGTGGATTGAACCTTTTTTTTAAAAGACTTGATATTTTAAAATCCTTTTAGTTTTGATTTCTGACCTTACTATAACAAGTGTCATATTCGAAATATTCTATTACTATATATTGATCTTAAATCAACCACAGGGTCCTTTTTCGTTTAGTGGTAAGGAAATAATTGTTTATGCACTGCACCATAAAGTTGTTCCTCTCTTACTAATAGCATTTAATGAAAACCATTATGAGGTATACATAGAAGCTTGGTTGTAAACATGTAATGTTTCAGATTAAATCTTCCACCAAACAATGCACCTGAAATTAATTTCAGGAGTAACTGATGATCCTGAAGATTACATAGCTCTAGAGGAACGATCCAGAAATACTCCAGCCCCAAAATATCAAGATCTTACTGAGAAAGAAGCTCCCACACAAGTATCAGGGTATCAGAGAACCATCCTTGGAACAGCTGATGCAGCACCCAAGGCTATGCCTCGTCAGGGCATTAAGAGGCAGACCGACTACCAGTATGAGGATGTCAACCTTGGAGAAACAGATGCTCGTAAATTACCAAGCGTTCCTCAGCCAGACCTGCAAAGCGAAGATGATACAGAATATGAAGTCCCTGAGATGTTTGAGGAATACACAGGAGTACACATTAACACTCTCGGAGCTAGCAAACCAATAACACCAACACCAATGAAGATTACTGAGTATAAGACTTTTATGGGTAGAGAAAGGTCAAAGGTCATTAGTGAAATTGCCCAACAGTATACAGTGAGTAGTAAATTTTGTTTTTTTTACCCAGCTACAAGTCACAAGGCCTAACTTTTTTTAGTGTTATCCTTTACTATGAGGAATATTACTTAGAAGCTTTGTTGTAATCATGAAATGGTTTTAGAATAGATCTGCCAAACAGTGGACCTGAAATTAATTCTGGGAGAAACTGATGATCCTGAAGATTACATAGATCTAGAGGAACAATCCATAAATACTCCAGCTCCAAAATATCAAGATCTTACGATATTGTTACTTTCTCATTTATGTACCCTTCCTACATCAAAATCTGAATTATTCAGTTTGTCAGTAGGATCTTTCACGAGTCATTCACACAACCGTGTATAGACAGATAATGGCTAATACGTTAGTGCTAGTGGATGTGAAGTTAAGGGTAAATTTACTTTCTGTATGAAGGATCAAATTATATTAGTGAATAAAGTGAATCCTGTTTAGGTCGCAAGTGGACTCTGGGACCTCTTTGCTTAACTTTTTGTGGGTTCCTCAGCCTTTGATAAAAAGTTCCATTTTTTAAACAAATAATGGAAATTATTTGGAGGGTTGTGAAGTAATTTTGAAATACATTGAATTGTTATAAAAAGAATTGTTAAGAATTGTTATGACTAGGCAAATTGCTGCAACTTGAAGATTTTCATATGTTTACATTGTGATTGGTCAGGCTTACCTTACATGTTGTATGTGGATGAGATTAATAATGGTTATATTTGTTCACTCTCTTTAGTAATAGTACTAAAATGTCTTGTCTTTGGTACAAATATGTTAACAGGTACTATGAGCAATTGTAGAAGTTTACTTATCATGCAGTAGTTAATATATTCTGTTGGTGAATATGAGAAATAATATATAATATGAACTGACTTTGATTAGATGATCTATATTATTGTGTAGTTCATTTAACCAGGATCAGGTTAAGTAATGGTAAGTTACCTTGAAGATTAATATGTAAAACAATTTTAGTTTGAAGTCACTAAAATTAACAGAACAGACTGTGTTAAAAGTTGTTAGTTTACATAGCTGGTGACCAGAAAGTATAGCATCATGTTGACCAGATCCTTTAGTAATCAAGTCAAATCAATATTCCTTTCTGTTTTACTACATATTAGTGTCATATTTAACTGATTTGGAAGCAAGAGAGGAACACTGCAACTGGTAACTTATCTTCATCATGTCTTCTCGATTGCTATAGTTTAGTGTCCTTGTTCTTTTCACTGCTTCAGAAATCAAGCTTGTTTTGTTTTCTTGCATCAGGCTCTCAAAACAGGACAGCAACACCCTTGGACTGCAGCTGTCAAGTTACAGAATAAACCAAAGAATTTCTTCAAGGCTCTCTTGCCATGTAAGTTTAACATCATAATCTTGTTCCATTAGAGTTATATTTCATGTTACCAGGTCATGTGACATGTTTGTCATTTCTAGAGTGTTCAGTATGTTTTTCTTCCTCTTAAAGCAATTACATGATATTCTATCAAAATTATGTCAAGAATACCAAAGATTAGACTTAAAATGAAGTTTTCTTACAAGGACAAATACTCTTTGCGTGTGACAGTAAAATAAGGATGAAAGGTGTGGATCTTTTGGAATCATTTTAAGAATCTTTGCAAGGATGTACTGCTGCACTCCACAAATGTTGTTATGATTACCTTTTAATTCTACTATTTTACCAAGATGATCATTCAAGAGTTAGGCTGGATACAGATGGTAGTTTTGTTAGGTCTGACTATATCAATGCCAGTTACATCAAGGTAATTCTACTGTAAAATATAGCTGCTGCTTTTAAACAGTCACATGGAGGCAACTCTTCCTGCTGCTCTATATCCTAGCTGCTTTAGACAATTCTGTAGAATAGCTGCCATAGAAATGTTAACAGAGTGTCTCAACTACATACTTTATGATGCTGTTTAATGCTAGTCGAGACTTCATGGAGCTCTGTGGTGTAAGAAAGAGTTGCTGTTTGGTTCCACTAATTCTATTTTAATTCCATCTTGAAATAAGTTTAGATGTGATTGGTTAAAAACGAATCATCTACATTAGCCCCATAACTGGCTTCAATGTCTAAAACATATTATAATGTGAATTATAAGAATATTCCTCTCATACAAAGATAGTTATCAATCATTAGATAATCACGGTAAATCTTCCTTGCTTAAAGCATTAATGTCATTTTAGAGTTCACATCTATTTATGAGACAGAAAATAATTCTTTATGAGCAATTTCATATGTGATTGGAAGACAAAAAGAGATTCAGGATAACTGACCATCAATATATTAGCAATGAGTAACTTGTTTACTCTTAAGACTAGCTAGAGATTTTGCAGCAAAATTTTCCTTAACAAAAAAAAAACATTTTTGTTGTTGTGTATTATTGCACTCCTTTAGTGGTTATACTCAATAAAGTTAACCTGGTTCAGTGGGTTAATGTCTCAAATTTGATTAGTCCACAAATGTCCATTGCATGTCTCTGCAGGTAGGCTGGTGATGGGCTGAATTAACAATACCATGTTTCATGACTGTTGCAATTTGTCTTTGTTTTAGTTGTCATACACATAGTAACATTGTCATTGCCTAGAAGTTTGCTATTATAAAACACAATATGGTGGTATTTCTGGTTGCAAGGTATTGCTTTGGGAACAACAGCTATCATTGCAAGAATTTGGGGTTAATTAACAGTCTACCATGCATTTATCTCAGGGTAATGCATGAACAGGGATATAACTCTATAGCTGGATGCACTCGGCCTACACTGCTTGAGTTATACACCCCGACCGTTCCTGCATTGCCCAGCAATAAATGCACGGTACACTGTTGATTAACCCTGTTCATTAATACAAAGGACTAAATAAAGGTTTATTTTCATCTCGGTATGTTACAATAATTAGCCTATTCATTGAACAACACTAGTTGTATATACAGCATAACAATCTGATGCAAAGGCATACCTTGCCTGTGTCCAAGCATAGCAAAATGAGAAGGAAGTGACACTAGGGCATTGGTGTACAATGGATATGTACTAAGTATAGTACACTATATACTGTGCTATAGTTAATTTTGGGTCATAAACTTGTGAACAATTCCATCAAGAAATTCAAGTTCTAAAACAAACAGCTAACTTTTTGTGTAGTGCAATTGCTTTAACATTCGATCACACAGATATAGGCATAGGATCATACCAGGATCGTAAGGCCATTTTTCCTAGATGACCGCTTAATGCTGTTATATTCACATCAATACCAGCATTTTAAATAAGATTATCGTTGTCGAACGAACCCTATGGTTATTATACTTCATGCTGAAAGCTAGCTTTCTCAGTTTGGTGATCATTTTGCCAAGGGGTGTTAACACCTAAGGAGCTTGTTGCTATACCATACTGTGTTTGCCTGAACTAGCTTGGGCAGAAAACTGGGATCTGGATTAAGCTTGCCGATTTACCATTTTCTATTTTCAATTATGAATTTGCCATTGAGTTTACCTTGCATCATCCATAGGTTAATGCAAGGTCAGCTGATGTCGAAGGGCGGATCAGATTTGAGAACATGTAACAAATATGAATGAATAATGCTCTTTTATAATCCCGGTGGAAGTTAACATGTTTCCTGCAGATAGAAACATTAAAACTCTTATAATACTGGTATGAGGGATGATAACTTATACAGCAAGTAGCATAGAGTGGAATAAGTAAGTATACTATTCATTAAATAAGTGACTTAAGTGTATATGAGAGTGTATATACTTATTCCCTGTGTAACGTTTGCCTTAAACATGAATTGAGAATTTAGAAATTTAGAAAACAAAGATCAAAAGAAAACCATTGTTGTTCAGATTTGTATATGTAGTAACCTACATGTAACAGGACTGCTACCATTTATGTTTGATGTAGAAAGTGTACACATTAGTTATTTGAGAACTGTAAAATTGTAATCTCGTAGCTCAAATCTTGCTACTTACTAATCATCCTTTAGAGGACTAAGGAAACAAAACTAAAGAAACCTATTCTGTGTTTGGGGGAGGGGGTTGTGGGAGAGGGGTTGTTGGAGGGGGTTGTGGGAGGGGGGTTGTGGGAGGGGGGTGGAGGGTGGTGCCAGACTTCGTTCACACTGATATACAAGTATGTGCTGTCAAATATGTCCACTGCCAAATCACAGATTCGTTATTGTCGCTCATATAGAAAGGGATATGTTGGTGAAGATATGCCAACAGTAATACTATAGCTGTTTTAGTTTCACTGCTTAGACCTCAATCAGAATTTAAACTTGCTTACAATTAGTAAAACTAGTCTGTGAAGACTGAAATACAGTATAGGACAGGAGAACTAGAAGATCCAAATTTGTATTAGAAAACTGCTAATTACCAGAAGATAACTAAGTATTCAAATTTGTGTAGCATTTTCAATAGCTCTGAATTTTCTTCTCATTGAATAAGATTTGTAGAAATCTGCAATACATCTTTACTCATTACAGAACCACCAGGGGAAGGTTTCGTTCATAGCAGCACAAGGTTTGTAAAGATTGTCATTATTTAGCATTTTGTGGGAATAACTGTCCTGTATAGATTGATCGCTTTGTAAAACATTCTGAGCTTGTACTCTTTATTAGACGAACATTGGTGTCCAAGGATATGCCTAAGTTGTTGTTCTTCTAGAACATTTTAGATACATAGATGCTAAGCTATTTTTGAAAAATGCTTGTTAAAATTCGTAGAGTAAAACTTGTGGTAAAACTTGTGGCTTGAATCAAGTAGAATATATATAAAGTGCCCTAACATAATTTTATTACATAAAATATATGATAAACTAAAGAGCTGTTATAATGAAAGCAATAAGTTTTACGGTTTTGTTCTTGATGCTTCCTTTCCTCTGTCTTGGTATGTTGAGTCACTAGATTTATAGAAGTCAGGATAATATCATTTGTCATACCCTTTGTTATTAAATTCAGTGTTGATTAGCAACAGACTTATTTCTGTACCTGCTTTCTTTTCCTATAAGATACTATTTTATCTAATGTTAACAGAAATAAGCTGACCCACCTTTTTACAACTGTTGTCTTCAATATTGGCTGTTTAAACACTTTAAAATATCAACAGCCTTTATTATATTTCTAGATGGAATGTTCATGTAGGCTGACAATAGTGTTTTTTGTCTTCTTTTCTCCTGCCTTCTTGTAAGACTGTCTATTTTTACAATGAAATGATTCCTTTTGTGTGGTTACTTGTGATTATCTCTTTAGAATAGTACTTGATAAAATAAGGAAATGTTGTGGTAGTAACTTGAAGATTAAAGTTTAAATCATTGATCTCCATAACCAACTGTTTGTATATATTTTTTATGTTCCTGTGATATTTCTTACTGTTCTGAAGCACCAAGGGAAGGTACAAAGGAAGATTTCTGGAGGATGGTTTGGAAGGAAGATGTAGAAACAATAGTGATGCTGGTAGATAAAGATGGAACTGAGCAGGTAAACATTATATGGATTGATATATATGTAACCAGGTGACCTAGGTTAGATAGATATGTGCATTATCCAGATCGAGAGCCCTAAGGGTGCCTTGAGGGTGTTACTAAAATCTTGTTCTGATAGGGCGCCCACGTTTTCATGTGTGGTCCATCTGCTTCTCTGGTCAGAGCAGACATCCATTGTAAGAGGAGAAACTATTATTTAGTTTTTACTAAAATATCGTTATAATATACGAATGGAGTGACACCAGTTCGGTGATTATTTATTAGAGATACTCACAGTGGCCTTTATAGATAGTTTGATGCCTTCCTGGTAACTATCGGGTGTTTCAAGGTCGGAAACTGGTCAGGAGAGAATCACAACACATATCCGGTCTACTTTGGTGCTCGGCAAGTCAGCGACATCGTCATACAACGGGGCTCATCTATTTGGGTTTTAATTAAGGGGTGTATTTAATTAAGGGGAGTATTTAATTAAGTCAAGTTTTAAATTTAATAGTGTAAGATTTTTTATTTGTTTATGGTTGCTCGGTTATCACCGAACAACTGACTTAGTATCCTTGCTTGTGTTATTTTAATAAACAAGGAAATAGCAAAAGCATACCGTAAATTCTCGAGTCGGTTTGAATCTTTCTAAATCATTCTTTTTGGGGCTTGACCTGGGATACATATATATGTAAGGAGTAAATGTGAAACGATGAAAACAACCAAGCAATAACAAAAACAGTATTAAGAGAGAGATGTGTTGAACCGCACTAACATGGTCAAGACCATAACAGATGAATATGATGTAACATGTTTGCATTTCTGTGTAATTTTATATTTTTATTTCAATAACAACAGCAATCTAAGGATGCACAATACTGGCCAGAGGTCAATAGAAACCAGAAATATGGTGCATTCACAGTACTGTTGATGGAGACAACAGCCTTCAAAAGCTACATACTCAGAGAAATTAATGTTATAAAGGTAAGACTTAATATTTTTTCTCTGCTGATATGATGAATATAAATCAAACTCATATCCACAATAAAAACTATATATCTCACTTGTCTGTGAGTATTTAGTACTAAGGTGTTGTTGATTAGGAAATAAACTTAGGGCACATGAATATGCAGTGATTGTTTGCCATATTATGTTTGGACAAATGTCATTAGAAAATTCACAGAGGCTGTTTAATCAAGATTTCATATTTATTTATATAAGCAATTTTAAAAATACAATAATACATCTAAGTACAGAGTGATATGAGTTAATGCTTAGAATAAATATTGCCATGTTTGGTGCTTATAAAAACACTCGAAGGATAGAAACTCTGTGTAATTCTCATGGAACCCTTATTGTGTCAAAGTCTATTTCTAGATCAAAGATATTTGTGTTTTCCATTAGCTGGTCGTGAATTATCTTTCAAAATGAATTGAAGATATTTCAATGCTTGCACCTAGTAAAGTGGAGAGATGGCAGACCTGTGCCAATAATGTGCTTAGCACTCCTAATTGTAGATTCCACTTAACTAAGGATATATTTCACTTAAGTAATCGAAACAGACTATAATATTCAATTTTGATTACATGACAGCATGGCAGTTGTAAAATTACGCTTCGATATTATGTTTAAATAGTCATTCAGTGCAAAGAGTGATAGTTTCTTTTTGAGTAACCATCATATGTTGTTGTTGTTTTATACTCCTTTCCAAACTCTTCATCACAATAAGATGCTTGCTTGAATTGTTATGAATAGTACAATATAGCAGCATTAGAACCTTACTTTGTTAGGATGCCATCAATTAGTTGTCAATATTGTCCGGCAAACCATATTCTAATCCTTGGTGGCTATGAATGTGTAAGACACTGGGGGCATTCATTCCCCACAATGTATTTGTTTTAATGAGTTGTAAATGTACAGCTTAGAAGAAGAAGTTTCACACCAAGATGATAACCAGATGAAAGAGATGACTAACTTGAAGGAGGTGTTCGATTTGGTGTCATTACACTGATAATAACTTCAAATCATTTAACAACATATCAAGCTGTTTGCTTCATTAGTCTTTGATCTGTTGTGTTAAAATTATTTAAGAATCATTTAAGAATCATCGCGAGTTCCTGCTTGCGGGAAGATCACATATACATACATACATACATTTAAGGATCATGGGAATGTAAACAATGTGGACTCAGTCCATTGTTTTATTTTGTGAAATGCATAGCACTGTTATTTCAGAGAAATGAATGTTTTCAAGGTAGGACTATTACTACTTACCTATACATTTGCTCTGATTTTATTAATTACACCTGTTATAGGCAAAAACATCAGTCCTGCTGATGCAGTCAAACAGCTCTCAAAATGCACACCCTCAGAAAATGAATGGCAATAAACATCTCTAAATAGATATGTATGAGGTATAACTAGTTTATAAGACACATAAGGAGGAAGCAAATGTGTATCATTTTACACTTTTTTTAAATTATTGTACCCTTTATGAGAAAATCAAACAGATTGACTATATTACATTACAATAGTGTAATTGTGTAACTTGTGTTGTAGAGGAGCACCATCTACAGAATCAGAGTTGTTATTTCTATTTGATTTATATAATTGGGATTACTTAAAATAATTATCCTTAACTTCTGTCATTTGTTACTCTTGTTTCGTCTCTCATGATGATGCAAAGAATGAAAGAAGAATTTGTACAGTGAATAAATTAACATTTAATTTGTTTAATCCCACATGGCTGTGTTGTTTACAGTAGATCTGTTCAGAATCATGAAATACAATGTTGACTATTTGCTGCCTCACTTGTGTGTTATTTATTACATTGTTACATAAGGGTAATGAGAAAGTCCTTACTTCTGTAAGACAGTATGAGATTCCATGCTGGAAGTATGGAGATGATTGTATTTTGTTTTCTAAATTGTGTTACTTTTATTGGGTTGTCAGAGACTTTAACTTACATCTTGTGTTTTGAAAGGAGTATCATTATCAACCTTACAGGCTTTCTGTTCAAATTACAAAATAGTTAACTATACAATGATACTTTAATACCATCAATCAGAAAAGTGAGTACAAGGTTCTTTGAGCGTCATCCTAATTCAAATTTAGTTTCATCTGTAGAAACAAAAAGAGACCATATGGCAGTTTGAATAATCATCTTTGTTATGCTTTTACCTAACTCTTGATTACAAGGAGACTTTTACTTCAAACGCTTGTTTGTTACATAGTACCATTGGTTATTAGATCAATGTCTGAACAGCAAATAATGAAACAATACTGAAGGAAGAAGATACTGGATTTACTTTGGATCAGTTTAGAATAAAAATCAGTGCCACTCCTTTATAAGCTCTTGTATTATCATTTCAGGGTAATGAGAAATTTCATACTTCTGTGATGCAGTATGAGATTCCCTGTTGGAAGTATGGAGGTGTTCCTTCTGAGTCTGCTGACCTCATCTCTGTCATCAAACAGATCAAGAAACATCAGAAAGGAGGCAAACATTTACTGGTCCATTGTAGGTAAGAACACACAGAGTGGAGACAGAAATGTTAAATCCCAGAACATTTCACATTCCTCATTAACCTATTTAATATAGACTCATTCAGGATGTTCTCATTGAGGTGATTTACTTTCCTATAGAGTTCATTGAAGACAAGAAATTTCAATTGTTGACAAACATATTAATTTTGTATCTCTCATTTTCCTTTTTCAAGTAATGGTGTTGGTGCTACTGGTACATTCATTAGTCTCTATGATCTGATGGATGTCATTAAAACCAAGAAGGAAGTCAGTGTGTTTGATGTCATAGAGGGAATGAGAAAAGACAGGGTGAACATGGTACTGACTAAAGTAAGTATATTTGATACATAGAGTAATGGTTGTGGTGCTACTGGTATATCCATTACTAGTATCTATGATATAATTGTGTCTGTAAGAATTGATGGTCAGGAAATACTGCATCAGTTTGTAGGAAGACAACTAGTCTCTAGAATTCCTTACATTTGATGAGGTCAATATGCTTCTTTTCAATGTTAGCTCCAGTATCTCTTCATCTTTGATGCTTTGTTGGAAGCCATGTTGTCTCCAGACTCTCAGATGTCATGTGATCAACTCAAGAAACTTGACATGTCATCAATGAAGGCGAAATGCAAGAAGGAATTCCAGGTAGGTGTATTACTGATTTATGATTAACAACATATTGTTTTAAGTGTTATACTAAATATGTTGGTATTACCAAATGGTGTATTAATGTATGGTGTATTACTTAGTGGTGTACTACTTTATGATGTATTTAATATATCAGTAATTTGGTATCCAATTAGAAAAGTAGGCAATTTTACATGATGAGCACAGTCAATGTGTATTATTCTAAAAAGAATTAATGCTTGAATTTTTTAGATATTGCAAGAAACTACCAAACATCAGGAGGACTTGGAAACCCTAGCAGGAAATTCATCTGAGAATAATCATAAGAACAGGTTCCCTGATCTCCTTCCAGGTGAGCTACTGTCAGTAAATTTTAGTTGTGTAACAAAACATATGTTTATAACATGGATCAATAAATTTGTCACCCCAAGTTAGTTATTGATGGTAGGTTATTTCCATTATTGAAATTTCCATATTACTCTTTTACAGTGGACAAATTCAGACCAGTCTTGAAATCCCCAGGCAACTTATTTGGTTCCAATGATTACATCAATGCTACTTTTGCCAAGGTTTATGTGTAATGTACCTATCTGGTCTCTAATTACTTTATATCTAATCTAAAAGCAACTGAGTTTTATTTTGTGGAACATTTCTTATATGCATATGCATCAGAAAGAATTATTTAAACTTCTCCTGCAAGATGTGGAACCTTAGAAAATATGTAGATACTAAGTTGTATTTTTTTCATTGCATTAACAAGATGTTTGAAATGTATATATCCCAGATTGCTCTAACTAATAATGGTCATAATACATACATATTTTCAGGACATTTCACAGAGGGGACTTATAATGACCCAATCACCTCTAGCCTCAACCATAGAAGACATTTGGAGACTGGTCTTTGAATATGACTGTAAATGCATTGTAATGTTGAACACCATAGATGATTCTGATGAGGTAGGTGTCTAAATAAGAAGCTTGTTTGCACAGGTTAGTGTTTGAAGCCTACAGAACATTTGAGTGTTAATCAAGAGTTGCATTAACCCCAATACCACCTGACTTACAATAACTTAAACAGCATATGCAGAGAATAATTTATAATATATTGATAAAATAATAATTCATAAATGTTCATCTTGCTACACACAAGCTCATATGAATTACATTTATTTAAATACAAGAGATTACATGCTCAATACTTAAACCACAAAGAATATGCACAAACTTCAGAATTGTTTTCCTAACTGAAATATATTTATTGTCCTGCATATGTGAAGTCTGCTGATTGCATTTTTTGTAACACTAACTGAAAATTAGTTTTTAAGTTGTAACAGCCTCATGAGATATGTCCTACAACTAACTTGATGTTTAAGGGATAGTGTCCGAGAAAGATAAAGAGGGGAAGAAACGTTTGGCAAAAATGCATCTCTAACCACTTTGGTCAACCAATCATCTAAAGTAACTTAGTAGACAGTTCAAACATTCAGCTCTTCCAAACTTAGTTTACAATTTCATTGTCACAACAAAGTAGTTAGGTTTATGCTACATTGAAGATTGTTGTGTCTTTTGGAAGTATTTGTAAAGGACCTATATCAAAGGACTTACGTTTTTTTCAAAATGAGTTACTATTCAACACAAACAGTGCTCACTTGGCTTTAAGGATGTTGCGAAGAACAGTGAGAACCACAATTTAATCAGATAATGTCGTAGTTTTATTGAAAACATCTAAAAATGAAATAAATAATATTACAAATTTATGGTAAATAATAAGGATGGGGTGACAATACATGCTTTGTAAGAAGAGAGTTTCCCGGGGGGCTGTGTTTTGTTTTAATAGTATTACTCTTTCCTTTATATTTAATGAGTAGTTTTATAATTTCTCTCCTTTCTATTTTACAGTCTCTAACAGTTTATTGGCCTATTGGCCACAATGCAGCCACTTCTCATGGTCTGATGACTGTGATTTGTAAGAAAATTGACGAAAGTGATGTGTTCACTAGGAGACAGTTTGAAGTCAAACATAAAAGAGCTCAGGTATGCAACCAGTTAGTATAATAATTATGTCCTGTTGTGTGTCAACATCATGTTATCATTTGCTCTTGCACTTTGTAGCCAAAGAATACTTTCCCATAACATTCTTTCTTTATTACGACTCATTCACATACCAAGCAGCATGTGGTGGGTGTGTATGTCTGTTTTCAGTGGTTGATTTCTGCCCACTGTTAATGAGAACCAACTGTAAGAGAAACTGTTTCATTACTCTGAAAAACTTAATAAAAAAATTGAAATTAATTAAACTCAGTCCTTCAAATTTTGTCATAATTTCCAGTCAGTTTTCTACAGTTGATTTTATAGTTATCTCTTGTACATTTCTCTGTGTGTGGGAATGAGCTAATACCTTTCACTGTATATTTTAGAAGGAGTATTCTTATTGCAGATAAAATAACCCATTGCAATAAAATATAATATCTCACTCAACTTTAGCAAACTTTTAATTGCAAACTTCATCAGGCAAATCTTGTTACATTAATTTCACACATTTACATTTAATTGACAAATGCATACACTTATGTTTAATGTTTCAGAAATCCCTTTTGGTGGATCATTTCTCCTTCCATGGATGTCCTGGAAGTAAACCTGATGTGCATAAACTCAGAGAATTCATCAAGTACACCAGAACTAAAGGCACTGGTCCAATTTTAGTACATTGCATGTATGTATCATAGTCTATTAAACTGAATCATTGTAAACCCTTATAGAATTCATGTAATACATCAGAACTAAAGACCCCAGTCCAGTTTTAGTACATTGCATTTATATGCAAATATTGGGTCAATTGAGGCAATTTTAGCCCAGTTTAGCCCTCCCAGGAGCAGCGTACGAAAATTGTTTACGACTGAGTAAAGAGGTATGTTTACAAGTGACGAAAACTTCAGGCACTCGTAGCCAAAAATCTACATGGTCCTGATACGGAAAATTGATGGTGCCATGAAAGGCCAACCTATCATTTATCCAGTGATGGGTAGCGTTTAGCTAGTGAGAACTTCTATCTAGACTTAAAGACCACATTACTTTGGTGATCTAGTGTGTAAGTCAATGGGGCTTTTAATGGTTGTGTGCTACCCTATGATATATAAATGCCACAAAAAAGCAGATCCTAATTGATAACATAGCAAAAAAGTTGTTCTCCTGCTCCTAATTGGCACTTTTCCTGAAGGAGAACACTTGTGGCGGATTGTTACAGACGATATGTAGGAGTATGCCACCATTGACTGTTAAACTGAATCATTGTAAACACTTAGAAAATTCATCAAATACATCAGAACTAAATGCTCTGGTCCAGCTGTAGTTCATAAACACATTATGGTGTTGGTCTAATGAAAAACTTTATTCCATGATAATTAAATCACTGTCTGTTTTTCCCTTCTCTTCTCCCAGTAATGGAGTTGGTTTGAGTGCTGTCTATGTCACAGTAATCTCTGAACTAGAGAGAATTGAAAAAGAGGACGCTGTTGATGTATTTCGAACTCTGCATAGACTACGAAAGCAATGTCC
>KN882213.1:528136-549133 GCA_000934455.1 Apostichopus parvimensis
TGACCATGATAATCCTTAGTTATATACCCCTGACTAGGACATGATCAGTAAATCATTAATGTTATTGCTTTGACTGCTTCGTCTGTAGCCAAGGTTTTAAATGAGTTCACATCATGAGGTCAATACAGACCTTTAGAGTAAATGTGGCTGTGTAGGCCTATTGAGGCATTCCACCTTAAGTAGATGTTTTTATGTAAGTTGTCCATTTTCCTTTCATTCCCAGGATGAATACCTTCTGTGTTATGAGCTTCTTAGAGATCATCTTAACAATCCAGAAGAATATGCTGTTGTCTTCTAAGATGGAGCTGGATTAAATGAAGACTCTGTAAACTATATATTACAAGATTAGATCAGTTGTGACCATTATTTCATTCATTGATATGCTATGTAGTGATACATCAAATTAGAATAATTCAGTGACTATTCCTTAACCGGAATTATAAATTTTATACTCATAAACCTGAAATGATGCGATTACGTTGTGGATTTAAGATGTTTCCATGATGAATGGTCCACATCAGTATTGAAAACAAGGACCATCTGATCAACTCGGCATTTTATCTAGTGTTCAAAATCCAAAATCATTCTTGATTTACCATTTTGAAATACCATTCAAACTTAATGGTTTGTTGTAAGATGGATTTAGGTGAGGACCAGAAGTTGTCAAAGGCAGTATTCCGACAATGTCCAACTGATAGCCATACAAACTTGGCTTCCCAAATGAAAACTAATGTATGTACAATTAATCAATATTAAGTGTTGAGACAGTAATAAAGAAATGGCTAATATTGGCTACGAATATGTAGAGACAAATTTGAGGTATAGTTCTGCATTTGCATAATTGAAATATGTCATAAAATTGGAAATCTCAGTGCAAAATGAAAAGTACTTTTCACTTTTAGTTAGTTTGTTTTCGTTCTATAGCGGTATGAGATATTTTTTACGTTTAAGTAATTTCAAAGTCAGTATAAAACCAAGAATGATCAAATTTGACCATATTGTAGGTTGGGGGGGGGGATGAATAGCAGGGAGTCAAATGTTGGACAGAAATATAACACGGTAACACTGTTTCCATCTAAATATTGTATCCATTAGCACGAGAGTAAGTAGCATCATCAGCATACAACAATACTTTATTCCTTTCACTTCAATAATAAACCATGTACCTGGTTCAGCTGATGTAAATAGCCAGATATACACAGAGATCATTACAAGGTTTGAGGTTTTTCTTATTACCGGTTATTTTTAATTTACAACTTCTTGGTGTTATTACTATTATTTTCATATTGAATAGTGCTTTACATATATATCTTATATGCACATTAAAAATATGTGATTGGAAGAAGCGGGAAAAATAAATAGGGTTACCAAAATTCAAGTCAAACCTTTAAAGTTATCATCCCAATCATGAACATGGAAGTGTCTATTAGTGTATTAGTATACATGTCCAGTAGTGTTAATTAAGTGGAGGTGGGAACATGTTGTCTAACTTTGTGTCTAAGATGGAAGCATGCTAAAAGTGATCTTCTCAATTATGAACATGGAAGTGACTATTGAACAGTGTCCAAGTTGTTGTGATGAGGGCTATTGGAGAAGGTTGAATGTAAAATTTTAATTTAAATTTTATTGTCATTTGTTAATGAATGCTACTAGAGGGGATGGGAGGGGGAGAGGGGGTGTAGTATCAGTTCATAACAGAAAGCAATAGCTAGAACATCTGTTTGAGTGTATGTAATCTTCTGATAACCACTTTCCATAGACTATAATTTTTGCATTATGCACACTAAAAATATGTCCGTCGTACGTGTTAGCATTATACAAACGTTATATGACTACTTACTCAGATTGAATACAAGCAAAGTAAACATGGATATCTCCATGGTTTCACGTAGTTTCTTTACAGAATGTCTGTGCCTGTTTTGTTCTTTTAACTTCCATTTTATTATGAAACAGTGTTCAATTAGTAATGATACTGAGTGATAAATTACTCAGCAATTTAGCAACAATGTTCAGCAGTAATGGAGTTTACAGCTCTACACCCAAGGAAAAGTCTCTAGCTAGTCCAAAACTGCAAGCTATAGTGTTCGTCTGCTCAGGAAAACGTAAGACTAACAACGTCACAGCTGTTATAACAGCAGAGCTGATGAAATTACAAGATAACCTGTTCCTTTCACAACAACAAATATGGGCCAAATACCGATGACACATTAACACAGATTTTTCCTCCCTTGCTGATAAAACCAGAACAGCGGTGGTTATTATTGTTACTCGTTGATAAATTCACCTTTTCCACTTTGCGCAAAATGTATTACTTCATTAAACTGCACGAAAAGTCACTCCATTAAATATTCTAGTGAATCGGTTTGGAGTGATTATAGAGAGCCAGCAGGGGCAGTGATTTCAGACACATTCTAAATGAGCCTATTTAAGGTAACATTGCTATTTCAAGTTACAACCATGGCAGCAAGGTTACTTTTCATCTATACTTTAAGATGGAGGTTGTCGTGTTGACACAGTTTGTGTACGTTGGCGGCATCATTGTTGACATTTTACTTCCACAGACATCAAGAATGCACGTAGGCGAACGTATATGTGATGAACCGCAAATGAATTTACTGAACCTGTTTCTATTGGAGTTATCATGCTTTTAATGTTTTCAGACGTACACCTGTATTTGACTTAAATCTTTGACTTCTGCATGAAACAATAGGATTCTAACTTAATGGGATCTACAAAGTAACCAAGTTTATGAATTCCACTCGACATTACTTTGGGAGTCATACTTTGGAACTACATACCAATTGAGGGTGATGTTCAGCCAAGCTTTACTTTTGAATTTATCGTGTTAAAACGAGTTTAGGTTAAACTCAAATGACATTCAACCTTCGTAAATTTTACACGATTAATATCCTGAATTACAAAAGGGGATCTATATACATAGCCTACCAAACATGAATTACAATAAAGGTGTATCGATTGAATAACAGTGTTTACAAACATCTGTCATCATGACGTTCTATCAATTTATAATGATGGGACATCCCAAAGTTTAAACAAAACACTGCAAATCATCTTTCAAAGATTAAGAATCACAATCATTTCCAAACCTAAGCGCACGCTGACCGACAGCGCAGCATCATTCATGCATTGCGCTTCCGAATCCCTGTGAGCTATTCAAATAGGATATATAATATCATACAAGCTACAAATATAAGCGAGATGGAGAAGAAGCTCATGTAGAGTTTGTAAGTCTGATAACATACGGGTAAAGTAAAGTGTTGCAAAGTCGGTTGTCGGAAGTAATTGTATGAATGAACCCTTTGTTGAAGTATCAAAGTTGTCAAGAAATAATTAAATAAATTATCTTATTATTCAACATGTAGTGAATATATCGAATTGTTTACTAGTGATCTTCTAATACCAAGGTATATTGATCATCGTCTACTGTTTACTCAAACGAGGACATGGTTCTATGAAATATATAAACATCTATTTATACATATGCCACTGAACAATAAAGACTCGAGCAAGTTTATGTCTTTCCGGAGTTTTGTACGGGCGCCCTCTATTATCCGTGTTGCCACCATGCTAACTTTTCAGTCAAATTATTGATGTTATGCATTACACTGGATCTTTATGAGAATTATCAACTTTATTGATTCATTTACTATATACTTCTGTGCATTTTCGATTTCCTTTCTCAAAATTTCAACATGACATGAAAAGTCAATATTTCGATGAAACAATGGCAACTTTACATGTTTGTGATAATTTCCAAATAAATAGCCGCAATTACAATTCAAAGGAAAATTAAAGTATTAAATGTTTGAAATTTCGAGATTAAACATCTTCAAAGATCCGATTATAACAGGTGTTAAAATAGTTAAGAAGTACGCACTTGCAATTCTGTAAACAGTCATGAATTATTAATATCAGTTACAAATTTAACAACGAAAGAATGCTTCCCTTCTTTGTTCCCGCTGGTCAATTGGGGCCCCATGTGTATGGTGCCACAGGAACTCATGAGATGTCGGACAACTGTGAAAATGTGAAAGTAAATCACGATCGATAATTATGCAACATATGGCCTAATTCAAGTATCAGTTATTTGGATACAAAGTTTAAGCTACTTTATTTTTGCAACAACACTATATTAGGTTGAAAATTAAAAATAAGCTCATTCCCCAGCCTTTTTTTTAAAAGAAAATACGAAGAGTCTAGAATTTGTTAGGATAAAGAAGTTTACCGAACTGCATTGCGTCTCAGAGGGTCACTCAGTGGATGGTGGGCGTAATGAGTAACATAGACTCCTAAAAATATCATGGGTCTTAATAGTTCGTGCGGCTGAATCGTACACGAGCAGAAGCAAATGTATATGATCCTTGCCCAAAGAACTTTTCCTTGATCCCACTGAAACGCACTTATTCTTTTTTTTCTAGGTTCGTGCGAAAGAATAAAAAAGAAGCTTAGATTGTGATAACTGGATTCGAAAGAAGCTGATTAAGTACTAGGCAGTAAGTGGGCATAGTAAGTTAGCCATTTCACACTCCCACATTTGGAAGCATCCAACCGTGCTGTTTGCAGTTTGTGAATAGAGTCACGTGACGAAACTTTGACACCACACTAGCCTATACGACAGTAGAATAAACAAATATTGTGGAGGTTGTGAAGCGTGACTAACAAGGTCATATCGATGTCACTTCCTTATTCAGTAGAACACGAACTTCCTCAAACTGTGGCTGGCAACTGAGTACAAATAATACCTTCATGCGAAAAAGTAACTATTTTGTCAGACATTTTCTGTTGAATCAAAACATCTTATCGTTGCATACGCGACGTATGCTGGCTGGCCAGTGCAAAACTTCACAAGATTATTCAACTACAACAGTATCGATGCTCGAAGGTTGAGTTGTACTAGTAACACTATGTTTGCTAACTTCGATGTTACGCCGAGTTTCCTTTTCACGGTACTGTTGGCTTGCAATAAGCTGCAACCAAGCAAAACCCAAGGTACGTTGTTCGGAACTTACAGAGGAGAAGAAGTTCAAAATTTGTTGATGTGAGCCAGTCACAAGACACGTACGGGTATCCAGAACATACCAATAGGCATCGTCCTAGGCTATAGCTAAGTTAGGCTATGTAGGCTACAGTAGGCCCGTTGTGTGGTACACTCACAATTTAGCCTAACGTTAATGTTAGAAATAGCTTAGGGCTCTAGGCCTATAGTTCTTCTATAACACATTGTTTTGTATGATAGTATCATGTATTGAAAGGCTTGTTCAGTGCTTAATCCAATGCAAGGCACATGTCATCCAAGTTCATAGCATATATGCTAGGACTATAGCTCTAACTAGTTGGGGTTTACTAGTACTAGCCTAAGTACTAGTGTCGTGCTGATATCACCAATATCAATTTTGGACGATATCGACCTGATACTAATTCTTTTAAACAGCCAGTATGAAGATCAAATCGCATTTTAAGTAGTGCATTAATACGTAAAGTATCAAAATTCTAATCGGCTGTAGTAATATTATTATTATTATTTGCAAATGGTTTGCAAATCTCACAAACAGTAACCATGCGTCTTGTAACTTGTAAGGCTCTCATTTTTTTGAATCCCATTAGTAAGTTAGTAAAACAAAATATGTGCGTATTTTATAACACTGATGTTAGTCTTAGCCTCTTTTAAACTGAAATGATCATATTTCACACCAAGTTGATAACGCATGAAACATGTGTGCTAGCATTTTTGTTTTTTTAAAAACTCAATTGTACGTATTATCCTTCCTGTTACTTCTGTTGTGTGACCAACTACTATGTTCAAATTCATGCATTTAGGCTGCAAGTGTTATACAAACTGCCATCAAATGGAGCCGCAAATTTCTAAGCAAAAATGTTAAAAGATGATATCGTGCGATGAATAAAACTGATTTCATGTAGAAAGGACAGTTAGCGTATCCTGGCTAAGAACTTTTTCTACCCCTTGAGTTTACCAGAACCAAAACGAAAACACTTTCTTCAATTTTACTTTCCATAACAAATTATATCCTACCATTAGCCGGCTATACTAAAATTAGGCCTAGCCAAAATTAGCAAGAGCTTCATGTTTGAAATATTTCGTAAAGCAACCAGCATCAAATTGTGATACACAAATTTGATTCTCCAAATAGAATCTTTTTATGCATTGATGGTTTAACAAACTTCATCCATGATACTCTTTGCAGCTTTTAAAAAAGATGTGCAATGTTTTAAAATTATTTAGTAAGGCGTTTCCAAGCGTATCTTTCATTCTCAGCGAATCCTCACAAGCCCTGGAGGTGCAACTTAGTGTGATAGGCTTCTATAGTTATATACTTCATTAATTATCAGATGTGTTTCAACGTCACATACGTTACTTCTTATTGTGTTTGACCGCGGTGCATTGTTCATAGGTCTGAATATGCCATGTTTACAACTTTTGATTGTACAAAACGTTTCTTGGATTCTTGCCAATATTTGAAAGGGCAACTTGTTCACTCGTATTACAGCGGCCATAGTGGTGAAATTTACTTGAACGTGCAACAAAGGCTGCTACGTGTAACGTTCAGTGGCCTGCAAGGTCAGATTGCTGTTGGTAAATATTTTCAGAACTTGCGTCTTGTGTCTTGGCCAGCTGAACGGCATATTGAACACTGGCTATTAATCCAAATTGAAATTGAGGCTTAATAAATGGGGTTTTGAACAGATTAATAATCACCGCAAGTAACAAGAAGTGACTTTGTTGTGAAAAAAAGGTTCACCCTTTTCAGCAGTGAGGCTAAATTTTACCGATACCGATATGCCGCTGATATTGCAAATATCGGCGGCATACCAGTATAGCTTACAATTATCAGTGCAACACTAGAGTCTACCACACAAATGTAGGACATTATAACTTGTTTGTCCATGAAGCCTGGCCCTGTGCTACACAGAGTACTCTGTTGGCCAAGGGTGACCAGATGTGGCCAGATTAGATTAGACCAGAAAGTATATCTGGCTATTCAGAGACATGTCTACCAGCTGACGTTACCTCTCTGCAGATGCATGAATGTCCTGCATTTCTCATATAAAGATTGTCAGCAATCTCAGTTAGATATTTGCAGAATATTCTGCGGACAATTTAGAACTCTAAGTTCTATTTGTACTGTAGGCCTTTTGGTCTTTGATTTGAATGTAGGCCCACCCACATGTAGGCTTCCAGTATGTACGCATATTGCTGTGCAAACACACTTACATTTATCTCACTGTGTAAAAATGTCTAGTTGCATGCACATAGCCCCTTCTCCATGGGTTAATTTCTGCCAACCTGAACCATTGATCCTAGGAAGATTAAAGCTTTTGAACTGTTTTCAAGGCATTGAAGACTCGCCCCAAACCGCGTGCCGCGCTCTGAAAAATTTAACTTTCTGTTGCTTGCAAGTGAAGTTTTCTGCTTGTAGCTACAAAATGCAGACAGTAATGAAACGTGATACCTTGTTATCTTTAGCTGGACCTGAGATGTCCATCGATCGCTGTATCATTTGTACAATGTGCTGTAGGTATTGACCGCAGCTGTATGTACTGACTGTACACTGTGTCTAATAACCGAAGGTAGCAAGCTGTGTGCGTATTTTCTGGGATCGATGGTGGTGTCTAAAACTTCTGTTACACCTCATTCGAAACTAGGTCAGATTACCAGCATTAGACGTTTCTTTTTGCGCGATTCTTCACACCCTTTAAGTAAACCACTTAAATCATCTCTAGCTGGTAAGAAGCTGTTGGAGATACATTTCACTCAGTTATCCATCAAGTGTTGAGTGACAAATTTGGTGTTAAGTTAGTACATTGTGCAGCCAAAAAGTTGATGTTGATAAGTGCTCTGAAAAGCACACACTAGGCTGTGCACTCTTATATGGATATGATTCTTGAAGCAAAGTTTGTAATAAGTTTGCTTAAAAGGAATCTACACATAATGTAATCTGTAGTAAGTGTGAACATAATACATCATATGCAATGTAAATATCTTTATAAAGATCTTAATCCATATACTCAGCATGGTTGCTGCAGAAATGTGCTTATGGGGACATAGGCGCCCCCTCCCTCTCAACAATTTGTATGGCTACAGTACCATTCCAAAGCAACCTTAGCTAATGAACATGATCAACACACTTACAATAGTTACTAAACTGCGGGGAATTCTAAAGGATTGCAATCGGCACATTCTTCATTCATAAACTACACAATAACGAATACACAAATGACACCACTTAACATGGGTGCCAAATATCATGTGCTGCACCACTCAATTACAACCCTGCTTGAAAAAATGCACACTCTTACAACAAAAACAAATATTGTGGTTCTACTGTTCCATTTTCAAGAAACAAAGAAACCTATGCAGTCAGGTTGTGTGTGTGTGTGGAGGGATGGGTTGCTTGCAGCGTGTGTGTGCATCTGTGACACTTGTTTTGGTCTGCAATAACTCAACAATGTAGTGATGGATATTTGTCATACTTGCTATGTAGATGTATTGTAGTGAGAAGGTGTGCCTTATTGTTTTTTGTGTGGACTCAAATATTAATGAGGTTATGGGGTCAAATGTAAAAATGTTTACATTGCAATAACTCAACAACCTAAAGTCAGATTGTTAACAAACTTTGCATACAGTTGTTGGTTAATAGCTCTGGTACATGTACTGTACTGTAGGTCTAATTTATTTGGAACCCTCCGGGCCCAAAATATTTCTGGGCGCCGTTTTTGGCTGGGTGGGCCCAATTTTTTCCACCTCACATGCATTTTGGGACACATTCTTTGTGCCCAAATTTGTGGGGCCCACAGTTGCTTTACATTGCAAGAACCCCACAAGTATGTAGGATTGTAGGAAAAATTGGTATATATTTGTTGGTCAATAGCTAGTACACTTATATGCCTAAATACTTTGTGAACATCTTGGGCCCAAACATTTCTGGGGCCTTATTTTGGCCAGGTGGGCACAAATTTTATTAGCTCAACCCTCTAATATGGGTAGAGCTAATGTGATACAATAGTTTGGAAATGTCTGTCGCCTTTTGAAAGCCTCCTTCTACAAATGCTGGCTGAGTTTTGCAGTGAAGATGCCACATTGGAATGGCAATACAGCTAGTTAATGAAAAGATGATTGGATAAAGGTAAGTGGGAATTTTTTGCAATTTTCATCATTTTTCAGTGTCTTAGCATTCTTTTTCGAGTTCTCACTCCTTTGATAATGAAGCGAACCGCGGATGGCGGGGGAAATTACCGGATTTAGGGTCCTACGCTTCGAACTCATAAGTGATAAATGAGGATGCAAGAGTGTTCTTGCGTTGAAACAACGGCTGACTTTTATTATACAAACTCTACAAAATGACAATGAAAATATACATATGAACAAATGGCTTGATAAACTTAAATGGCTTAATAAACTCTTTAACCTAAACAAAACTATCCTAACTCGGGGAAAAACCTATACTCAAATACTACGAAATACAGCAGAAGAAATATCAATGCAACATGGCACCAGTACAAAACTGTATAAAAAATGTATTAAGTGTAAAAAGAACAATGTAAAATGAACATTATGATATAATCTGCAATAAATAATACAAAACGTTTGCCAACAGGCGAGGAATTTTAGCACCTTCGTAATGGTAGGGCAACCTATGCCAACTGCTACCCATTATAGGCCTTTTCACCTAAACTGTTCCTAGACAGCAGGAATTTTCACCTCCTGAACCCACAAACTCTCAAGAGACTTGTCACTCTATAGCTATCCAAAATGGCTAAGATTAAAAGTACAAGCTCTGAGACAACTCTATAGCAACAACAGTAACAATTATGTTCAGAATACAAAATACGAATACGCTCTTTACACCACGAGCTGTACAATACTAAAATACAGGTACAATAAATAATCTTTCAATACAACTGTAAACTGAAACCCAACTTAACCAGTACTGTAACACTACAGTATAAAGGTAAGCAATACTACACACGTGTTTCACGATACACAACACACGCTATAAACCCATAGGACCAAGGTCCAAAACACAACCTATCATGTACTATGTACAGTAAAGTACAACCTAGCCAGAGGGGCAACACTTGAAACTACAATGCAATTAATTAACAATAGGGGTACGTACGGCAGTTAATATTTATGACTTAAACTCTTACTACACTGAAGTCAACGTGCTCGCGATAAAGAAGAAGAAGAGGACTCTACGCTCGCGGTAAAAGGAAGCTCACGGACATCGAGACTCCATCAACGCTAGCTCGCTATATACTGTAGAAGGTCCGCCATCTTGGATACCAGTGGCTTCGAGCCAGAAGCCGAACCATCCAAAACCTGAGGCATCCTGCCTCTAAGAAGGGGACATCTCCTCACGGACTCCAGATAGTTAAGATATATGTAAATCTGGGCTATTTACGACCCAAGATTAACGAAATATGACAAAATACGAAAGGGATAACGAGGCGAACCCCGGAGCTCTGCAGGGACGATGCTGCCATTAAAACGACGTATACAGAACTGACAAACATGTGCAAATGCTACTAACGCTACAACACAGTATGTTACGTAATACATGTAAATCAACGAGTTTAAGAAATCTGGAGGGACTATCACACAGTAAATAGACGCGTACGCGCGTACCATGCATGGAGGGTCATGTGATGTGTTCCAGGGTGGTACTAATATATTACTCTCCCCATTACGCATGATGATTTCACCCAACTAGTACGTAAATGTGTATGCGTGCTTAGAGCAGCAGACGACACCCGTTACCTAGCAATAACCGTGCCTGTAGCCTAACGTGATAGCTATATTCCCGTCGAGCAGCACTAGGCTCTGTTCCATTGAGAATTCCGTGGTTGCACTGAACTAAACATTTCCCAACAGCACCAAACGCTCACCCTTGACAACCGGTGAACTACAGTAGACTACTACACAAAACTACTATACAATTCAGACATCGACATTTCCCGCTGCAAGCCCAATGTATCTGTACTTGTTCTGTGCCAGCATGTCTAACGTTAGCATATTAGCACTATTTCGTAGGCCTGAAGTACCAGTTACCTTTTTACGCCGTTAGTTCCCATGTCCGATCAGTCTTGGTGCAAATCTTTCGCGAAGTCACTAACACTATTCTCGAACTGCTACAGAGAAATATCAGTTTGGTACCACCCTGGAACACATCACATGACCCTCCATGCATGGTACGCGCGCGCCCAATTGACATGAATCCTCCAGATTTCTTAAACTCGTTGATGTAAATACTCAACGGGTGCATACAACAAAATTTCACTTCACTACAATAATGTGGCTATAGGATATGGTAATGAGCTTTATCTGGAGGGAGATAGCTAATCAGGGTGAGAAACAGCCGAAAGTTATAAGTCATTGCATATCAGAAGACAGATCCTTCAAATACCTATTTGCTACTTACCCATGTGTGTGTCAATTGTCCTGAAGGTGTATCACTCTTACTGCTTTCCCACTTGGTCGTTGAACACGAGCAGTTGATCAGATCCGGATCTGATCAACTGCTCGAGGTCAAGAGTTTTCCCTCTTGATTCACAGCAGGTGATCAACTAACAGGAAGTAGGTGACAGCACACAAATCAGTTGTCATGCCAACTAGCCCCTACTTGCAAAGCGCACACGTACGTAAACAAACAAAGAGTAAGAAGTACTACGTACGTGCACATAGTACACATTCTGTCAGTTCATCTCCCACACTGACACTTTTGTCCCTTCCTCTCCCAGCATCTGTCGCCACTGTTTGGCCACTCTGCAACACAACTAATGGTTCGGCAGGAGGTCTGTCACCCAGAATTACGTTCAATTTATCTTTGAAAAGCTTTGAAAAGCTTTTGGCTCAACTGCACTTTGCTTGTTATGGTCAACAACTTTCTTGTAGTCTCTTATTAATTTATGAAGTTTATTTTTTACTTCCTTTGCCGACCTTGTATATCCTGCACTACAAAGTTTCTCACAAATTTCTTTGAATTCCCGAGAATTCTGGGAAGTTCCGTCCATCTTTCCAAGAATCTCTGTGCTTCCCCATATGTCAATGAGAAATCCTATTTCTTCATCGGACTATATTTTTCCTATGACATTATCTGCAGCCATGTTGTTTCAACAGTCCATAGTATAAGTGTATGCCACTGATCTCTACACACTGGATAGGCCGCGCGGCTCCGTGTGTGAAGCAGCCGGAAGTGTGTCAGCGGCCATGTTGGGATATTCAAAACATCACCGCGCGCACACACAGTGCATACGTTGCTATGTCGATCGGTGGCCGAGAAGGTGATGCGTAGAGAGGCCAAGGAAGGGAAGTGAATGTCGCAGAAACAATCCTTATTGATCAAGGAAGTGAAGTTAAACATTTGAACCCCTGAGAAATATGTGTTATGCCAGACTAAAATGGTAAATATGCCTATTTTCCGTGCAGGAAAAGATATGGAATGGGTCGTCTGTACAGCGACAGACGCTGCAAGTGCAATGCAATACAACGTCTATGGGATACGTCGGACTAGGAACTTGAGGGGTATCCCTTCCTCCATGGTTAGGGCCTTTTAATTTCAAGAAAAATGTTAAGCATTTCTTCTAAATTCACTTCAAATTGGGGGAAAGAATTTCATAACTGGACGAGACTACACCATCCATGCACAAACTACATGTACCGGTATCTAGTATTGGGAAGGGCATATATTAAATTTTTAGGTGGCTCGCAGGGTTACAAAAATTGAGTTTATTTCCATCTAGAAACTAAAAATGCGAGTTCCATGATAAATAAAAAAATTAGGAGGGAAAAATTCCATGTGTTCTCAGGAAAAACTTGTCGCATAGGGTTTGTGCATGAGGCCAGGGTCTTAAGGCAGTGTCCAGATGTGGAATTCCTTTCAGAAAACCTTAGTGTCCAGTTTGGGGATATGGAATTAACACAATCATCTACGGGTCATTATTTTTGTACATGTATTCAGTTTTTTTTTAAGTAAATGCAGACAGACAACTATTTATAGTTCATATGCACAGTTATATCTTTGCTGCAACAGCAATTTATTTAGCAGTTCTCCACAATTTCAGTTAAAATCTTTATATTCCTCAGCTTTTTACAGGTTGGTTCCCACAGTGACATACATGTAAGTAATGCCCTAGTACATACATATAGTAATATACAGCTAGGGAAATTTCAGCAACGGAAAAATACATTTTCTACTGGTTTAAAAATGAAATAAAAACTTGCGAAGTCCTTTTAGAATACTAATTTTTCATAAATATGCAAAGATACATTTGATGGCCCTATAACATTTAATACTTAATTGACAGTGTTCTCCACGGGCCAAATATTAACAGGGCACACTGTACAGCTTTAGTACTGTGTTTGAATGTTACTGGATTTTTGTGCAATATGAACGTGATATAGATTTGTACACCACAAATTCTGTTAAGAAAGCATGGGTTAATTTTTTTGTAAAACCGTGATTGAAAAGCAACATTTAACAGGGCCACCCTGCTGAAAGTGGCTGCGGAGAACTCTGACGGTCAATCCATGTCATTTTAACAACATCTGAACAATTTGCTTTGAATAACAATTAAATTTAAGCAGATTTGTCAGTTCTCATGAAACACTAGTTCACTACGGAAGCTTAATAAAATCTGCATGTTTCCATGTTACCAAGATACAGGCCTGGAATTTCACGGAGGCCACGGAGGCCATGGCCTCTGTTGCCCTGGTCTTGGCCTTGGTGCCCCTTAAAAAAAATCTGGACGAAGACGGACAGTCTGCCCAGATCTATCGAAATACTTATCCAAAAAGTGCTCTGAGCAAACAAGCGAAGTCTTTGATGGTTTCCAATTCTCTCTTCTCATATTGACAGTCCATTTTTTAAGCCTCTCTGACTGGCTATGTGGAAATCTTTATGAAAAGGTATATAAACGAACTGAATACTGTGCTAAAATAGAATTACCAGTGCAGTGGTCCCAATAAAGACAAGATTATCGCAACTACATGACTGTCACAAAATTGGCACAAAGTTTTGCACTCAGGCAACCAAACTATGAAGGCTATGACTGGAAAGTTGTAAACCATTTATAAAAAGCAGAATTACTTCCACACTCGAGCACTGCAATGAACTCTGCATAGTAGAATAGGCCTACCGTAATTTTTCTCAGCCTCAGTAACTAAGAGTAAGAGTAACTCTGAGTAAAACTTTACTTTTAGAGTAGTTTTCATTTTTGGGTCTTCAAATAGAATTCAATCCTAAATGGAATTCATTTCGTATCTCAATCCCCCCCCCCCCCCTGTAGTGTAACATAACTTACTTATGGAATGTTATCCCTCTGTCATAATGGAAGCGGTTTGCCCTGTTTGTGCAGCTGTAAGCTGTACAGCCTGACATTGTAGCAAGTATTGGGTTCACCAATTAGCTGTAGTGTACAAAGAGACAAAATAAACAGGTATAATTGCAATGCCAGCTCCAGCCAGTGTAATGTACATGTTGGACATGGAATGTCACTCATCGGACATCACTCATGGTGGTCAGATGGTGGTAGGCCTACGTACACAGAGTCTCAAGCATGAAATGTTTCCCCCTCCCTGACTGTATGATCATCAGTGACCACTCATTAAGAAATTAGCAGGGTTAGGCATGTGCAAACGTTTGGCCTATGACAGTTATAGTATAATAAAAAATAATATTAACAACATGAATTATCTGGTAACAGCATGGAGCTACCTCCATGCTAACTAACATTCAACATGGCGAACGTTAACATACATGGTTAATCAGCGCAGCATGATCAGTATACAGTACAGTACTCTTCACGTTTTAAGCCTATTTTGCGCTGCTGATGATCATACAGTCAGGGGGAGCATTTCATAATGTAGGAGTTTTTGAGCAATTTTACCCACCACCGCTAGCTGCTGCAGTCGTTATGTGTCAGTGCCATTCGCAGATTCGTACGGACGTGTCGTTGTCATATGCGCGGTGATGTTTTGAATATCCCAACATGGCCGCTGAACAACTTCCGGTGACTTCACGGCTCGCTATTCAATCACCGTACGCGCAGCCTATCCAGTGTGTAGAGATCAGTGGTGTATGCCCAATGAATTTGCAGTGTACTTTCTTCAACTAACTACACGTATGTACTGTGAGTTGCTTACTATTGGTAGTACAACGCTTGTGAATTTAGGTAATACTGTACAAAAGGCCTACACCAAGTTTCGCGCGTTTAATGTGGTTAAAGAAAGGATGTTACGTCATAGGTCACCGTGATCTTGGGTCACCTGGATCCATCGAGCTTTCACAGTTTCACACACAGCATTTTGATCAACTGCTCGAGATCTGATTTACCCCCATTGGTGGATCAACATCTTGAGATCTGATGACCCAAGGAGCGTTCCCACACAGAAGTTGATTACGAGTGGTTGATCAGACCTGGATCTGATCAACTGCACGAGATCAAGTGGGAAAGCACCCTCTTTATCCTCAATTCCATGAGTAATTTGCTATAACTACTTTCATGGCAGAACTTGCTAGTCAATGTAACCTGATTCCCTTGTGTTGTTCAGCTACCAGTTCTTTACCATGTGCATTGGCCATGGAGCTGTATGCATAGTTTAGTTAAGTAAACAGTGCATACATACTGTACAACACTGTACTACAAACTCACGGTAGTCTTCCACTGAATTGGTTTTCCTTTAATAACAGATGACACGGTTGAGCCAGTACAGCCTTGCTGCTCTAGTTTCCACCTCAAATGGATTTTGGAACCAGTTTTGGCCCACACATTCTTACATTACAAAAACTCTTGTTATGGAATGGCAGTTCAGTTAAAGCATGCAAATGAGTTACGTACCAAGGTAGACAATATACTGTATGGAAAGATAGCATCGTTATATGTTTCGATCAAATATAATTCTCATTCAGTCACCATCTTTTAAATACTAATCTGTACATTTCTAAATGTGACGGGTAAAATCAATTGCTGTAATTACAATAACAGTTCTTAAGCTTAGTTACAGGATATATGATTAAAAGTACCTTAATAAGTACCAGCATAGGGATTGGTCTGCAGATCTTCTGGTAGCTCCTTGCGAAGACTGGAGATCCTTGTGAGATGAGTTTCAACAGATGTTAACTTCTGTTCAAACTGACGCTGGCAAACCACAATCAGCATGTCCAACTAGTCGTTGAATATATGAATAGGCGTAGTGTCTATTAACACTGGAAAGCAGTAGATATCATGCTTAGGCTGAACAACTAGGCAGTAGTATAATATTATGACAACAGAACAAATAGGCTATCTTAGTATACAAGACTTCTGAGTATAGAAAAGCAACAAGGCGGTATTCTGGAGGTGATGAATCTCTCTCTAGCCTCAGTGAAAGATCCAAGCATGCATATGAGTTCAGCTTTGTTCTGGATTTTTCTGGCATATTCCTGTTGAACAATTTATAGAAATATAAACACACATTCTGGTTGTTTCTTGCATCTCCGCAGTAGTTATTAACTTATATGCAGTATAGTGCAGTGAAAGTTGTAGAAAGTTTGGGATGATTTCGGGAAAGTTCTTTGAAACCCCAATAAGACAAAACTAATACTCTAGAAATTTGTGGCTCGTTCAAAATAATGGGCAATTCCGTAAAGTCGGACGTACATTTCGGACAGTTTGTTGATCCATATCTCCATGGCTATATATAGGAGATAACTTTTTATTTGGGTTTTATGGAACATCTACCTTGTACTATTCTTGTATGGAGTTTCATTCCTTGTCCATCCAAATGAACTATAAAAATACTCAAAAAACCTCCCTGTGATGGACGTACCCAGAGAAAGTGACTTTTTCAGATCGTATTTTTCTTTTGAAAATTTCTGTGAATTGGAATGGGATACAATTAAAAACTACTATACATATTATGAAGAAGACTCTTAATTAAAATACTGTACATGTACTGCAAGCTTCTATATGGATGATATAACAGTACTTTTGAGCAAACAAGAATTTCAGATGTGTGATACAGTGTGTTGCATTGCTTCAGGAGCTCTAAGGCTGTGTTCACATTGGACCCCCTGTTCTTGGTCCTGTGTTGACAATTTAACCGCAAATATGTTATACCAAAATATCCTATAGTGTTCACACTTGAACTCATGCTCCAGCTCTGATTGCCCACTCTGAGTCGATGAACAGGAATTTACGATATTTGTAGGGTGACTCTCACAAAAGTGCAATTAATGCACAAAGTGTATGGCAAATTTCTAATAAAGATGAGTGTCACTAACTTCTGCATGCAATATAGATTCAAGATTGAGGTGAAAGTGGGAGAAAGAAGTCAGTGTTAACCAGGGTGTGCATACTACAAATAGCTATTCAGCAGTGAGAGCAATTACTGACAATAGTTCTTAAATATCTAATGTCAAGATACAGAGATACAGAGGCACACCCTTGGTCAGCATAGCAACTATATGAAACATACATAAAAGTAATACACACAAACACTGTGAAGTTAAGGAAGAACCAGATCTGGTAACTGTCCACCAACACATAATTTCTTCCACATAATGATACCTGAAACCCAACACCAAAGGTAATGAACCTAAAGCAAATGTAGAACAAATAACATCAAACAATAACATGCATACTGTGCAGCAGTAACAAAATACTAACAGTTCTCGCAGTAACAATAACGCAATAATTATCGCAATAATTAATGCAATAACAGTTCTCGATGACTCTCTGACAATCTTCCTACCAAAACTGATTTATTATTTTACTCAAAACTGGTTGAACACAGTGTAATAAATATGTTGGATATCGAAAGGAAACCTCATGGTCAGAGCTAGGAAGAATAAATAGCAGAACTACAAAGAAACAATGTTGTACACAAACAAATAGTTTGTAGCTAATAGTTCCATTGATGTCCACATGTGGTTAATTTGCCTAATAGTGCGTGGAACAGGTATGGTGTTATGTAGTTCATTTGCCTTGATCTCGGGTCACCTTGGTCCCCTGAGTGTTCACACTCTGGAACTGATATCCCCCAGAACAGGGGACCAACATGTAGTGGTCTGACCCTGAGTAGGATAGTATTTACACTAGGATTTTGATCTCGAGCAGAGGATATGATTCTATCGGATCCCCTCTGTGCGTTTTCTAATGTGAACAAGGCTTTTAGATGAAAGTGTTATATCAATGTAGACAATAGCATACTGAACATGTGGTTCAATACCATGTCATTTCTTTGATATTGTTACGAGAAAGCAACCTACTTTTCTCGTGTGTACGTATTTGCTATCTTGCCTGTTTTACCGTTATAAAATGTTTCTTACTTTAATGTTTAAGCTGGGAGGTCCCTAGTATGTGTAATTTAAGTATCAGTTTATTGCTGGCTGCGAGAGTTGGTTCTTGCTGCCGGGGCTTTATGTAAACAGTCCGGTGGACAAGGCTGCCTTTGTTCTTAGTATACGGGAACTATTGGGGGTGCATAGACAGTGGTGCGGGGTTAGCTCATATACTTAGCACTGTAGAGAGCGTTGACCGGCTGTAATTGGGTTATGGTGCTTGTCAATCTTACTAGCTATTTCTTAATTGGTCAGTTAATTGTGTATAGGATTCTACACAGTTACGGGGTCATTTATAATGTCGTGCAAGGAGCGTAGTTAAGCATTAAGTTGGGGTATATTTAGTGTAAGTTGCTAGGCAGAATCTATGCCGAATTTGTACTTGTTTTAGGGACTTAGGTTATTTTTGGCTTCTGCAGAGGATCGAGTTATGCACTCTGCGCTGCGTAACTGCTTGTGCCTGCGCAAGGTCGTCGTAGGGTTCGCGGGCTGACGAATCTCATCGTTAGCTGCGCTGCGTTGTCCTTACGCTGTGTCGCCCTTGACGCAGTACCTATAGTTAGGCTGCGTTGTGCCTGCGCTGTGTTGTCTTCGACGTAGCGCCTTTAGTTAGCTGCGCTGCCAGGCAGCTTACATATAGGCGGGATTAGCTTTCCCTTGACAGGGCTAGTTAATGTACGCCACCCTTGTATTGTGTTTAGGTTTTATTGTATTACGTTCTGATATTATTTGTTTATTACTTTACGAAAGATATACGACAGGTACATTGTATATATATAATTATACTTTAAAAACTCGTAATGCACTGTTAGTGTACTTTATTCAACGGTGTCCTTGAGTCTCTCTTTATACCCCCCTTCCTTACTTGCCAACTGGGTACTTCACCATACTACCGAAGCGGAAAGCGTTACAATATCTTGCCAAGTGCTAACCATTAAACACAAATATATATGCTAGTTGACACTGTAGTATGCAGTGTTTGCATACCACTAAATGCTAATGAAACAACCACAAAACTACCTAATGTCTGTGTTAAAGACTAAAGGGGTTTGATTATTAAATTCAGAGGTAATATAGTGATAAACATGTTAAAATACATTGTATATCTAAACAAAAATAATGTGACAGACGTACGCGTGACGGACGGACGTGGCGGACATACGGAAAATATGTACGTCTGTCACAGCATTTTCTGAAAAAATAAAATCCAAGGGATTAAAGGCACATTATGTAGTTATTGAGTGTTCAAAATGTGCATTGAATTGTAGATGTCTTGAAATCTGGGTACTTGTTATAACTCCAGATTATATCCATACTTGGAAGGCTGTTGTTGATTAATAGCTGGTTCATACATTTGGGCATAAATATTATGATATTGGTTGTTGACATACTATTTTAATACTTTACTATTCCCCAAAGCAGGAATCATAGTGCCTTTTGGTCCCTTGTTATGACTTTGGTACTGCATTGATGCCATTAATGGAAATTTCAAAAAATGCTTTCAGTATCACATAGTATAAGATAACAAATATTACCAAGGTTTACATAAATTACTATGCTGATAAATAACTTCAGCACCATTTCACCAACTGACTATGTGTAAACATACCTAGATACACACAATGTTTAGCCTCAGAATCTACACTAAGCTGTGATGCATGAGACATACAGCATCTTTGAACTCAGCACGGTCATGGTCCCATAATGATTTGTAATTGCAAGTGACACCAGAAATTCCATAGATTAAAATCAACAGCGAAAACCTTCTTTTATATTAACGTTTGCTTTATTACGGTAAGTACTAATGGGCCTAATGTATTAAACACAAATTGTGTAAGGACTAGTATACACTCTCACATTAAAAGCACTCTTAAATCAATTACAAGGTCAAATATTGAAAACATCAACCAATCTATAAAGTTCTACAAATGGATGGAAAACCTACCACATACTGCAGTAGATATAATGGATTGTACCACAGGTCAGCAAAGTGCAGTCTCAAGGCTTTCAAAAGCCTCCATACTTCAGCCTGTGCAATATAAGGCCAAACATAAAATATATAGTCTACATTTTGGGTTGTTAGTATAAAATATCTACTTGTGCTAGGCTATTTTAACATACTGTAACAGATGGACAATACCCATGTAGGATGTTGATCTTTTATTTCCCTTGTTTGTACTGTAGAGTACATCAGTCCTTAAATGTGAACTAAGTTTCACAACAGCTTAGCAGGTCATTGTAGTGTCAATTAATCCCAGTACACTATGTGTATATATATATTGTATCAAGCACACCCAAGTTTCAGAGAAATTGTCAGAGAGTTGGTCGATCTATTTCTAATTCCATTTTAAGGTAAGCTCATATGTTGTCACATATAAACCAGCTATAATAAATGTGTCTTGACCTGATTGTAATTTTACTGAATAATATTTTTTTGCCAGTGGACTGCCGTAACTTTCCTTGCTACTTTGGAGGTACTTGTATGCCTGGGCCTCCAGACATGTGCATTTGTCCACCAGGATTCGTTCAGCCATTTTGTACAATAAGTATGTACTGACATTCTAAAATTTTATCATATCTTACATCATCTTTATCTTGCTTTTTGTTTTCTTCTGATGTTATTATAAAATTTATGGTA
>KN882213.1:565992-578797 GCA_000934455.1 Apostichopus parvimensis
CGCACACAAGTATATTTACAAGTTACCTTGCAAGTCCCCATTTATACACCTGGGTGAAGAGAGGCAATGGAGATAAAGTGCCTTGCCCAAGGACACAACATAATGATCTGGCCAGGGCTCGAACCTGTAATCCTTAAATCACAAGTCCACTAGCTGCCTTAACCACTTGACCACAATGCCCTCACAGTTGGGTGTTGGGTGTATAAATAGATAACCATTATGCAAAATGCACTGCACATGGTTTCCATTATGTAATAAGTTTTATTTTATGAATTTGTCAATCTGACATATAGGCTACTGTATATGTGTAGGCTGCATACATGTACAACTTATTTTATCTAAATAATACAGCAAAACACTATTGAGAACTGTGACAAACAACATTTTCAAAGTGACAGTTGGGGATCTAAAAAGACCACTGAAAGCCTTCTGTAGTTGTATAAAATTAAATATCTCTGCAAGCTACCCTGGCTTGAGATGTATGGTTTAAATAAGGTTTTCACAAGTTTGCCCTGTTGACCCAACCACTGGCCTAGACATACCAAATAATAGATCTATCCATGATTTGATTTGAGTTTTCACAATTTGACCAATTTTACTTAAATTACCTTTCACCTTCACCAAAAAACAATAGGCTTCTTGTACCTGTGATGCATCTATGTACAAACCAGACTATGAGATCTGTCCAATAAAGCCCACTGTCATGAGAAACTGTGTTTACAAGCTAGGATCACAAACATAGTACTCCCACCAACGCACACGCACACATATGCCATCATGAGTGCAAAGTTTCAACTTCATTGAAACCAAACATTAACAAGAGCCCAAGGGCACTGTGGTTCCTTGCGTAGGGGTATATGACAATACACATAATATTATCATAGCAAGATTAGACTCAAATAGTCCAAGTAATTGTGGTCCTACATGTACCCATAAAGTAACCAACACTATAGCCAACACTTTTGTGATCACAAATTGTGATCGGATTTTTGATCGGAAGGCATTTTTGAGATCTGAATATGGCGTCGAAAATGTAAGAAATATAAGGTCACCTACAAGCGGGTCAACAGATATATGATAACATTGGTGACCTCAGATCACAAGACCGTTAAGTTTGAAAATGTTCCACCACCCCATTCACAACTTGTCCCAAAATATCAATCTATCACACTTTGGCACTGGGAGTTATTGCATTAAATGTCTGAAAATTAACTTTGTATAACTTCACACTTTAAAGGTCACCTGGGGTCAATCCATTGACATTTTTGATCGGTGAGACATGAATATAGCATCAAAACTATAAAAATTCAAACGTTTTTTCTTTTTCCATTTTCTCTCCCCAAAATACTAGTTTTTTTAACATTAATTGGCCTTTGGTGACCTTCGGATCACATGACAGTTAAGTTTGAAAATATTCCCCTATACCATTTGCAACTTGTCCCAAAATATAAATCTATCACACTTTGGCACTGGGAGTTATTGCATTAAATGTCTGAAAATTAACTTTGACCTTGTATAACTTCACACACAAGGTCACCTGGGGTCAACCCATTGACATTTTTGATCGCGGAGACGTGAATATAGCATCTAAACTATAAAAATTCAAACATTTTTTTCTTTGCCCAATTTCTCCCCCCAAAATATTAGTTTTTTAACATTAATTGACCTTTGGTGACCTTGGATCACATGAATGTTACGTTTCAAAATGTTCCCCTAACCAGTTCACAACTTGTCCCAAAATATCAAACTTGTCGCACATTGGCATGGGAGTTATTGCAGTTTTAATATTTTGGGTTTTTGGCCTCTAAATGACCTTTGGTGACCTTCACAGGCACCAAAAACCATAGGGCACAACTTCTCACTATGGCGGATCTGTATACCAAGTTTCAGTTAAGTCCAACTTTCCCTTGTTGAGTTACAGTGTACCCAAGCAAGTGTCACAGACGCACACACACCCACACACACATACACGCACGCCAACCTGACTACATGGGTTCCTTTTGCTAAAGCAAGGAACCAAAAATGAACTCAGTCATATTGCCAAAGTCTGTGTACACCACTAGTCCTGAGCTTAAACCTCAAATGATACATTGAGGGACTAAATGTTGGTATACATAGTCAAGGGTGCATGCAATTTTTAAGTGAATGAACTGCATGCGGGATGAGGCATTGAACCAGGCATGAATACTCAGTCAATATTTTGAAGTGATTGCATGCTAAATTCCTGGGTACAACTTACATACCAAATAATAGATCAATATTCAAACTTAGTAGTGTGGCATTTTTCTCAATTGTTGCATACTGTATGCAGTTTCCATGAAAAAAGTGATAGCTAAATTAACTAAGCTGACATGAATATTGGACAACATGTACACTAAGTATTGACATCAAATAGGGAACTGCACTGTCAAGACTTCCACTTGCAATTTATGAAACAATTATCTGGACTTATTTATGTTCATTCTCTTGTCAGAAAAGATGGCTTAAATTCGGCACAATTTGAGGAATGCAGAATGAGAACACCACAGCAGAGATGCTCCACTTTATTGCAATAAGTACATGGCTGCAACTTCAAGGTCGACACAGGATATAATAACTTTGAGCTGCTGGTTCATGCTGACCATGGTATGCAGCGAGAAATGGCTTATATGGAAATAAGGAGCTCCGACAAGCATATATTGCAAACATCCCCAGTTGTCTTTAATATTCAGTAAGTATTGACTGTGAGATGTATTTTAAATCCCTATGACCTGGAGTTAGTTTTCTAAAGTCTTCCCTGTAATATCCCCTAAGTCTGATCACCACACACTATACATGATATGAATTTACTGTATTAAGTTTCAACACGAACAAAGATGATGAAAATTTGCTGTTTATTTTCAAAAATAGTAAACGATCTAAGGCAACGGCTAACAAAGTAATGTAAGAAGACTTTCCACTCCCCACCAAGTCCACTGCCAAACCTTTTGTTTTACTTTGCTACTTCCACCATCATAGAATGTTATCAATATTGAAATGACTTTATGTGTAGTCTTTGAAAACCAAATGTTCTGTAAATTTGGCAGGCTGGAATGAATTTTAGGTAGGATTGTGAAGCAAAGTGTTGAGGTGTTAACACCATCACATTTTAACCTTGATTATGATGTGTTTATTTGTACCTTTTGCAAGACACTTGCAACGATGTCAATATCGAAATGTGAGGCTTTTAAAAAAAATATTCACATGGAATGTACTTCAGTGAAACTTTGACATATGATTGAAATGTTGTTTTGGTTTGTTGTAGGTTAACAAGAGCTGATGGAATTTCTCCACAAGAGAAGGAAGTACTGTCATCAATAAAGTCTGCAGACAGAAGAATATTTTTACTGAAGATCAAAATTTTCAATGAAAGGTAAGGCTTTAGATTAAAATTGGACAAACAACTTCTGTAGATACAATAAGGACTAGATTTATATGTCATTGCTTGGAGCCAGGTACGGTGCATTCTATGAGTTTGAATTTTTCTTTTTAGTTTCTGGATAATTTGTTAATGAATTTTCTTCCTTCACAGCATCATAAAATACATTATTAACAATCCATTTTAACAAATGCTTATGTTGCTGTATTGGAGAATAATTTTCGTTAGTGAAACAAAGCGTTTAATCCTACTCATTGCATTAACTATTATTCATGTAACTCCCTTACTTCACTGTATCAAATAATACATTGTTTCACCAATCCATTATTCCAGTTGTAATGCTGCTGGGAGGGGAGACCAAGGTCCTTCAATACTTCAGTTATCCAATAAATGCTAACTAGACGCTCAATAATGCTACCCACAAAGGGGATGTTGGGTCTAGCAAACCTTAAGTCTAGTGGACCCTCAATCTAATGAGCATCCCCTTGTTGGTACTGCATTTGGTATCCTTTTGTTAGTGAAACTAAGAGTTTCATCCTAGTCATTACATTGACGGATGCTCTTTATTAAACTCCCTTACTTCACTGCATCATATTGGTAATCCATTATTCCAGTTGTAATGTTGCTAGTACTGTATTTGAGAATCCTTTTGTTAGTGAAACGAAGAGTTTAATGCAATCCATTACATTAAGGAATACTCTTTAAGTCTCTACCTTCACAACATCATATAATAAATTATTAACAATCCATTATCGTTTTTATATTTATGGCAGAGCTGTAGACGAGTCCAATTAGCCAGAGTCCGAGCAAAGTCCGAGTCCACTTGGTCTGAGCCAAAACCAAGACCCCGCAAGTCCAAGCCGACTCCAGATTTTCAATTATGATCACCTTTGGTAAAAAATTTTGAACTGTATATTATAATTATGCACCCAAGAGGAAATTTACCTTATACTATAATTTCGGACCAGATAAGTTGCAGCAAGCTCTTCCTGATTAATAAATGTTCAAACCAGGCGCTCAACTTTCAAACCATGCAGGGAGAGGCAAAATCATATTCAAACCGGGCCCACCGCCAGGTTAAAACAGGCTTGCGAGAACCCTGCTCTAGTAAAAGTGATATTCTAGTTACATTTAGGATTGCTCATTCATATTTTCAAATCATCATCATTGTCATGGTTGCTACTTTTTCTGATGTCAACATCATTTGTGAATTATTGTTATTGTTGCCATGTTACATTTGCCAGTATCAATTTTGCTTATTGTTCTCTCAAAATTGCAGAGTAGAAGGAAGAAATGTTAGCTAATAGTTATTATACCATATGTTCTTGGTTTCTAAATTGTTTAAGCTGAGGTCCGTATGAACAGAAGTGTTTATAATAGTTGTTCTTCCTGTTAAAGTATTTTATGAATCATTTTATAAATTTTATATTTATACTGGAATTTTCAGTAGTTGTTGGTTTCATTGAGGGTCAAAGGCTACTCAAGGTCAGTAGAGTAACATAGAGCATCTAACTCAACAAGGAAAAGTTGGTAGTCCTATGTAGTGTATATAGGTTTCTGACATTGAGTACTGTTCTATATATTTGTTCAGTATAGCAGAAGCCCACGTGAGGTAACTAGATATTTGAAACTGAAAGCCCTGTTAACATGATAATTCAATATTGGAATGATGAATGGAAGTTTGTATGCAGTTATATCATGTACTGAGTTCACGCTAATGCTTTTAGCCAAGTCAAAGGTTATTTGAGGCCAATATAGGTAAAAATCTGAAAACCTTGAAAGATAGGCTTGTACTCGTTCATAGTACCTGACTAGTAGCTGCTTTAAAAGCTGAATCTTAGGGCAATTAATATATTTTACCAGAACAAGTAATGTACCTCAAAAGACTTCTTAAGCTCTTTTGAGCACCATTCAATATTGCAGTGTATTAAATTCATAATTCTTTGATCAAATTTACTCCAAATTGCTAGTTTCATGTTCTGGCATATGAACCTTTGTCATATCATGTTGCATGAGTGCTGTAACTGGTTTACAAGCTTGCAAAAGTCTTAAAAGGAGGATAGGGTGTTGGGATAAATAGTTGAAAATAATATAAACAAAATTGTACCATATTTTGCTTTTCTTATTTCCCATGTTGCCACTGCTTGAATAAGACTAGTTGATAGGACTTTTTGTGAACTCCACATTTGACAACAAGGTACAGTAGATTTCAACTGCATCTTGTTGGCAGCATCCTAGGAAAGTTTCAATAAACACAGATGTTTCTATAAAAATGGGGAATCTGAAGAACATTCCGATACTGCGAGTCTTTATTGGACATTTCAGCAGGAGGCATTCACCAATTCTGCTATCGTTACATAGGTCCTTCATAAAATGACAGTTAAAGAACTTTATTACTTTCTTGGGAAGTTGAATTTTGTCAAATATAACATCTGTCAAATATTTAGTTTTCCCACCTGTCCACCCTGCCCCCACTCCATTTATCCCGAGTAGTTTACAGAAACTGGGCCAAAACATTTTTTGTGGCAAATAAGGTTAAATAATGTTGTTTGAGGTATGGAACATTTATCTATATATCCCTTTCGAATCTAGATAGGAGGAAGTAGCAAACAATGCAAGGAAAACATGAAGTTCAAATGGATGCTTTAATTGCTTTTACCCAAAACATTGCTATATTCATTGATAAACATAGTCTACTTCAAATTCAGTACCGTTATAAAAATGCAAAAGAGATTTGATATTGATGTACTTTCTGAATTTAGGCCATTGCAGGTGAACAAGTTTAACATTGGTTTTGAGTTTGACTGTATGTAGAAAACACCTGTTACATAAGGAACCTCAGATACAGTGTCGTGTAAACACATATCACTGCTAGGAGCTGTTTAACAAACAGCAAAAGAAAAATCTATTACTTGACTATCAAGAGATTTGCAGAACTCCACTCCTTCAACAATATTTACAGTGGTGCAGACTTCAAAGCAGTGCAAGGGCAACAACTGCCTATCACTTTAAGAAATTTCCAAGTGCTTTCATTTCTAGCAATTGCATATGTTCAAAAGAAAAATGACAAATTAAAAGATGTGGTCTTTTCAACATGTTACCACATCTCTTCATCCAACACATGCTGCATGAGGTAAATGACTCTTCGTGGTCGTTTCTGTGACCTGTGACCGTATTGCATGTTGTCACTCATGATTATTGTCATAATGTCTGTGCATCTCTTGTATATGAGTGTAAGTACGTACAATCATATATATAAGATCTGTCACTCCTATCCCACTTGTTAGAGTTGCACATGCCTCGATTGCACCTGTTTCACATGTTCGTAACTTAGGAGTCATATTTGGCAAAAATCTGAACATGGAGTCTCATGTAAATGATATATGCCGGGCTGCATTTCTCGCTCTTCATAAGATTGGTAAAATTCGTTGTTTTTTGAACAATCAAACTACCGAGGGACTTGTCCATGCTTTTATTACATCACGCTTGGACTACTGCAATAGTGTGCTCTTTGGTCTCCCTGATAGTCAACTGGCTAAATTGCAACCCATTCAAAACTCTGCTGCCAGGCTGATCACTCGCACTAGCCCTGTCTTTCACATCACCCCCATACTTCATGACCTTCATTGGCTACCTGTCAAACTGCGTATTGATTACAAGGTACTCCTATTAACCTTTAAATGTATTCACGGTATTGCGCCACACTACTTGGGTGAACTTGTTCAAAGTTATACCCACACTCGCCGTCTGCGCTCCAGCACCCAATCTTTGCTCTCCATGCACCCTATGTCCACTAAATCTTATGGCGAGCGATCTTTCTAGTACTCCTTGCAACCCTCCTTTGGAATAAACTCCCACTCAACATAAAGAATGTCGTGTCTGTGGAGATGTTCAAAACTGTTTTGAAGACACACCTGTTTTCATTGTTATGTTTACTCTTATTGAATATTGTGTACATTATCTTTGACTTTCTTTTGTACAGCGCGGCGAGACTTTATTATAACTTGCGCTATATAAGAACTGTGTATTATTACTATTATTATTATGATCCACATCGATATGGGTTCACTGGGTTTCCATTTGGCCTGTTTCCTACAAGATTTCTAACCGCAGGCGCGTAGCCAAGGGGGGGAGGGGGAGACTGCACCCCCCATTGAGCATATTTTTTTATGGTATCGAAGTTTTATAGTAGCCGTTATAAGAGGTTTTAATATTTGTATACCAATAAATTAACTGTGTCTGAATTTTTGAAAATTCCCTGACCAGCATTTTTCATCATACTTCCTTATACTCGTGCAATTTTGACCGATCTGTTAGGGGTTGAAGGTTTTTTTTTCTATATTGGTTGTCCATAGATAAAATTTTGTGCAACATTATGGGTATGTTTTGAAGTGAATTTATTATTCAAATTCTGAACAAATAATGGGCTTAAAACCTTGAAAAGTGGGGCTGACGGGTATTGTGGGCCGTTAAGTAGAAATACCTACAAAAGCAATGATCCACAGGAGATGCGATGAGGTCGAACATGTGTGACTGGTGACAATCTTGAAAAAGGTTATGGATGGAAAAAAAACTATTGGGAAAAACTTATTTCTCAAGCAAAAGTATACATCTGGTTGGTCATTTACAAGCCCGAGAAGTGCCATTTCCGGTGATCTGGGGGGCTATCAAAACCAGAAATTTTCTTGTACGCTGCGCACCAACCAATGGTGGTGCTCCGCTTTGATAGTATTTTGGGGAAGTAAGTTGCTACGCGCCTGCACCCAAGCAAATGCCCCCCCCAATATTTGAAACAAATCCCCCCCCTGGTCTCATGGTAAATTGTCTAGCTGATAGCATGAATGTTAAGGAGCTGAAGTTGCAGCTTTGTTTATATGTTTTTGAAAGTTACATCAAATTTCATATTGATTTTTTATGCAAATATTTGCATTTTATCGGTAATAAACAGAAAGAAGACATAATTATTTCTGCTATAGTGTCTTATCTCTGCCTCTTATGCTAAAATTGTGTTCATTGGTTGGTCCTTGTACTTCGAACATATTGCTCCTTTACTCAGCAAACCCATATCAGATCTGAAGATGCCAATTGAGACAGCTTACTGTTATGACTTGCCTGGTGAGAAATAGGGTTTTCCTTTGATGCAAAATTCCAGTTATCGCTATTGTTGACAAACATGACTAGCTTTGGTTGAAGTATGAATTTCATTCATTATACTAACCTTTCGCTCACACTTTTTCTATGTATGGGACCAAAAAGAACTTTTAATTTGGAATGGCAGTATGGTTCGTGCAAGCACCATGGGGAATATATTAAATTAAACAATGCTCTACTTGTTTTCTTCTTCATAAGGGTTGCAAACTTTGACCTGTGCTAACATCAAACGTTCTAGAAACTCCCTAAATAATAGGGGTAGGATGATAACCTACTGTAGGTTAGTGCAACATTGATGTACAGGTTTTGGAGATTTGTTTAACCCATCTCCCTGTTGTCTGATATGAGATTAATGTGGCACCTCATTGCCAAAAGTGTAAATTTGAATATACCTACTGCATGTTCTAGCCATTTCTTTTAATCTTGCTAGGCTGGTCTATAGAGTTTCAGCCAACTTAATAAAAAGCCTTGTAGAACCAGGGATGTGTTATCTAGAGATGGATATACAACGAAAAAAAGTTAGGACTTTAAGCCGATCGATGAAGAGTTCATCGTGCGGGGGGGAGGGGGCGACAGCCCCCCATGAAAGCTTGTCACCCCCCAGTCGCCCTCCCACTGGGATTTTGGGTGTCGAAAAAATTACATGAGCGAAAAATATACAATTCATTGGTGTGAATGGTCTCGAATCTCCATGATGACCACTCATGAACGACCCTTCGACCGCGGACCGGCAGTAGGCTATAGTCGCTGAAAAACCTGACGTGACATAGTGCATAGGCGGAGAAGACATCTACAGTAGTCGCACTGTACTGAAAACGCATGTTAACGATCGTCGAATTATAACATTCCAACTCTACAAGACTACAACACACATGTTTACTACTGAATCTGTGTGCTTGACTGTTCGGGCAAACTTTGCTTTTTCTCTTTTTAAATGGACGGTGACGTCACAATAGAAAGGTGGTTTCCAGGTACTGGAATGCCAAAGAAGATGTTAAAAGGTAAAAACTGCTGACATCATACAGGTTTTTCACATCATTGCTCGCGTCATTGCCTCGATACTCTGTTACATTTTCAATCGGGTTTTTATTGGGACCTACCCTGATGCTCTTAAAACCGCTTTAAAACCAAATTTTCAAGAAAAGAGACAATACTATCGCTGAGAACTACCGGCCAATCAGTCTATCACCCTAATAATATTTCAGACGCAATCTTTGATGTCAGTTTGACATATAGTTCGGTCATTTCAGTATGTTAAAAAAAGCCCAGTCAATCTTTCCTTATTTTCCACACGCAATTTGCAGATTTGTCGAAAAATGTCAATGCTGGTGTCAAACTCACATAAGATATGTCATGATATTTCAAAGTAACTTACCAGATTGTTTTTTTTTTCTATTTCTCTAAACTATTTGATGACCATATCAAGACATGGGATCTCAAAATAAAGGACGTTGGGAATAATTTCCCGTACGCTGCGCGCCAACCCATGGTGGCGCTCCACTCAGATAGTAACATGACGCCCTCCCAGGAAATGTTCAAGTCCCCCCAGTGCCCCCCCCCCCACTGAAAAAATCCTGGCTATGCCACTGCATGTACCACAGGTTTATCTGATAACAAAGTGAAAGCGGCTTTCCACAAGAATAAAGAAAGCATGTGTTCATTTTTGTGTAACACTTGCACAACTCAATTTCCACGCAAACAAGACTACCTACGCATAGTTTTCATTGAAGATTCCAATAATTCCTGCAATTTCCTATCAATAACATATGGCAAGTCACTCCTGTTATGACATTAGAAACAAAGACTGATATGAGATTAGTGTGGCATATACCTACTAACGACTGATAACAGTATTACAGTGCATGTTCTAGCCTTTTGACATCATATAAATCTAGCCCACAACGTACAGGTACAATCTGGTACCATAATTCGTTTTTAATTTGGAGATGATCAGGAATACAACAGAAAGTGTCCCTTTCTGTACCCTACTGTACAGTATACTGTATCGCTGACCCAAAACATAAACAGAGATATAGGCAGTGAATGTGATTGCTTAAAATTCATCAAAAATTGTTGATGATTTGTTTTTTTAAACTTCTACCCAGAAATTTGGCTTATTACCAAACACATACAGTAGTGGAGATTAGCATGATTGTAAAAGACGAGACACAATAAAAATTGTACAATCATATTCAAGCAGTTGATTGCATTTTCAATCCCAGTTTATATTTTTCCACAAGATTTATTTCACATAAACCAGGATACTTGCACTATTTCATGACCTCAATTTACTGACCTCTCTCATACATGAGAAACATTCTGGGAACTAACTTATACCTCAAGTATTTATCTTACCAGTATAGGCTGTATCTTATACCGTAACCAATGCAAATTACCACAATATCATGGCGTTTCCATGCTTGGAGGGACAAAATTATACACAATACCCCTGGATTGCACAATTTCATACCTATAATTACAAATTTTGTGGTTTTACAGTATGTTTCATTGGGCTGCACTAGAAGGTTTCCATAACATTGGTGCTAGTTGCATGTGCCTTTGCTGTATTCACTTCCCTCAATTTTGAGGGGAAATAATTTAATTTTGTGTAAAGAGTAAACTGGTTCTTGGTGTAATAAAAGACCACAAGCTTGCAGTAATTAAGTCAGGCCTAATATTGTAAGCTTTTCCCATAGCATAGCCCTTGCACCCCACTTGTAGATTTGTGAAACTGTGGTTCAGAAACAATGCAGTGTACCCCTGGAGATTTTGAGGGATAAAAGTTTGAAAAGATTTTTATAATAGTAATCTGCTTAACAAATGCCCCTAGTCCTGCACAAGTATCTGTGTGGTGGTTGTTGAAAATTACTGTACTATGGCTTGCTGATCTTGCTTGGAATACAAACTTAAATCATTTTAAAACATAAGAAATGCATTTAAGAACAGTTAAACGTAAGGCAGCAAGATATCCAGTAACCTCAACACTTTGGCCGCTTAAGCATCAGGACCACTTCATTTGTATAACGAGTTCCATGTTCTTGACAAGCAGCTGCAAATGTTCCCTAATACTTACAAAAACATGTGGTGCCACAATGTGACCAAACTTAAACATTGCAAGAAGTACATTGCAAAGAGATGAGTCCATTTATACAGTTATATATGTAGAAGACTTCCCATGAAGACTGGTCTGCATTCTCTTGGTTCTGTCTGCTTGAGGCTTATAATAGTGATTTCCACTTTCCTTTCTATGGTGTAACCATGTAACATATCCTGGAACTACTTAGCTTTCCGTTACTGCTCTGCATTTATGTGAAGTAAATTATACAATATCACTGTACCAATCCAACAACCAATCCCAGCAACTTCCTAACTCCATTGAAAGATGTGCTGTGTCCCAGAGGATATACACGAGACGTGTGAATCTACTTCGCGATTTACAGGACATACTATGACTTTGCTTTGCATCGGCTTCTATGCAACCTTTTTATTGATAAGCCTAACAAGGAGCTATACCACTACAGCATGATGAAAAGCTTTGTTGATGATTGTATTCACCCCACTGTAAAATGTGTGATAATCTTGCCTGGCATTTCTAATTAGAGCATATCCTTTGCTGTATCAGCCTGTAGATCTATCCATCTGTAGGTACAAAAAGAAAAGCTTTCTCTTAAAGATATGCTGATTTGGTCCCAATTATAGCATGCTATAGCTTGGAAAGTTTTGCGATTACCGAATAGACCTCACATGACCTCACACTCTACAAATGAAGAAAACAATGGACTGCTTTACAAACCTAAATCTGCTGTAAATCAGCCACTATTGTAATCATCTCACAACCTTTCATATATATACTACTTTCACTGTCAATTTCAATTCGTTTATCCATCCCATTTTGGGCCCATTAATTCTTGATTCATCTTGCCTTGTATACAACATTGAATATTTTATTTATGCAGCCATGTATTCAATTGAAGCTGATACAGCTCCCTACCATAGCAAGTGCTATTTAAAGTTGCAAGTCATTAAAGCTTTACCAATTGTAAAGATTTCAAAATTTAAATATACATGTAAATTTATAAGTGGACCTAAACTGATAATTTGGTGTTGTCCTGCATTGATCAATCAAACCTTTAAGAGTGAAAAACCAGTGAGTGGATATAGCTCTAGAGTAGTTAAATACTATGGAGATAAAGGAAAAGATACCACCACATTAACCAGATCATACAAAAAGGTTCCATCCCTGGTTGTTTCTTTCTT
>KN882213.1:584464-613626 GCA_000934455.1 Apostichopus parvimensis
AATTAGTCCCAAAAAATTGTCGGAACGTAGAGACGTCAGAACCATAAAAAAATACTGGGTCTAAACCTGATCATTGCATTTTGAGTGAATGTGTATTTAACTATGTTACATGATGCTTAAACACATGTTTGAACAAACTGAAAATTTCAAGTATTACCACATAAATATTCAAAAAATATACTTTTGTTGCATGTAATGGAGGATTTTGTGAAACCATACATGTCTGGACTGATTACGGTTTGAAAATTCTACGAGGTTCGTGATCAACTTGACCGTAGAGTATTTTCAGAAAATAAGTTTGCTACCATACAAAACTGTCCGACCAAAAGCAATTAAATGACTTGATGACATTTAAATAAAAAAAGCTTCTAACAGAAGTTATGACCTATTTTGTATAATTTTTAATGTGCGCGTCAATACGGGTTGCCATCAGGATCCCATCGATTACTGATGCTATGCATTAGAAACTGTCAATTTGAGCATATCATATGGTGCGGAAAAACATTCTTCAAGCAAACAATTTTCTTGAAAATCTTGCAAAATTCGATCATGAACACAATGTTCAAAGAACGTTAATATAACATACTAACATATGCCAGCCCATGCATCCCAGACTGTGAAAAAGCTAGGCCTATTCAGCGTTACAATGCATATTGACCCTATTCTAGCATTATGGGACGATTTGCTAGTGCAATTAAAACCTAGGCTAATATTCATGCATACAAGAAGTTCAGAACGGAATGTTTTGTTCGAACTGCGAATATTTTGCGATCGCTGTGTTTTTAAAGAAGGAGTTTGTATGAAGAAGTTTGGACAAATACAGTATGTTCATTAGGCCTATCGTACTAGTTTTGCGATTATGAAACTTGTATGTCGATTGACACTAAATTTTGGTGACACACCAAACTTTTTTATCAGAATTTGCAATGAATCTATCGCACATAGAGTTGTATTGATGATTTCATTTACTGCGGAAAGAAGCCTTCCCCAATTCTTTCAAATCACGATCAAACGATCAATCGTTCTGCAACGTAATTCACGCTAAAACGATAACATTACGATAGTATAAAGTGCCAGTGAATTGATAAACACACCATCACGATATTACGACCACGATGCGACGCCCGATATTACGTTAGGTATTTGCTATAGGCGTAATGGAAATGATACTACGATAGACTCCTCATATTTTGTCACGATACACGATGCCACGGCCGATTTAATCTGGGCGGTACTGTACCTGGTATGGGGTTACAACTTCTTATAACAAATTTATTGTTGTCTATCCTGGTTAATTGCCATTTGAGTAACAAAAATCAAAGTCTAAAAAACATTAAAAATCAATAACTTCAAAAGCAAAGCTTTGATGAGATTCAGTGAGCACTAGAACCCTGATGATTTTTGTAAAGGTTAAAGGTCAACAGAGGTTAACATGTTATATCCTACTGAACACAATGCCTACAAAAGCAAGCTTAGATGAAATTCATACTAAAGGATCAACATTCATAAGTTCACATATTTTTTTATGGAGATCAAAGGTTACTTGAGGTCACCAGAGATCAAACACAAAAAAGGAGACATGAATAACTTGAATTCCATACATAGTGTGTAAATTCACTTAGTGAGTAGCAGAACTCTATTGTTACCTGTAGAGGTCAATGTTCATTTGAGGTCAAAACTGATTGTGATTAAATATGATTACATTTAATGTGTTTACATAAAATTTGACAAAGAGTCATCAAGTCATCAAGGATGAACTTTGCACTTGATGGTAGATCCACATGAGTGCAAATAATCTTGCTGGTAACAATATTTTGTATCATTAAATGTTTTCATACATGTAGCAAGGAATCACTATCCCTGTTGGATTTCTCCAACAGGAAAAATTGACTTGCAGCCTTCACAGGTATAATGGGGATACTTTCAAATTATGTAGTTACTATGGTAACATCTGTCAAAGTCACAGGTTTAAAGTTCAAATCTCTAATTCCAGTGCAAATTTGTGACAAACACTCTTCATAAATTGTTTGGCCTATATTCTCAATCAGTGGAGGAAGGTACCAGATGGGAAAGTGTGTCTGAAAGACATTGAGAATGAAAGATCAGCTGGTCAAAGATAAAATTGAGCAAAGAATAATTTTTTTGCTAAGATGCCAAGTTGAAACATTTAATTTACTTGCAACCACCACAGGTTTTATCAAGTGGGTACAGTATATCAAAATATACGGCCACTGTCTACCATGGTAATGAAGGTTTTAAAATAGATTTTCAATGCATGAAAGATCATGTTTATCTAAGCTTGGCTGTTGGTGGTCATAGTGGATTTGTCAATGATGACAGCAAGAAAATAAGTTGGAAACAATAGGTAGCCACGGCTTAGAGGTGCAGTGAGGTTCCTCGCCCAAGCATAGGTACTTGTACTGAAGTAATTGTTACAGGAAGCTGGTTACCATTGTAGCCAAAGCAGCAGTGTCAGTCCTAGCTGATATTCTTTGGGAATTGTTCGGGAGAACCTTGCCAACATATAAATGATTCTTTGACATGTTTTTGCATTGTTCATCACATTCTTTCAGGATATGAAGTTTAAATTCCTTATTGCTCAGAAATATCACTTTTCAGAGTGTAATACCTAGCATAAGTTAGAAGTGTTTTGTACTACTTCAATTGCAGAGACTAAAGCATAACATTATAGGTTGCAAATGAATAATGAGTTTGTGGTGAATATAATTTTAGTCACACTTGCCACATGGCGGTTAGTTTACCGTAGTCACTCATAGTTTCTTAGAAGTGACAGGCTTTTCAGTGGGCCTTTCTTATATTCCTTTTTTATATGCTTCATATTTATCTCAATACATTACATGTATAGAGATATTGTAACAGTAAGTGGGACGCTCTCTTCTCTGAAAAAAGTTTCAGCGTCTTCATACAAAGTTCTTTTTCTCTGGAATTTCCAGAGCAAGCATATATCATATAGGCCAACAAAAGTTACTATTTTTTATTCCAGAATTTTATCTCATTCTATGACTTTTTCACCGATTTATGTCCAAATCGGGCCAAATCGGGCTGAAACACAGTTGTTGCAGGCCTTTTTTGCACACGCTACGAAACTTGTTTGTAGGGAACTTTTGCCCGCGTTTCCCTGCAGTCAACACTTGGCAAAAGCGGTGAAATGCTCTTAGCCCATCACTATATTTTAGTACACTGCAGCTTGGATATCGTCTGAAAATCTGTTTTAATACATATTCATAAAGCAGCAATCGAATTGCTTCAAACATAACTTTGAAGAAAAGAAGTTGAATATTCATTAAATATCTGTTTGAGACGATGTCGGACTCACAATGTGGATAAAATTTGGATATTTCTTTGCCTTGGCTTGAAAAATAAAAACGAAACGTAAGTAAAAACCTTTCATCTTTCGAATTGCACATTCTCCGTTTTCAAGAAGGTACCACCTCCATCGTCTGGTCGATGGTATAAAACAAGTTAAACAATGATTTGAGGCTAAATTCGGAGTTTTTCCAGCATTCTGGGTTGAATTAAAGTGACATTTTTAAGGTTGCTCTTGTTCACCGGCATCAACGTATCCTATCGTGGTTAATTGCATATGTACATGTATATGCACATTACCATAGTGTGTAGCCTAGGGTTATAGTTTTAAGTATTCTATAGTGCAGTGTATTCATATTACGGGATCTTGTGTTTATGAATTATGATGCTAGCTTTCAAGACATTGTTTAGGAATACAATGTCGTTGCCTTGAATTTTGGAGGACTTAAAGCAGTTCAAAGTAGGGTAGTGCTAGTACAACTACACAATACTAAGCCTATGCTGGTATTATTAGTTTACTACTGACTTCTGCCACTGGTGGTTGTCAGCACTGGCAATACCTTCATGCCCAGAACATATAATAGTACTTGAAAATTAAATAAGCTTATATTAAAAAAAGTACTGCCTTGGCTGGCTGGCTCTGGTTAGTACTAAGTAGTTATACCCTTGTGTGATTTTATCCGGTGTACCTAGATACATAGGCCCACCTGTTATTCTGGATAAAGTCACTGTAGGCTACATGACAGGTTGGTCGAGTCAGTGACAAGTGAACATTGGTTCTCTACTTTGTCCAAAGGATAAGGCAAAGGATAAGTGTGCACTGAATTTTCGTACAGTGTTTGCAACTCATTTTGGTAGTATTCTTTTGTGTGTGAATTCATATTGCAGTTAATTTTTTTTTTTTTTCCGGTTGTGCATGTGCCTATTTCACTTTGTTTCGAAGTAAGGAATGCTGTATGTTTCTGTCATTTTCAGAGAGAAAATGCATTTACAAGTTCCACTACAATGTGTTACCGGTATGTAATATTGGCTTGTTGCATTTAAAAGCAATGTGAAGTCAATTTGATGTGACTTTATATATTGTCTCCTATTATCCAACGTTCTGTTAACATTTATTTTTGTTTTCTTTCATTTTCAGGACTCTTTCTACATCTGCGGGTTGGATTCTCCTATGTGGGCACTTGGGATATAGTAACTTTTTGGACTTCTTAATATAATTCAGTACTTTTCACGCCATTCCATTCATTGCCTTGATTAAATAAACTTTGATAAACCTTGAAAAAAACACATTCCTGTTATATTCTTTTGTTCTAAATTGCACATTCATATTCACCAGTATGAAGAAAAATTAACAAGAAGTTCCTACATAAGATGTACATTTCACGTATCCAAAAATACTTTATAATTCATCACGAAGATAAGCTGATTGATGTCTAGGAACCTGATACATCATAAACTATATGACCAAAAAGTCCAACAGAGACTGACCCAAGATGAAGGATACCACATAAAAAACAAGTTCTTAAATATTCTATGACATTACTAAACCTTGCAACGCTGTTCTCTCGACAAACAGGCAATGAGCACTAAAGGCAACACTCGCAGGATGAAGTGTAACCTGCAGAGACTATTCGTGGCAAAGTAGCATAAATGCAAGTTCTCTATTTGTTGTACCATGATTGATATTGATAACATGTAGAGACAGAGCAAAGATATGAAATTAGGAATTGAAATTAGAACTTCCAGTATTGAGATACTGCGTCATTGATGCTCTTGTTTATTTTAATTACAAACTGGTACTCGGTTCCCACCAGGTGGCTAGACACACCATAAAGCATGTGAACCAGGCACTTCTTTTCACAAAAAGTGGCTCTTTGACCTCAAAATCTTAATTCCCCCCCTTGACATGGGTAAAAGCAGTGGCGGAGCGTCCATACAGTCAGGGGGGGGCGGATGCCCCCCCTGACGGACTCAAATGGACTGCTGACTTTACCACTTTTTATTGACATTTGTCACATTTTGTTGGTGTAATTTGGCGATGACACCTATTTATTCTTAGTTTATCTGCAAATTAGCCAGGCCCGGAAAGGGTCATTTCTGGCGATTTAGGGAGTATCTTTACTCAAAAATTTTCTGTACACTACGCGCCAACCAGTGGTGGCGCTCCGCTTAGATTGTGTCGAAAGCGCCCCTCCTGACCAATACCCCTAGCTCCGCCACTGGGTAAAAGTTCAAATTTACGGCAGTGCCAATGTATGTAAAAATTTCCTCAATCACTCAGCTGAATTTTTGAAATGTGGAAGAAGGATGCCATTCCATAGGAACTTGTGTCTTAATTCAAGACCTTCAGAATAAAAGGTCTGAAGTCAAATGTTTAATAAAACAAGAAGTATAACTTTTTCTTATGAATGCAAAGAAAAATGTTGAATGGGTGTGCAACTTTCACAAGTTCAGTGTCATGAAGATACATAGTTACAATGAAGACTGACTTTAAAATTCAAGGAAAAGAATGACAAATGCTGGTTTGTTCACTGCTAGGGGAATAAAAGAAGGGTATGCAAATGTTGAAAAGGCTAATGTGTAGCCCAGTATTTCTATTAAGAATTTAAACTTGAGTTCCAGGTATGCAACATCCAAAAGTTTGCCTTTGCTCATTAAAAATATACATCCATGTAGTCGACCATAACAACCTGTGTTGTTAAGTTGTCTCTATAAGGACAAACATGCTCTAACTATCAATACACATACTTAACTGTAGGCTGACACATTGGCTCAAAGAATGCTGTGTGTGAAAAGGTATAATGACAAAAAAGTTAAATGAAGAAAACTATAACTAAGATACAGCAACTGAATGACTGTCATACTGAGATCATGAAAGCAGGAATTATTGCTGTTAAGTTCTGGATGTAGTTGAATATACACATAATGTATATTAGGACTCACCTACAAAACCTCTATGCAAATTATACAGGAAACATGCATGTATGTGTGATGTGGGTGTAAAATCCATGAAAACAAGAAGAAAAAAGAGAGAAAATAATTAAGTGAAATATCTTGAAGAAAATTCTGTTTGAAAAATACTGTACTTTTAATCCAGTTATTACTTAATTTTGAGTCCCAACAGTTATTTTTTCTTTAACAGCTGGAGACCAAGCAGCCGATTTTAGCAGACCTAACCACATGCCAGTTGACTAGGATTCTTTTTCATAACACAGTGTTAAAAGGGTCAGGCATCAATTTAATAGTTTAGTCTTTATGGCATACAAAGGAGATCTCTTCAAAAGTTGTATGGAATAATACAGCTGATTGACATATAATCAGAAAGTTCTCAAATACCTGCTGTTTAAGAAATTATTTTTCTTTGAATACACATTTTATTTGGCAATGTAAGTCCCGTAGCAGAGAGAAGAAAATAATTGTGACAACAGAATCAACAAGTCAGTATCAGAGATGTTAGCATCCCATGTAAATATCAAACACTAACTGAGTCCAAACTCAGTCCTAACATTTGTGATGAAAACAATAGTTCAAATTAAACATGATAGTCTCTGAAAAAATGCAATCATGGCTGCTCCTATCATGAGCAACGTACTTTTTCTTCAATGAATATGGAGATCAAAGAATGCTTGCTGGCAATTCATAAGGGACTATTTATTAGCCAATCAAATCGGAAAAGCATTGTTAACTAATTCTTTCCTGCATAATAGGAATGTTCTTTACCACTGTATGAATAATCACTCAACTTGCAGCTGTATACAAACAATCACTGTTAGGATTAACTGGAAGAAGTTTGGACTGAAAAAGCATATATATTTTAGTTGAATAACAATGACGTGTTCTGAAATTGTCATAATTTGTGAGTTTGTGCTACATTTTCAGATAAAGGAGGTTTGCAATTGCGGTTTCCAAGCAGTTTCATGACTTTACGTCCCTGACCGAAGTGTTGTGTCCGGGATGACGGAATCCTGCCCATTTGTTGTAACTTTAAATATTTTACTCTTATCTAGCTACAGTGTATACAGGTCAACATATCGCGTTAAAAAAAAATGTTTTTGGTTCCTTGCTGGAAGGATATTAACATATGCAGTCAGTTTGGGGTGCGTGTGCCTGTATGCATCTATGACACTTGCTTGCATCCACAGTAACAGAGTGATGGATATTTGTCTTACTTGCTATGTAGAGGTATTATAGTGAGAAGGTTTGTGCTATAATTTGTGGCGCGAACCTTAGGAATATTAATGAGGGGACAAATGTAAAATCTTTACATTGCAATAACTCCTCAACCTCAAGTCTGATTGTAACCAAGCATGGTATACAGTTGTTGCTGAATAGCTGGCACATGTATCTGTGCCCCCAAAAATTCCAGGCCAACTGTTTGGCAAATTTTATATTTACCTCAAATGGATTTTAGGACACATTCTATGTGCCGATATTCGTGGACCCAATATTTTTGGGACCATTTCAGCTGACATTTGCTGTACATTGTAATAACTCTGCAACCGTTAGTCGGATTGTAGCCAAACTTGGTATACAGTTGTTGGTAAATAACTGGTACAAATAGAGTAAACTTATGCTTCGATTTGGAGGCATTTACACTTGAGTCATACTCTAATCCTCCCCCGTTATTCATGTTGGTAAAATATTAGATTGAAAATGTGTCATGCGCAACTGTGGATCGCGTAGTACGTATACTCTAAAATTTTTGTTGTCATGGTGTATAGCCTTTGGGTGACAACAATGCGCTATGTATGGCCCACATAAACTCAATCTACGTAGGAATTAGCACATGCATGATACAGGACTGGAACTTCACATGAGAATGCATGTGGTGTAATGAGATCACCAGATATCTTGGGTCACTGTAGATGGGGGAGTGTTTAAATTGCAAAATTGATCTTGTAGTCCAGATCAGATCCTGGTCTGTGCCAGCATTAAAATAGGAGGTCAGATCCTGATGTCGTGATATATAGGCTGTTCCTACGGACTCTGGTTTGTTTCAAGCATGCATAGGTAGAGCAGATAAGCCCTGCAATTTGAACCCGTGTTTCAACAAGTTAACTCCAGGCATAGTGCCATGATTGGAACCTTGCAGCGCACATATTCTATTTTCTACCAGGACTTTCCGGATACAGCTGACGTTTACCTTTGAAAAGGTCAATGCACTGCGGAGGAAAATCATTGTTCGTCTCTGAAAAGCAATATTTTGGGTGGTACAACTTGTTGCGGGGGTTAAAGGAATTCTCTGGTGGAAGATTTTGATACATAGTCCTTGTAGTTATTATTTTTCTCTATCTAACCATGTAAAAATTGTCCTCATTCGACGTTTTCAAATTCACCAGTTTCTCACCAAAAGTACTGTTTGTTCGAACGCATCTATATGGTGATTGACGTAGTGCAGGCAAATAGGCAAAACAGGCGACTTGAAGTTAGCACTCCCATTTCCGCAGCAAATACTCTCTCACGTGTACACGCACAGGTGATTGCATATTACATTATAACGTACATATCGTGAACTTTACAGCCTACTATGCCCAGTAGGTATACGTATAGCGTTGCACATATACTCTCACACTCAAACCACAGTTCATAAACTGTTCTTCAAAATCGCTCAAATAAACTTCATGTATCAAATTAATAGTAAAAGGAAACTTGAAAAGTATTCGGAACACCGAAAGATGAAACTTGGCAGAATCGATGTCAGAGCAGAATGTAGTACTGAGAAGCTTAGGCTTCGCAGAACTGTCCGATTGTAAACGTTAGCGTAGCCTACATGCCAACATTATTTGCGTTGGAGCTGGATAGCGCCATGTATAAACAACGAATAGTCTGCTGTTAAAACTTATCTTGTGTTACACATAGACCACGAAACCACCGATCTACTACATATATGGCGGCTTAAGGAGTTTTTTAAAACATATCTAATTTATAAGAAATTTCACTGAAAATTAAGGAAGAAATTAATCTGTATACAAACGCGGTTTTTGTTGTGATTACTGTAGGTAATGAACGGAGCGTGGGTTATGTCGCAATCTGCATTAGCGTAGATGACGTCACGTTCTGTACTGTTCAAGTCATATTGGAAATGTCCATCCTTGACAATTAAAAATAGTTTCTCTGTCAAACAAAACATTAGCGTCCTCATACTTTGACGACATGTTTGGAAAATTATTTATCATTTTTTAAGGTAATTTTTTTGGGCCACCAGACAATCCTTTTCAGTAAAAAATTCCTTCAAGTAAAAACAATCGTTCATAGTTTCCAAACTGAAAGCAAATAAAAAGGAAAACCTAAAAATAATAATATTATTCTAGCAGATATGCCGACTTTGTGTGCATACAATTTTTCCAACAACTCTGGTAAAAACTGTTTGCACACTTCACCCAAAAGAAATATTTAACTCATAACACAAAATGGTTGGGTCGGGTTCTAGACATGCTGCAAATGGTTTTGTTGCAACTCATTGTCCGCACCTGTGTTATACTGTACGATTTTCCTTGACATTGATGTAAAAACTTTTCTTGGCAAGCTGCAAACAAGAAATTCCACTACCAGTGGATTTTGCTAGTATTGCACCAAAGAAGTTATAGCGTGTAGACTAAATGCTTTACGGTGGCACAACATTTGTAGCCTAGGCTTTACACTCGATCTCAAGCTATAAATGTAATCGAGAAAGGGAATAAGCCTACTTGTTTTTTAGTAGTTATCAAAGCAACATGTATCTTTTCACATTTCCTGGTATTATTTTCTAATACAGAGTTCAGAGCATTTTTTACAATGGCTGGAAATTAGTGCTAACTCAAACTGCGATGATCATGGGGAAGCTTACCAGTGTATCACGTCATATCTTTCGTTCTTTTGTGTTTTTTTGGTTTCGATGAAAGTCGTAACAGGTCTTTGTAATCATGATGGCGATGTGGGTGCGCGTGTGGGTGTGTGTGTGCATTTGTGATGCCCAGCTTGTAAACACATTATCGCAAGAAGGGAATGTTGGACCAAGTTCATGTTTGGTGTGAAGATGAACCATATTGAATACAAGAAGCCTATTAATTTCTGTGGAGGTCAAAGGTCATTTGGGGTCACCAGGGGTCAAAATGTGGAAACCTTGTAAACACAATATCTCAAATAGGGAAGCTCGGGCAGACCTCATATTTAATGTGTTGAAGTACCACATTGACTGCAGGAAGCTTATTTTTTCTGTGGAGATCAAAGGTCATTAGGGTCACTAGGGGTCAAATTGTCAAAACCTTTTAAACACGTTATCTCAAGAGAGGAAACTTGGGCAGACCTCATGTGTAGTGTGTAGATGTACCACATTGAGTACAGGAAGCCTTTTGGTTTTGGTGGAGGTCAAAGGTGATTTGGGGTCACCAGGGGTCAAAATGTTGGAACCTTCTAATCCGATATCTCAAGAAAGGCAGCATGGGCGGACCTCATATTTGTTGTGTAGAAGTACCACATTTTAAAGAGGCCATGACATGAAAAATCCAACTAATCGAGAGTAACTTCCTCTGAACCTATGAGAAACAACCACTGTATTACGTTATATCGTTAGAAATTTCAAGTTTGTTTTACAACATGTTGTAAAATATCCAAGAGAAATGCGGGTCCGTTGTGGTGTTGGGGCTGCGGAAATTTCATAACCCATGCAAATGGCCTTCATCGATGGCTGAAGGACAACAAAAAAAACACGACGATTGTGACCAAATTAGTGCAGAACACCAGCGCCGATTTCACTGGGCCAAGCCAGTATACAGCTCCGTATGTAGGGAACACTTCACACAAGCATACTACGATCCCTCCTTTTCTTATGAAATAAAACAAATGGGCTATAGCGGTTTGACATAAACGAGTCGTTCTTCTGTCAAGTAATCCACATTAAAAACTCCGAAGACCAGATCGGGGAACAGGAAACCTCCAGTGGGGCAAGTGGCGATCCTTTGGAGGGAGCATGGCCAAGCACTAGTACTAGTTTTATCGTTACTACACTGAAGTCGCAATAGACGAAGAGATTTCGCTGTATCATCTGTTCATTGCCCTATTGTGTAGTAATAAGCTATGAGGTTAGCTTCAGAAGGGATGGGTTACATCTTCTTGTGAAAATTCTCAGTGCCCCAATTTATTTCTGGAATATGCTGGGTCAGTTAGTTATCCTTATCTCAAGAAGGGCAGCATGGGCAGATTTCATATTTTTTTTTGTGTAGAAATACCACATTAAGTACAATAAGCCTATTGCTTTCTGTGGAGGTCAAAGGTCATTTGGGGTCACCAGGCGTCAAATTGTGAAAACATTGTAAACATGATATCTCAATATTGGTATGAAGGTATGTAACATGGAGTAAATGAAGCCTATTGTTTTTGGTGGAGGTCACAGGTCATTTTGGGACAGGTCAAATTGTGACAACCTTGTCAACATGATATTGCAAGAAAAGGCAGATCTCATATTTGGTTGTTAGATGTACCATATCAAATTTAAGGAGCCTGTTATTGCTTTTGGTGGAGGTCAAAGGTCATTTGAAGTCAACAAATGCCAAACACGTACTACACTACCCTCTTACCTGTCTCTCCACTCTAACACATCTTCCTAAACATAATATACCAATGGAAGCTTGGACAGATCACATATTTGGTATGTAACTGTACCACATAGAGTCCAAGAAGCCTAATGTTGTGGGCGGAGGTCAATGGTCGTTTGAGTTCACCAGGGTTCAGAATGTGAAACCATGTTTTACACAATATTTCAACAAGGACTGATGTCATATTTAGTATGTTGATTAACTATCACAATTAGTACAAGAAGCTTGTTGTTGAGGTCAATGGTCATTTCAGGACAGCCTGTGTCATTGTGAATTTATTGTTTGTCACATCACACTGCTTTTCACTGTATTACTAATATCAAGTATATGTTGTACACCCTCACTAACATTACGTCAAATTCATGAAGAAAATAGCTCATGTTACATCATCGAAATCACTATGCATTTTGGCATTCTGCTTTATTTTTTATTCCGACCATAGACTGAATGACTTGAAACGAAAACACACCAAATGCCAAGCAATGCGAATACCTCATCGTCCGTCCACATACAGGAAAATATCTTTAATAATAATAATGGGCTTTGCTGATTATCTGGACGTCTTCAAGAAAGCAGCTCAAACTTTATACTGTATGTATGCGGATATACACGGGCAGCTACACCGTGTACTACTCAGCTATGCCTTATGTAATTCCTTCATTCCCACTGCATCAGTCCTTTGTACACACATCCAATTTTAGAAGATACAACACAGTTTATGTTGATACAGAATAAGCAAGCGGCAGAAACCACAACTGATAAAGTCCATCGTAATTTTTACACCCCAAGGCAATTTTTTATTTACATTTGTCAACGTTTACCGGGGCTAAACTGTCCTAACCCTACCTATCACGAGGGGCTTGATAAAGCTTGGGCTAGCCCAGTTCCCACGCAGAAAATGAGTGGAGCAATTGCCCTCCCCTCAGATTGTAGCTAAACTTGGTATACAGTTGCTGGTTAATAGCTGGTATATGTAGGCCATCTGGGCCCCAAATATTACAGGCCTATTTTTGAGCCCAAATTTATTTCCACCTCAAATGAATTTTGGGACACATCCTCTGAGCCCAATTTGTGGGGCCCAATATTTTGGGACCATTTGGGCCAACATATTTGGGGGCAAATATAGTTTTAGCATTGTCTGGGCCAAACATTTTTGGGACCATTTATGTGGAAAATTTTATTGCACCTTATTTCTTTGGGAGAGACCAAAATTTTAAAATTGCAGTAAAGGAATTTTTTAGTGAAAAATGGGATCCGGTACTTCCGGCCATATCAGTTTTTGTTTTTGTATTGCCCTAAGCCTTGCCCTGTGATAAATTTTAGTTTCTGTGATAGAGTGCTTGAAATGTTGGCCTGTCCTGCCAGAAAATTTGAATCCAACACTGACTTATGTCGAAACGTGACGTCAGTGCGGCACATTGGGCAGAACTGATCAGATATCACTCTAAGCTTGGCCTTGATACAATACACAGGAATGTGTACAGACTTCGTGTACGGCTGTGAATACAAAAGTTCTCACTCTAAGTTTGGCCTTGATACAGACTTTGCGTAAGGCTGTGATTCACAAATTCTCTCAAATAACAATTATCTGAACAACATATTATGTAGAAAACCCAGTTAGGGAATTCTGGAATGTTTTACCTCTACTCTCCAAAAGATTGCTAATTTGCAACTTCACCGAAAAATGTCCATCTAAAATCGCTATCATACTTTCCGAAACTTTCCTCGCTACAGTGTAGCTTGCTAATAACAGCGTCCCTGCAGGCCCCGAAATGAAGTGCCGCGATGACGTCACAGCCGCTCATCGTTCTCCACTGTTCAAAATATATTAGATTAAGTTGGCCTGAGGTTCCAAAATTCACTTCTCCTGAATGGTAGGATGAAAAATCCCTGAACTAGAACTGTGTCGATATAAAAATTATGGATTCTTTTCATATGCCCAAGAGACAGCCACTAAAAAATTCCTTAAATTCCACAACCTAAAATCAGATTATATCCAAACTTGGAATACAGTTATTGGTCAATAGCTAGTACATGTGGGCATAAATACTATGATCATGGGGGATGACATTCAACACAAGCAAGGAGCCATAGTGCCTGTTTGGGCTCTTGTTTTTTATTCATTTTCATTTTATTTTAGACTGATGATCCATATCAATTTCTAGCAGGCACTGTGATGCATGCAAGCTGCTTGCATTCAAATTTTCCGAGGGCAATAACTTATGCCAATGTCAGTACTTCAAAATGTTTCCTCATAAATATTGACAGTTTTAATTCTTCTAAGCTAACCTGCAACTACCAGCTGAGAAAAACTATGCTGCAAACAAGCTCTCACTAAATATTGATAAGTCAGAGTATATATTCTTTAATACACATCATTAGCATAAATGGCATAGTCAGATTACGATGGGCGATAAGTGCACATCATGCTAGCTGCCCACCAGCACAACTGGTGGTCCTCCAGTGGGGGAAGCTGGCAGAAAACCAGAGAATTGGCTGGCTTTTATCTGGCAGTCCGCGGCGACTCTGTCGAAAGACCACAGGAGAACATCCAGTGTTCCACCAGTATCCCTATGGCATTGTACCAGAAAGCTGCCAGCAAAAACCTGGTTTTCGCGAGAGAACCACTGGCAACCTACTAGCCAAACAAACAGCATTCCCCAGCATACTGCCGAGGGAATTCTTTGATATCTTACCTTTACAGTTATAATGCAAAATACACTAAGTTACACATTGAAATGCGTAGAGAGGGATATGTTGCAGTTGAATGGTCTCTTGTATTACTAATTAAGCAAATATTTTTGTGTCACTTTTCCAGCATCTTCAATGTGTAACTCAGTGTAAGTTGCATTATAACTGTATATAATTGCTGAGATGACTATTTTCAGATGCCTATTACAGGTCGTCATCCATAAAATGTGAAAAGTGAAAACAATCAGATCACACCCCCAATTAAATTCCGCTTCAGATGTGCAAAAAACACAATAAGGGTATTATATTATGTAATCAATTGCAGCTGGCGATTTTAAGGGTCAATAACTGCTTTATTTGTTTGTCATTTTATAGGCAATATTCTGTTGGTCTGCTGTCGGTGTCAATGCATACATAGCTTATCCAAGCCGTAAATTCTATTGGCCCGTAGGCGGACCACCAGCGTTTTCCTACCACAAAGCAATGGCAGACGCTAGCATGGGTGTAGCATATTGTACAAAGAACAGATATGTGCACAAATAAAACACTTTCATTAAAGGCATTGAAAACTCGCCCCAAACCGCGTGCCGTGCTCTGAAAAAGTTAACTTTCCGTTGCTTGCAAGTGAAGTTTTCTTCTTGTCGCTACAAAATGCAGACAGTAATGGAAAGTGATCTGCCTTGTTATCTTTTATCAAGACCTGAGATGTCCATCGCTGCTATGTACACTGTGTTATGGGTATTGACCGTAGCTGTATATATTGACTGTACACTAGTATCAAATTACCGACGGTAGCAAGCTGCGTGTGTATTTTCTGGGATCAATGGTGGTGTCTAACACTTCTGTTACACCTCATTTGAAACTAGGTCAGATAACCGCCATGAGACGTTTCTTTGTGCGCGAGTCTTCAAACCCTTTAATGAACACTCATGCTTAACTAAAACTTTCATATTGAGATTTAAGATTTTGGAAATACACCGAGTCACTGGGTTGGTATGTTTGTGTAATTGTTTATTGACTTTCCTAACATGATATTTGTGGGACTTTTCTACAGCGGTATGCTGTTGGTCCGCTGTCAACATTCTGCTAGGTTAATCTAAGCTGCAATGTCTATCGATCTTTTGGCGAACCTCCAGAGCCTAACTGCCAGCACTTTTACCACAGGGATACGCTGTTGTTCCGATGCCGGTATTCTGCTAGGTTTTATATCCAAGCTGCAATGTCTATTGGTCTGTCGCCCTACCTCCAGCGCTTCACCGCCAGCGCTATTATGATGGCAGACCACTATATAGTTTTATATACTGGGGACTATTTTTTATACTGTAAAATGTTTAGGTGTGCATATTGATTGACAACTAAATTGGCGGGATCATATACCAATACTCTCTAAAATAATAGCACGAAACGTTGTCATTTCCAAGACATTTTCTTCCACACAAGAAAATTGTATCAAACTTTGATTGTCCCTCAACTTTCATACTGTGCTAAAATCTGGTGCAGTACTAGAAAATCCAATTTAAACCTGTTGTATATATTACAAAAACAAGCTATTTGTCATATTGCCAATAAGGCTTCTCATGATCACACTAGTGTTCTGTTTTGCAATTTCAATCTTTTTATACTTAATGATCTAATTAAAATAAACACTACATACTTTGTTTACAAATCTTTACACAACAACCTAACCCTGTGCATTCAAAGATTTTTTCTCTACTAATAACGTTATTCATATCTAGGATACAAGACAATGCTGATAACATTCGCTGTTGTCCAGTTCTACGAACTTTGGAATGTTTAGGTTAAGATATCGTGTCATGAAGACTGGGAAGACAATAGCAACAAATATTAAACTGTCAGAGTCTGCTTAACTACTTAAAAGAATGGCAACTTAACAATGCATCAAACATTAATATCATATGTCTAATAACACTGTTTGAACTCAAAATTGGTATTCACATTATGCCTCTTATTAGCACCTTTATTATACAACATTCGATAAGGAAACAAATTATTAAATGAATGTTGTGCAATTGTGAACAAAAATGTTCATAAGTAAATGTAACCTATTCTTTTGTTGCTTTTTGGTTGGGAGTGTACTACTTTGTTTTACCTTTTGATGTTTTATAGAAGACTTCCTTTCAAACCTGATTTAGACACATTGTTATATACTATGTTTATTGTATTTCTACCTCTCAGTTGTGAAAAGACAATAAATTTGAAATTAGATGGTATTTACTGGGTGTTATTCCCTGGCCCTGCTGGTACTTCTTGTGCAACTGTAAATGTTATAAAACCATAAAATGATTATGTATGCCCCATATATGCAAACAAGCATCTTACTGTACGTTATCGTTATGTATATTGATCAAACCCTAGAGGACTATACAAACTAGGTTCAGGGAAAAGGATAGCATTAAGTAGAAAGTTTAGTTTGAAAAAATGTTTATGTTTGTGGTAAAGTGAAATTTGTCTGTTTGGCTCTCCATGGATGTTGAGCGTTGGGCTACCGTATTTGCATAACCTCTCTGCAACTGTGTTTTTAGTGCACATGTGCTTCAGAACTTAGTCCAGTGTTTATTGTGTATTTTCTGAGAGATTGAAGGGTCATTTCTTATTGTTTAAAGTATCTCGTAAGTTTAGTAAATGAGTAAGTTGCAAACACACTATATAGGGTACTGCTGCTCTCACTTCCGAGATCAGTAGAGATTTTTATATATTGTTACGCTGAGTGAAGCAGTTAGTCATCGGCTGGGGCCACGCTGTTTTCTTCACTGCTGATCAAGATTTTAAGTATAGAGGTTTTACGATAGTAAGTTGTCAAATTGAAGTTGACTAATCGAAGAAAACAGATATTTCCTGGGGTTGATGGCGAGACTTTCCTGGGTGCGATGACAGTACTTCTCTAGATGTTGAGGATTTGAAGGACGCTGGCTATCACTTTTAATTAATACTGGGCCCAGGCTGTTCTTTAACAGTACTGAACTTGAGCTGCAATATACAACTGGAAACAATTGCGTTGTGCCGTATTTCTTACTGCTAGATCCCCTTTCATGTCCCCCCTTGGGCACGTCTCTTTTCATTTATACTATTGAAAGGATATAAGTAAAGCTTTGAAATTCATAAGTGAAGATATGTTAAGTTATTTGACTGTATGTGTGGACTGTTATGTATGATCAAATTTTCAAACAAGAATATTATTAATAGATGTCAGCTCATTCTTCGCATATTTTTATTACAGTGTCCACCTCTCAAAGCTCTGCTGCTGCATCTCGAGACTTTGTTAGCATTAACACTCCTGTTACAATATCTGTTGGACAGGTTTGTGTACCTGTGGATATATCCATTGTATCTGACATGACCTTTGAACTTACTGAAGTATTCCATTTGGTTATACTTACAACTCAATTACCTTCATCAGTATACGTTGTTCCTGGGCAAGTGACTGCTACTGTTACTATAACAGACAATGATGGTAAATATCATATTGAAATTAAGATACATTGCCTTTTATAGAACACATATGATCTAAATTTAAGTCAAGCTCTGCTAAAATAAAAATCTGTTGTCTATTTTCATATGTTTTGTAAAAATTTAGAGATTGAAGTGTTTTGATGAACAGTTTCTTTAAATGTATACAATTTTTTTCTGCATGAATTACTGAGCTTCCTAAGGATGAAGTAAGCTGTACTTTCTGTATTCTTGTGAGAATTAACTCCTTCAGTTCTACTTGTCTGTGAATGACTACATCCAAATTTAAACCACACCTGACTAAGATTTGTAGTTTTAATTGTGTAGATTATGGATCAGGAATATCAATGCTACTATGTTACTACCATGTTACTATTTAAGATAAATTTCAGACAAACATTGTAAATACAATGTAATTTAACTTTGATTAATTTAGTGTGTACTATCCCAGCATTTAATCACCTATACATTGTAGTAACTGCCCAGCAACTTACTGTATACACAACAGAAATATAGACATACATACATGAGTGGTCTTCATGTAAAGTCAGGAAGACAAAATAAAAGTTGAAATGATCCTTTTTCATATTGACAGAGATCTCAATAATAAATGTTTCATCTTTTAAATCAACACATTTCAATCTGATTAAGATATTTTTACAGATGTGTGTAGATGCAGGTGCATATGACAAGGTTAAACTTAATAATCAGACATTTGACTGAACTGTAAGTTAAGGTTCTTCTGCCTATGGTCAGAGGATGTTAAACTTTTCTCTGCATTCATAGGTTTGACTATAAAAGGGTTATTTTGAATGACCAGTTATTGAATTGCATAGATATACTGTAACTTCATATCTTCAAATTTAGTTTGATCTTGCCATTGTACTAGAAAGTATGACTGAAGGTGGATTGCTGACTATTTTATTGCTGACTTATTGTTATCTTATTGCTGACTAACTTATACAAAATAAAGGTTGAGTATATTTTAAGTAGAAAACTATATTGATTCCATTCTCCACAGACACTGATCCTCCAGTGATATCCAACTGTCCTCTTGATAGCTCAATAAGTATTGCACCTGGTACATCATCTACAAGTGTTTTCTGGCAACCACCCACAGCATCTGATAATTCTGGAGATGTAACTCTTATGTCATCTCATCAACGTGGAGGTACTTTCTCTCTAGGGCCAACTACAGTCACTTACACTGCCAGGGATGGTGCAGGAAATACAGTACTTTGTGACTTTGTTATTACTGTAATGATTGGTGAGTACTAAAGGACAACTAAACTTGAAGAGTAGGACATAGCAGTACAAAAGTAACTTAAACATGCACATAGAATGGGATGGATGGTTTGCACTCTACATGATTCATAAAGATAGAGAAACCTGAATTTATAAATCTAGAAAGCACTTGATGGAAAGACATATTTCAGCCTCCTGCAATTTTTCTTTCCAGACTGAAGATAACTTTTGATTCCTTAGTCTGTTTATTGAAAGTTGTGTATCGTCACTATGTTATCAATAGGTGTTGTCTTCTTCTTGTTCTATATAAACAGATCTAGGTATGAAAAGGCTTGCTCAGGTTGGTCAATCTTTATGTCCAGTATATACCTGGATTATGATTTTTGGCCTAAAGGATTATATTGATGTTATGGGCGGTTATAGTAGAACCCTCAGCTATATCAAAACTGTACTGTATTTAAAGGAAAGTAAAAGTCTGATGTGTCATTGTTGAGTACCATTTATTAGAACATTTACACCAGGCAGTTTTCTTCACAAAACTAACTTCTAACCTCTTCAGACGTAGAACAAAGGAATTTAAAACAATGTTATTTGTGCAGTTCTATGTCCAGTGGTCAGCTGTATTGGACTCAAATCTGGTCATGTTGCAATTTGACATCATTCAGCCTTTAAAAGTCAAATGTGCATCATAGTATAGGTTATACCAACTTCAAGGGAACCAACACACAAAGCTACTGGCTTCAGGAATTGCACCAATGCAGCACAGTAGTGTTATTGCACAGCTGCCAAGTAGTATCTTTCCTCCTTATCTTGTATTGGAATTAGATTATGATAAGTTAGAGTGTATGAGCTCTCACCACAAAACATGAATGTCTGTGGAAATTGTGCAAAACTTATGTAATTTCTTATAATTGATGCCATCCTTTTACAAAATAAGACAGACATGCCAATCAAGAGGCAGAATGGTTCATAATGAGCTGAATCTAGTTCTATGCCCTCACCAATTCATCAGCTACAATACTATCTAACATTAACACTTCAAGAATGGTATATAGGCTTAATGTTAACAGTTTCATGTTTAACTTCTAGGCTTCCATACTCCTTCTTCTGTAAGGTTGTGTGGGTCAAAGGAGTAGATTCCACACTAGAGATGGTTTATGTTGTCACAGCCAGTTGGGACAATTTCCTAATTCTATTAACACTCTGATCTGTCCTCCCATGTCATGCTTCAATGCACTCGTTTTGACAGTTTGAACAGTTATTAATCTTTATCTGATAGAAATCTGATATTCATACTGTGCATACTGAAAATACCAGTGCTTTGAAGTGGGACATTAAAGTACAGCATAGAAAACTTTTCTCAACTGGGTGGTTGTCACAAGAAGCTGTAGTGGGCTTGGTGCTTTCAAATATGGCAAAATAAATTGCTGGTGATCCTGCTGTATTGGAACAATAAGTATTTTGCCAATTACAGAAAGAATCATGTTTGTAGAAAGGGATGATTACTGTTAGCCCAGACAGATCTTTAAATGGTTGAAAACATTACATATTATCATTTTCTACAGGTGCATCTCAATTAGACATTTCTGTTTCACTGCTATGCTATGTGCACTCTTCTTTGAATTTATTTACTGGTTGTGTTGAAATTAGTGTCTTTGAAATGTTGTGGATTGAAATGTAATACAGTTAAGCTCAGTACAACATTCCTAATGTGCTCTGCCATACCCTCATTGCGCTTAAGAACTTGATGATATGACCTGCATACAATTTGTGCAGAATGCTTCCAGTCAAGCATGTGCCATAGAATGCCATGCATGCAATTAGAATGGTAAAATTTGTTTCAAAATGTTCTTAATTTGCCTGCCCCGAGCATGTGTACATGGCTTTGAAATTTATTCATGGGAATTATTACATTATATGTCAAAACTATACATTGCAGAGAATAATTTATGCGGTACTGCATCCGAATAATTGCTATGCAAATGGTCAAGTTGCTATATAAGTGAAAAGATGTTTAGCCTTTATTGCATACAGGTACCATAGTATTTTATGAGAGAAAAATTCAAAACTGCTACAAAAGTTGAACAATAAAAATTATTCCCTGCATTGTCAAATATTAATTGTGACTTACTATACACATTGAAGTAATTTAAATTTACACATAAGTAAGTATATTTTTTTTGACATTTACTATGTGATATATTTCACATTTGGACCAACTAAGACTGCTTGCCATTCAGAAAATACATTGATGGCCTTGTCAAGCAGCTGTGGCTGGAAAAAGTTTAAACTTAACATACTATGTTGATAAAGTAATTCACATGAAACAACTAGAAATTATGTTTTTCACCGTAACTGTATGCCCTAGAAGAAACAGATCATATGTACCTAAAAAGGCAGTGCCCTTATCCTTCTTCTCATTCACCTCATTTGACCTCCCTCATTGACCTCCCTCATAGACCTCCCTCATTTACCTCCTTCATTACCTCCCCCATTTACCCACCTCAAAAGGAGCACGAATGGTGCATACTATACTACTGACTACTTTACTTAACAGTTAACAATTTGTTTAGATTTGAACTATGTATCAGTCTAAGTTACTCTATTAAATCAAAACTTTGTCAAACTTTTTAGGGTAAAAAAACCCTCAAACAATCATGCATGAGTTTCATCAGTTAACTCAAAAACTATAACAAATGTTAGGGTATTTGAGAACTTTTTCATGTTGTTGCAAATTAACTGATCTTGAATTATTCAGTTTCATATTTTATGCATGTACAATTTTTAGCAAATGCAGCAGGTGAATGTGTGAGTGTTAGGGGTAAAGAGCCTTATATGACTTTTAAAACATTAATTTGATGTAGTTGACACCATTATAATTTAGACATAACCCTTGCCATCTTCCGTGTAGTGACTGAGAGCCACAAAGAGAATTGGAGGGGGGCGGGGGGAGGGGGGAGGGTGGAGGGAGGTGTATTTTTTGGGATGCATATTAAATATAAAATTTACACCCAATCTGCAAATTCCCTTAAAATTGAACCAACTCAGCATTCCATATTGTTCAGGATCATGCTTCAAAAATGATACAGCTACTATTAAATTTCATCAAGTATTTGAATAAAATTATAGTGATAAACTATAGAATACGAAAGGTGTAGGACTCATACAATGATCTTTACTTTAGTGTAATGTGACCAGACCTCCCTATAGATGTTCCAAGGACAGTATCTGGGGAAAAATTGTCCCTGGAAATGCATTAGGATTTTATATCATATGCCCCAGCAATGTCTCAAAATATGTGAAAAGGGCCTGCATAATTCCAATTGGGCTGTTAGTGCATATAGACACAACATGGGCAGAAGATGTGATTGTTTACAACTACAAACATACTGTCCATTGGTGACGTACTGTGACATAGGCACAGAGATCATCGAATAACTTCATAGGTTATATTTCACACTGAAAATATCTTTTTGAATTTGGTGATGATATGGGGAAACACCCAGTTATCTTCAAGATTTCTGGCATTTAATCTTTATATCTTCGACAAAATACTAATTGCTTTAGGATAACATTTTCTGAACTTCAGTAACTTGTTTATCATCCACTTAAACAATGAGAGTTCCTCAAAATTCCACCCTCCCTTGAACCATTGTTACTCAGAAGTTTATTCCCACAACCCAGGATATTCCACGAGAACTGTGCCATGTGCCACCAGATCCCTGTCCATCAAATTTGAAGCTCAGAGTGCATGTGAGCTAGGCTATCCAAAAATGGACTTGATGTTAATAATAAAAACAATAACTTTACTGGGATATATCCATCAAGTTGCCAAGGTCTTAAAAGGTTGTTAAATTTTGACATCTGCAAACAACAAACACTATTGTGACACTTTTTGGTTGGACAACATGAACTGTTGATGTCAACATGGCCAGTTAAGGGGTGGAGGGTGTACATAAACATGTCCCAGGGTTTCCTGAATCAAAAATATGGTCACCTAATTTCAGTGTTGGATCAACCTGCATTGTGGACAGATGACATAATGGCAGAGGAAAGACGGAAAAAGGAAAACTTGCAGTCAATTTTAAGAATAAGATGCATGCAAACCAAGCTATCACAGTTAGAAGACTTTTAAATATTTCAACCATATGCATTAACTGAATGTCCTCTTTTTTTACAGATGTTGATGAATGTACAACCACTACTTTGTGTGATAGCAGCTCATCAACATGCATGAACAGCATTGGCAGCTACATATGTGGGTGTAAATCTGGTTACACTGGTCCAACTTTCATACCTGGACAACAATTTACATGCTCAGGTAAATATAAAAACATCAAATTATCCTTAAAGTAAATTATTAATTGTCAACCAAGTCAACAAAGCCCAAATTTTCATTGTCTCAAACTTTAAAGTTAAACTGTTTCCGTTTGTACATTCTGTTTATTCGCCCGTATCGAGCACTGAGTCACGCAGTTACATAAAAAGCCTAGCCTAGCATGTGTGTAATAGCGTTATGTGCAGCGCGTTCGAATATGGAAGTGATTCCAGCATATCTCTCGCCGCCTAGCGCTAGTTTCCGTCAAGAAAGGAGTCCGTGGCTTCGGCCTTAATTATATTTAGCCGCTCAATATGTACTGCGCTTGCTGCTTAGTATATGTGCACTGAACATAATTTTATCAAACAGAGGGCAAGCAGATCGAACCTATAATACTGTACGCGTGCTTCCCATCATCGGCATAATTTTTTTCTGGGTGTTTTAATACCTTTAACTTTTTGAAAGCCATTTATAGCGTCCGAATTGACTAGCACATAAAACTTTTCGCTAGAGAATTTTTTTTTTATGCATCCTTTAAAACAACATTCTGTTACGTTTGATACCATCATAAATTCAACACAACTTTATTATTTTTCACCTTTATCGACCAGACTATAAGGACTTCGCAAAAAAAAACCAACTGACACCCATTGTTAATATATTGAACACAATCTTTATTACAAAACATTTCTTAAGACAAAACAGCAAGAAATTTATAAAGAAATTATTGCCTTAGAACACAACATGTTTTGGTCAATAAACTACAAAAGAGCAAGTCTTCGTCGTTGACTGTCGTTGATTGTGATAATATGGGAAAACACCCAGTTATGTTCAATATTTTTGGCATTTTGGACAAAATACTTGATTTAGGATTACGTTTTTTAAACTTCAGCACATGTTTATCATCCACTTAAACAATGAGAGGTCCTCAAGATTCCACCCTCCCTTGAACCATTGTGGCACAAACGTTTATTCCCACTACCCAGGATATTCCATGAGGACTGAGCCATGTGCCACCAGACCCCTGTCCATCAAATTTGAAGCTCAAAGTGCATGTGAGCTAGGCTAGCCGAAAATGGACTTTATGTTAAAATTAAAACAATTACTTAACTGGGACATATATCAAGTCGGCAAGGTCTCAAAATGTAGTTAAATTTTCTGACATCTGCAAAATGTCATAAAAACCGCAAACAATATGGTGACACACATTTCGGTTGCACAACGTGAACTTTTGATGTCAACATGGCCAGTGAAAAGGTGGGGTGGGGGTGGGGGAGTGTACAATAACATGTCCCAGGGTTCCCTGAAGAAATGTGGTCACAATATTTTAGTGGAATAGAGCAACCTGCAGTGTAAGATGAGATCTTGTAGTTGATGTGCGTGATATTTGTATCTAAATAGCAACCAGTTTGCATCCTCGTTGACCTTAAATTTCTGAATATCTTACAGTATGTGATCCAATACTCAAGAATACTTCTGACCAATATGTACTGCCCGGCACATATTATGATCAAAGTTAATTAAAACATTGACTCCATGTGGCATCTCCATAAGGAATTTGGCCAAATGTAATATTGTGAACAGATGGCATAAGAATGGCAGTGGACGTATGGGAAAAGGATAATTTGCAGTCAAATTTAATAATAAGATGCATGCAAATCATGCAATCTCAGTTCAAAAACTTTTACATATGATATGAAGTAGTCTAGTTCAACCATATGCTTTTACTGCATGGTTCTCTTTGGTTACAGATCGAGATGAATGTACAAACAGTAATTTGTGTGAAACTAGCTCATCAACATGCAGTAACACCATGGGCAGCTACATATGTATGTGTAAGTCTGGTTACACTGGTTCACCTTTCACACCTGGACTACCATCTACATGCACAGGTAAATATGGAAACATCAAATTATTATGATAAGTAAATTATTAATTGTCAACCAAGGCAACAAAACTCTTATTTTCATCATCAAATTATAAAGTTACTGCTTGGCAAACCTCATCAAATGAGCATTTGCTCCCAGTTGATGATTTACAGATGAATTTGACAATCACATGACAAGGTAATATTATTTCACTTTTCTCCACACTGTTAAGCAAGGGGTGTTCTTACTATTACATGGAGTGTTTTGGGGGAGAAAATGGAAATCAAAAGTCAGTCTCAAACTTGTGGGCGAATTCAGTGTAGCCTTACATCGATCAAAGGTACTGTATTTATGAAACAAAATTGTAATTTGAAAACTAAAGTGCACTCTCTGTTTTCCTTGAAATGCCATCAATATCTGCAAATACTGCATTGGAAGTCCTCAGGAACCCTCACAAGGGCTGGAAGATATTCCAGAAAGTTGTAATTCAATGAGAGGCCATCAATCTTTTACCCTCCTTTGAACTATTGTGGCACAAATGTTTAGGCCCACAACCTAGGACATCCCATCAGGACTGAGCCGTGTACCACCAGACACCCCATCCCTCAAATTTGAAGCCCAGAATTTATGTGAGCTAGGCTAGCTGAAAATGGACTTGATGTTAAAATATAACAATAACTTGAATGGGATATATCCATCGAGTTGGCAAGGTCTGCATAAATCTCACAAACATTTTGGTGACACACTTTCGGGCTGCACAACATGAACTTTTGATGTCAACATTGTGGTGTTATCTATGCACTAATCGACCACAATCACATTACTAACATCATTTGAGATTTACTCTTTTTATTGGTCGGGTTCTTTAACTTCCAATTAAATGGTCACGATATCTCTTTCAGTCCCATCTGGCTATCTCTCCAGCTATATATGTTACTCATTAGATTTATCAAAGTGACATACAAAGTCATATATTTATAAGTTATTACAATGCAAACAGGGCCAGTGGAGGAAAGGGGAAGATCGATGGAGGTGTGTACTTTAACATGTCCCAGGGTTCCCTGAAAACAATATGGTCACCTTTTTTTAGTGTTATAGAGCAACCTGCAGTGTCAGATGAGATCCTGTAGGTGATGTGTGTCATATATGTTTGCTTATCCAAATAGCAACCAGTTTGCATCCTCGTTGACCTTACATTTCTGAATATCCTACAGTATGTGATCCAATACTCATGAATACTTCTGACCAATATCTACTGCCTGGCACATAATGTGATCAAAGTTAATAAAAGACAATGACTTCATGTGGCATCTTCATGAGGAAATTGGCCAAATGTAATATCATGGACAGATGATACAAGAATTGCAGTGGGCATACGGAAAAAAGGAAACTTTGCAGTCAAATTTAAGAAATAAGATGCATGCAAACCATGCAATCTCAGTTCAAAAACTTTAACATATGATCTGAAGTAGTCTAGTTCAAACATATGCTTTTACCGCATGGTCCTCTTTGGTTACAGATCGAGATGAATGTTCATTCAGTATATTCAGTGATATGTGTGATAGCAGCTCATCAACATGTATGAACGCCATTGGCAGCTACAGCTGTGTGTGCAAGTCTGGTTACACCGGTTCACCTTTCACACCACCTGGACAACCATCTACATGCACAGGTAAATATGGAGGCATCAAATTGTAATAAGTATATTATTAATTGTCAACCAAGTCAATAAATCCCTTCTTGTTTCTTGTTTCAAATTATAAAGTTTCTGCTTATCAAAATCTGATCAAATAAGCATTTCCTCTAGTTGATAATTTACAGATAAATATGACAATTACATGACAAGGTAATCTTTTTCCTTTTGTTCTACACACCTGTCAGCAGGAGTGTAGATACTGTTAAAGGGAGAGGAGCAGGGGAGGGATTTTGGTTAGAACGTGGAAATCAAATATTGGTCTCAAAATAGCCAAAAAAGTGTGTTCTTACAGTCATCAACAATATGAAACAAAACCAAAATTAAAAACAAAACTGTTCTCTCTGTTTTCCATCTTCATCTACAGTATAGTGTGAAAGTAACCTTACTCTTTAGCAGAGTGGAATGCAATAATCTCAGTTTTTGCACTCATTTCTATTTTCTATGCTTGCAATTGTGGTGATGATGTTTATCTGAGAGCGCATTCCCTGCAATGAACTCAGTTTAGTCTATTCATCTCAGCAGAGGTGATAAATCCATTGTTTGGTCCATGCAAGCAATAGCTGTAATCCTAGTTAATGCTATTCATCTAGTCACCAATTTGTTTTTGATCGAAGTGACATCACAAAATTCGACATATAAGTTCCAATAGCTGGAACTGACAATCCTACAAGAGAATTAATAACTCATATCCTACAAAATGTAAGGAGAAATAAATAACTTCTTTATTCAGTCAACTTTGTGGTATAAAACTGTATACTGTCCTTCTTCATTGGCTGAAATATCATAGTTCAGAAAACAAAGTTGAGTTATAAGGAAAGGGCTTTCCCATTCTGCCCAAAATAAAACCATAGGAAATCTGCAAGAATGAGGAAAGAAACCAACCACTCATAAATACAACAACGATGAATTCAAAATTAAAAGGTTTTGAAACTTCAGTAACCTTACAAAGTATCTTTTCGATACAGGTTAGACTTAAATGAATTTGTCATTACTAATTTCCTTTTTTTCTTCATCATTTGCTTTTTAACTCTTGAGAACTTGCCTTGCCATGTGCAGCACTAGTTGATGAGCAGCCATCTGTTGTAACACAATATATATGACAAATTTAACCTATAATGGGAGTATGGCACATGGCCATGTTGTTCCAAGCCTACCACATGTTCTAGTTCTCGTTTTGTAGACTGAAAACATCGACAAACAAAATGTTTATCTGAAATAATAAGTTATCCCTTCTAAGAATTTTCTTTTAACATTCCTGTGAAGAAAATATCGGATGGGTCAAATAATAGAACACTGTACAGATTCAACAAAACAAAATGTAGAAGACAAGTGACGGAAATTGCTAAATTCATTTCTTTCCCATCCGTCTATTCTTTCTATTGCCTTTTCTGTTTTAATCTATGCATTGGCCCCTGGTTCCACTTTATCCTTATTAGAACATAATTACTTACACACTTTCTGTTCAACTTACCTGGCGACAACTTAGCTTTAGCCTGTATTTACTGTACATTTAACACACCTTGGACTGGCATGGTTTAATTCAGTTAATCGAATTTAGACTATGTCTTGGCAAGCACACTTTTGGAATCCACTGGTGGTTATGATAAAGGATGGCTATTTTTAGCTCATACCAGCATGCTGGTGTGAGCTATTGTTACAGTGCGGCGTCTATCACTCTATCATTCTATCACTCTATCACTCTATCACTCTATCCGTCAACAATTGGTAAAACCGCTCCCACTCGCACAGTGTTTAATGGAATTTCATGAAACTTGGACACAAGAACCATTGGGTATAGGGCCATCAGAGATGGTCCGAAATTTGGGGTCAAAGGTCACTTGTGGGCCGTAATGGGCCATTTTGTGGAAATACGCAAAATGCTTCTTCTCCTACAGATTCCATGGTACAATGTTGAGGGTTTGTCACGATAGTACTATGGTAGTTTTACCTTCAGGGTGTTCATGAATTTGAGATCA
>KN882213.1:614116-650942 GCA_000934455.1 Apostichopus parvimensis
GGGGAGAAAGTTTAATAGGGTAGGTCAGTGGTATTGTTTGAGAGAGTGGATAAAATAGGATTTAAAGGGGGAAAATAGGAATTATAGCCAGTGGTGTGGCCAGGATTCTGCTAACGGAGGGGGGGGGGGGGTTATCGCCGTTTTGAGCTAGGGGTATAAATTTGTCTCTGAACCTAAAATGTTTGGCCTCATGGGCCCAAAATTGGTGGAATCTGAAAAATGGCCTGAAATTTGGTGGGCCATAAAGTTTTGTGGGCCCTACATTTTTGAGCTCGAAAAGGTATGAGCTCTGCACCATTGGTACTCTAGTTATTTATTAATTTTATTGTTGTTGTTCTTGTGTGTGTATTATTACTATAAATGGTAGTCATTTAATGGACCAGTGTACGATAACGGGCACGTATTTATAAATGGTGTTTATATATCCACTTGTGTACTTCTATTGTGTAGCATATGAACATACTGATTGTTATCCCTTAAAATTCCCTGCAGTTAAGCTGCTTTCTTGTGTTGATCATGTTCCACACTGAAAGGTTATGTCCACATGGTACTGTTCATTTCCACATTTGAATAAAATTAGGCTAATTAAAGCTTCATTACCTCCATAGAAATCTATTTTGGTGCTTAAAATTTACTTCCAGAAAATAAGAGATATCTGATGATGCTGCAGTGGAAGTCCCTATGACCTCCACAAGGGCTTATGGAAGATATTCTAGAAAACTGTAATTCATCTCTCTGACATGTTTTGTGGCTTAGAGGCACTACAAGAGAACACGAAATATCAATTAACAAATGCTAAAACTTCCCGAAACATTGCCCATGGACCCCCACCAGGGCTTTGAAATATTCTCCAGAGAAATTAAATTCCTCTCTCTCACTAGTATAGTTTTTGCTCAACTTGCTCTGAGAGAACAATAAATGCCTAAAACTTCTGCAGCTTGGGGCTTATCCCCCTTGACCCCTACTATAGGGCTCAGAGATACATTCCATAGAAGTTTAGAGTATTATAAATTATCTTTCTGACATGTAATGCTTCAGCAGCAGGGGACTTTGTCCTACCCCAGGTATTCCCAGCCAATTACAGTGTGCAAATTGCATTCTTTTTTTAAAACGTTTTGCAACTTTAATGGGCCAGTCACTGAAGTCTGTTTCAAAAAGCTATTTTTCCTGGAAATCATTCTACTCCTCCATTGAAAGTGGTGAATGTATGCTCCTGCCTGTTTTTAGCACAGTTCTTTTGAGTCATCAAATTGCTGGAAATGTATTGTTGTTCCATTGGCTGACTGCTCTAAATTGTCAGTGATACACAGGTATGCAGACACTTTAGAGGTACTCTGGTACAGCAGCAAGGTTTGACCAAAACAACAGCTTCTAATAAATATCCCACCATACAATTTTTAATGAAGAGTCTGTTGTCAAACTTTTTAGGGTAAAATACCCTCAAACAATCATGCATGGGTTTCATCAGTTAACTCAAAAATGTGTATGATGTATTGTTGGGATGAATATTAAACATAAAATTTACACCCAATCTGCAAATTCCCTTAAAACTGAACCAACTCAGCATCCCATTTTGTTCAGGATCATGCTTTTAAATCATACAGCTACTATTAAATTTCATCAAGTAAACATTTTCTGTCAATTGATGTTTTACAGATTAATTTGACAATTAATGCATTTGTATTTGAATAAAATTATAGTGATAAACTATAGAATACGAAAGGTGTAGGACTCATTCAATGATCTTTATTTTAGTGTAAGTTGACCAGACATTCGTAAGTTCCACAGAGTATCTGGGGAATAACTGTCCCTGGAAATGCACTAGGATTTTATGTCATATGCCCCAGCAATGTCTCAAAATTTGTGTAAAGGGCCTGCATAATTCCAATTGGGCTGTTCGTGTATAGACACAACATGGGCAGAAGATGTGATTGTTTACAACTACAAACATACTGTCCATTGGTGACGTACTGTGACATAGGCACAGAGATCATCGAATAACTTCATAGGTTATATTTCACATTGAAAATATCTTTTTGAATTTGGTGATGATATGGGGAAACACCCAGTTACCTTCAAGATTTCTGGCATTTAATCTTTGTATCTTCGACAAAATACTAATTGCTTTAGGATAACGTTTTCTGAACTTCAGTTGTTGTTTATCATCCACTTAAATAATGAGAGTTCCTCAAAATTCCACCCAGTCCCTTGAACCATTGTGGCTCAAACGTTTACTTCAGGATATTCCATGAGAACTCTGCCATGTGCCACCAGATCCCTGTCCATCAAATTTGAAGCTCAGAGTGCATGTGAGCTAGGCTATCCAAAAATGGACTTGATGTTAAAAATAAAAACAATAACTTTTACTGGGATATATCCATCAAGTTGCCAAGGTCTTAAAAGGTTGTTAAATTTTCTGACATCAGCAATAATCTCACAAACAACAAACACTATGGTGACACTTTTTGGTTGGACAACATGAACTTTTGGTGTCAACATGGCCAGTTAAGGGCTGGAGGGTGTACATAAACATGTCCCAGGGTTTCCTGAAAAAAATATGGTCACCTAATTTCAGTGTTGAATCAATCTGCATTGTAAGATGAGATCTTGTAGTTGATGTGTGTCATATATGTTGCTTATCCAAATAGCAACCAGTTTGCATCCTCGTTGACCTTAAATTTCTGAATATTCTACAGTATGTGATACTCATGAATACTTGTGACCAATATGTACTGCCTGGCACATATTGTGATCAAAGTTAATCACAAATATTGACTGCATGTGGGATCTCCATAAGGAATTCAGCCAGATGTAATATTGTGGACAGATTACATAATAATGGAAGTGGAAGGATGGAAAAAGGAATATTTGCAGTCAATTTTAAGAAGGAAGATGAATGTAAACCACAGTCACATTTAAAAACCTTTTACTTACAATCTAAAGTAGTCTAGTCTTTTTCTGAATGTCCTCTTTGGTTATAGATCAAGATGAATGTACAACCAGTAATGTGTGTGATAGCAGCTCATCAACATGCATGAACACCATTGGCAGCTACAGATGTATGTGTAGGTCTGGTTACACTGGTTCACCTTTCACACCTGGACAACAATCTACATGCACAGGTAAATATGGAAACATCAAATTGTCCTAATAAAATTATTAAATTCACAGCACGTACTCCCTCACCTCATATAACCTATGCATTACCGTATTAACCTCGCTCTAGCATCTGGCAATTGTCTGTATGTATGTTTGGCCATCTCCCTTCCGTAATTGCCAGCCTTTTGCGCAAGTATCGCTCTCTCTTTGCTCTTAATAAAGCTTAAGATTTTCAATCACTTCGTGTATTTTTATCGTTGTTTTTGTATTTCTATTCCATCTGTTCATCGTCCTTCACGTTTGAACTGCTTTTTGTCGATTAAACGTTCCTTCTTTAGTGTTTTTCGAACGTTTTTTGTTGGTTGCCTCGTGAACGTTGTTCACGGAGCGTGGCTAGGCCCGCACTTTAGTGTAGTGTAGCCCTAGCGTTTGTTTACTTTCAGTCAAGTAACTGCCTTGTTTAGGTTTTTTTCGTACAGCAGTCGTGTACGTTTTCATACTTCCACAGTCAAGTAACTGCCTTGTTTAGTTTTCGTACAGCAGTCGTGTACGTTTTTATACTTCCACAGTCAAGTAACTGCCTTGTTTAGTTTCGTACAGCAGTCGTGTACGCTTTTATACTTTCACAGTCAAATAACTGCCTTGATTAGTTTCATATCGTATCGTTCTACATACGAATTTCTTTAGGTTCCGTGCTGTTCTCTACTCTTAGTTCACAGCTTCAGGTTCCCTTGATTTCTCCGAAATTTTCGGGACTTCTTGAAGGATGGATAACTGCCGTTCATGCAAACAGTTCCGTCCATTCAAGGCATGGGACATGCACGAGCAGTGCCCAAAATGCCGGCCATGCGGAAGCAAGCAAACCTGCTCCATTTGCCGGGACTGGACCCAGGAACGCTGGGAGGCAATCAGTACCTGGCGGGCGGAGAAGGCCGCGGAAAAGAAAAAGAAGGCAGCTTCCTCAAAGGGGAAGAAAAAACCGCAGACAAAAGACCCCCAGGCGGCCATTCGAGATGGCATAAGCCCTCAACGTGGGGGATCAGAGGCGGCCATACGAGATGGCTTAAGCCCACTCCCGGAACGGGTATCCATACGAGATGGAACTAATTCCCGTGCGGCGTCAGTACAACCACGGCCGCGGCCCCGGGAGGGGCCATCCACATCGGGTCATGTGGAATCCACAAGCCCCCGCAGGCAGGCGGTGGCGGATCTATTTACATCCACCCCGGGGTCAGGGGACCACAACCGGAGGGATTTCTCGGGGTTCTCCCCGGAGGGTACAGGCCAGCGCCGCAGCCGGAGCAGAAGCCGTACCAAAAGCCGTAGTCGCGGTAGAAGCCAGGAGAGACACCGGCGGGTCTGGCTCTTCGCCCTCGTCCTCGAGCGGGCATTCTTCGGGGCATCGTGGAGCCAGGAAGCGTAGGAGGAGACACTCCCCGGACTCGGGACAAGCTCTCCTCTCCCAGGTCAAAGACCTACTGGGGCAACTACTTCAGAAACCGAGTCAGCCGGACCCGGAACAACAGTCCGCACCGACCATTCCACAACAACCGGTGCCACTGCCGGTGCCACTGCCGGCACCGGTAGCGGACGATCTCGCCCCTGAGGAGGCCCAGGGGGATCCCTGGGACGACTCCTCCTCGAGAGCCGACGACGCTCTGTCGATCGCGGCTAGTGCCCGCCTCCTCAGCGGAGATTCTGAGGCGGACGATGAGGAACCCCTGCGGGGTACAGAAATCTCGGCGGAAGCCTTTGAGAAGGCGACAGCAGTCCTCCGCAGGGTCCTCAGATTCGAAGAAAAGGTGGATGCGCGTGCCCAGGAGGGGCCGGCGTCCAAGCTTACGCTGAACGCGGCCACCCAAAAGCCTCGAGCCTCCATCCCAGTCGACGTCGAATGTAGAGAACGGTTCGAGGCGGTGGCGCAAGCGAAACGCTGGACGGCTTTCCAGCGAACAGCCCAGCGCACCTTCCATGTGGGGGATGAAGACTGGGAGAGTCTGTTCGCTCCGCCCCACATCCCGCCCCAAGTGAAAGAGAGACTTCGATCGGCAGGGGCCTTGGACGGGAAAGGTAAATTCAGGGGGAAGGATGCGCAAACCTTGGAATCCTCCCTGTTTGACGTAGATAGGGCCTCCCGTGCGGGAATGAAATACTCCTCGGCCTTGTTACTCTTCGCAGAGCTTCTGAACAGATCGTTCCAACAAGCACAGGCATCGGGTATCTCCCGCAAAGATACCGCCGCCATCATTGCCCTCCTGGGACCTGTCTCCAGGATGGTGCTAGACCAGTTTGCCCGCGTCTCTGTTAAAGCCACCATGACACGTCGGGAACTGGTATTGGATTCCCTCAATTGGTCGTCCCGTTCGACAGCGGACGGGTTCCGCAACTTGCCAATGCTGGGGAGTGACCTCTTCGGGGGAAAATTTGACGAAAAACTCCGAGAGGAGGCAGAGAGACTGAAATCTCTGAGAGAGGCGGACGAGCACATGTCCCGCTCGGCCTCGTCCTCCCGCCCACGATACGACCCGCGGCATAGTAGCAGTTTCAAGCAGCCGAGGTCGGGCTACAGCTGCGGCCGGGGTAATCCGCGGCCACTGCAGCACTCCGCTCCTTCACGGCTCGAGCACAGGCCGTTCCGCCCACAATACCGCGGAAGCCGCAGCCGGAGCCGCGGTAAACAGCCCTAGGGATGCCCACCCCACCATAGCACCCAACGTCAGGGTGGGGGGGCGACTGAGAGCCTTTGGGGCTCGCTGGGAAAAGATCAATCCAGGAGCCTGGGTACTGGACGTGGTGAAACGGGGCTACGCGATAGAGTTCTCGTCTACCCCCCCCCGATATGGCCTCTGGAAAACCACGCCAGTGCCCGAGATACCGGAAAAGCGGGCCGCCCTAGAGGACGAGATCGACAGCCTCCTCAAAAAGGGCGCCATTACGCGAGTCACCGCCGCAGACGCGGACGGCCCCCTCTTCCGGTCCTCGTTCTTCCTCACTCCGAAGAAGAACGGGGCTTGGAGGCCCATCCTGAACCTCAAACCGCTCAACGTGAGGTTCGTCCGACCAACGAGGTTCAGGATGGAGACCCTCTCAACAATCCTCCGCCTGCTGCGCCCGGGGATGTGGGCATCCTCCATCGATCTAAAGGATGCCTACTTACATATCCCCATCCGACGCGAGGACCAGCGCTTCCTCGCGTTCAGGTACAGAGCGACGGACTACCGCTTCACAGCGCTGCCATTTGGCCTCTCCACGTCGCCCAGGGTCTTTACCAGGGTAACAAGGGCGGTTCTGGCTAACCTCCGTCGAAGCGGGATAGTGGTGTTCGCCTACCTAGACGATTGGATAGTGCTTGGCAACTCCCAGCGAGGAGCACTCGCCAGCACAAACGCCACTGTCTCCCTCCTCACAGGGCTGGGCTGGATTATCAATGTCGAAAAATCCGCCCTCGTACCCACACAATCGATCGTGTATCTAGGGGCCCGCCTCGACTTCGTCCGCGGCAGGGTCCACCCGACGGCCGGAAGAGTGGCGAGCCTAACCAACACGGTCAGAAAAATACTAGGCAAACAGAATACCCCTGCGCTCACGTGGCAGCGCATGTTGGGGAAGATGGCGAGCTTCACGGACCTGCTGGATCTGTGCAGGCTCAGGATGCGACCTCTCCAACGGCACTTCCTCAAACACTATGCCCCAGACCGGTCGCCCCCGACGACGGTAATCCCACTAGCGTCGGGACTACGGCCGTTCCTCACATGGTGGGCGGGGTCAGACAGGATCGCGGCAGGGCGACCTTTCCGAAGCCTAGCTCCCACGACGTCGATCACGACGGATGCTTCCCTCAGCGGTTGAGGGGCTACCTGGGGCGCCCACACTGTCGCCGGCGACTGGGCGGAGCCCGAAAGGGGGCTCCATATCAACGTCCTAGAGACGGAAGCGGTCTTGAGAGCCGTACGCCATTGGGCAGCCCGCCTAGCGGGTCACACTGTCACGGTCCGTTCAGACAACACCACGACCGTGGCATACATCAATCGCCAGGGGGGCACTCGATCCCTGGCTCTCCTACACAGGACGTGGGACCTACTCGTCCTCTGCGACTCCCTTCAGATCGGCCTACGGGCGTCCCACCTGGCAGGGAAGGACAATGTGCTGGCGGAAGCACTGTCCATGGGGTATTTCGACAACGGGGAATGGGAGCTCTCCCAAACGTGGATCGACCACATGTTCCACCTGTTCGGCAGACCGTCCGTGGACATGTTTGCAACAGCCAAGAACGCCAAACTACCGACGTTCTGCTCCAGATACCACGACCCGCGGGCCTGGAGGACGGACGCTCTCGTCGTCCCGTGGGCGGGGCTCTCAATGTACGCCTTTCCCCCACTGGGGTTACTCCGCAGAGCTCTCACGACACTTCGGGAGGTAGAGGCGGACATGCTTTTGATCGCGCCTTGCTGGCCCAATCAAGCATGGTTCCCACTCCTCATCGAGTTACTGGTGGACCTACCGTTCAAATTCCCACCAACCGCCAAGCTCCTAACCCAGCGGAGCGGCCAGATTCCCCACCCCGACGTCGCGAACCTCCACCTAGCTGCGTGGAAGCTCTCCGGCTCTCGCTCCAAGCAGCGGGGTTTCCACCGGAGGTTGCGGACGTTGCAGTGGATGCCCGCCGGCAGTCCACAATTAAAACTTATGACTCTAGACTGCAACGATACTACGCTTGGGCCAGGGACAACACTATTGATCCCGTGGGGGCCACAGTAGACCAGGTGGCGACCTTCCTATTGGAGCTCTTCCGGGAAGGGAAACAAATTAACACAATCAGAAATTACCGTTCCACGATAGCGGCGGTTCACAACGGATTTTCAGATGGCTCCACAGTAGGAACCAACCCGGTCCTCCGCCAGGTCCTAACGGGAATGTTCCACAGGCGCCCGCCCAGGCGCCGCCTGGCCCCATCGTGGGCTCTTCACGAGGTCTTGACGACCCTCGCGGGCTCTCCATACGAGCCATTACACAATGCGCCACTGGACAAACTCACACACAAAACCCTGTTCCTAGTCGCGGCCGCCTCGGCTAGACGCAGAAGCTGCCTCCACGCCCTCACCCTCCAACGGGGGTTCACGAGGTTCGAGCCAGGAGGAGTCAGGTTACTGCCTGACCCACACTTCCTTCCAAAGAATCAGACAGTAACCTTCACTCCAAACGAGATCTTCCTCCCGAGTTTGTCACGGGCTTCGTCGACCGCGGAAGACAGGCGCTGGTGCCCTGTTCGAGCCCTTAAGTGGTACGTGGAAAGAACCAAGCAGCTGCGTACCTCGGACAGGCTCTTCATCTTGCCAAGGTCGCCTTACACCCCGGCCTCAAAAGACACCATTTCGCGGTGGGTGGCCGACCTCATCCGGGCCCACACGCAGCCTGGGGAACCCGTCCGGGCGCACGACGTCCGAGGCCACGCCGCATCCAGGGCGTGGTTCCGGGGGATTCCCCTGGAAGATATTATGAAAGCAGCGGCCTGGAAGACTCCGTCCTCCTTTGTCGCCTGCTATCTCACAAACACTCCTGCCACAGAAGGGGATTTTTCCCGAGCGGCCCTGGGGCCGCCGCCCGCGAGATCCTCAGCCCACCACCAGGGCTCCTGTGTCACCAATGCATAGGTTATATGAGGTGAGGGAGTACGTGCTGTGAATTCCCCAAACCTTACCCGGTTTGTGAATTAACGAGCTACGTACTCACCTCATATAACATCCCGACCCGCCTCCCACGGTGGGGGACCTCGCGGACGGAGCCATGCAACCACGTCGGATACCTTCCTCGGATGCCAGGGGAGCTGGCCTCACGAATACGACCACGTGGGGCCCATTCGTCTCCCAGGTATGACCGAGGGATTCACGGGGTCCCACCGACGACCCACCGACGACCCACTCAGGACCCACCTGTCACCTGCCGCAACCCACCAGGGTCCCTTCAGGTGGGAATTTTTTTTTTTTGGGGGGGAATGTATCCTTGGGGTTTCCGCCCTTTGGTCGGTCCTCTCCCCCCTTTCTCCGTCCGGTGCCGCACCAGTGCGGCCTGGAAATTACGGAAGGGAGATGGCCATACATACATACAGACAATTGCCAGATGCTAGAGCGAGGTTAATACGGTAATGCATAGGTTATATGAGGTGAGTACGTAGCTCGTTAATTCACAAACCGGGTAAGGTTTGGGGATTGTCAAGCAAGTCAACAAATCCCTTATTGTTCATTGTCTCAAATGATAAATTTACTGCTTATCAAATCTGATGAAATAAGCATTTGCTTCCAGTTGATGATTTACAGATGAATTTGATAATTGCATGACAAGGTAATCTTATTTCATTTTTCTCCCACACTGGTACGCAAGGGGTGTTCTTACTATTTAAAGGGGGGTTTGGGGGAGAAAATGGAAATCAAAAGTCGGTCTCAAACTTGTAGCTGAATTCCTATGTCTTACACTGATCAAAGGAATACTTTTATCCTGAAACAAATTTGAAAAATGAAATTGTTCTCTATGTTTTTCTTGAAATGCTACATTGCACATTTGACAAAAATTTAGGCAAATGAAATGCTACAGTTCCTAAATAGAAATCTATTTTGGTGCTTTCAAATGTATCTGCAAATACTGCTGTGGAAGTCCTCAGGAACCCCCACAAAGGCTTGGAAGATATTCCAGAAAATTGTAATTCAATGAGAGGTCATCAAAATTCCACGCTCCCTTGAACCATTGTGGCTCAAATGTTTACTCACACAACCCAGGATATTCCATGAAGACTGAGCCATGTGCCACCAGACCCCTGTCCTTCAAATGTGAAGCTCAGAATGCATGTGAGCTAGGCTAGCCAAAAATGGACTTGATGTTAAAATTAAAACAATAACTTAACGGGAATATATCCATCAAGTTGCCAAGGTCTGAAAAGGTTGTTAAATTTACTGACATCTGCAATAATCTCACAAACAACAAACACTATGGTGACACTATTTGGTTGGACAATATGAACTTTTGATGTCAACATGGCCAGTTAAGGGGTGGAGGTTGTACATAAACAAAAAAAATATGGTCACCTAATTTTAGTGTTGGATCAACCTGCAGTGTAAGATGAGATCTTGTAGGTGCTGTGTGTCATATTTGTTTGCATATCCAAATAGCAACCAGTTTGCATCCTCTTTGACCTTAAATTTCTGAATATACTACAGTATGTCCAATACTCAAGAATACTTCTGACCAATATCTACTGCCTGGCACATATTGTTACCAAAGTTAATTAAAAACATTGACTCCATGTGGGATCTCCGTAAGGAAATTAGCCAAATGTAATATTGTGGACAGATGACATAATGATGAAAGTGGTCATAAAGGAAAAGGAAACTTTGCAGTCAAATTTAAGAAATAAGATTCATACAAACCATGCAATCTCATTTCAAAAACTGTTATATATGATCTGAAGTAGTCTAGTTCAAACATATGCTTTTTCTGCATGGTCCTCTTATGGTTACAGATCAAGATGAATGTACATTCAGTTTTTTCAGTGATATGTGTGATAGCAGCTCATCTACATGCATGAACACCGTTGGCAGCTACAGATGTGAATGTAAATCTGGTTACACTGGTTCACCTTACACACCACCTGAAGAATCTACATGCACAGGTAAATATGGAAACATTAAATTGTATTAAGTATATTATTAATTGTCAACCAAGTCAACAAATCCCTTATTGTTCCTTGTTTCAAATTATAAAGTTTCTGCTTATCAAATCTGATCAAACAAGCATTTCCTCTAGTTGATAATTTACAGATAAATATGACAATTACATGACAAGGTAATCTTTTTCCTTTTGTTCTACACACCGGTCAGCAGGGGTGTAGATACTTTTAAAGGGAATGGAGCAGGGGAGGGATTTTGGTTAGAACGTTGAAATCAAATATTGGTCTCAAAATAGCCAAAAAAGTGTGTTCTTACAGTCATCAACAATATGAAACAAAACCAAAATTAAAAACAAAACTGTTCTCTCAGTTTTCCGTCTTCATCTACAGTATAGTGTGAAAATAACCTTACTTTTTAGCAGAGTAAAATGCAATAATCTCAGTTATTGCACTCATTTCTTTCAATTGTGGTGATGATTGCGATACACTGTTTATCTGAGAACGCATTCCCTGCAATGAACTCAGTTTAGTCTATTCATCTCAGCAGAGGTGATAAATCCATTGTTTGGTCCATGCAAGCAATAGCTGTAATCCTAGTTAATGCTATTCATCTAGTCACCAATTTGTTTTTGATCGAAGTGACATCACAAAATTCGACATATAAGTTCCAATAGCTGGAACTAACAATCCTACAAGAGAAATAATAACTCAGTATCCTACAAAATGTAAGGAAAAATAAATAACTTCTGTCTTTATTTAGTCAACAATATAGTATGAAACTGTATATTGTCCTTCTTCATTGGCTGAAATATCATAGTTCAGAAAACAAAATTGAGATATAAGAAAAGGGCTTTCCCATTCTGCCCAAGAGAAGACAATATGACCTCTGTAATAATGAGGAAAGAAATTATAACAACGATGAATTCAATATTAAAGGTTTTGAAACATCAGTAACCTTACAAAGTTTCTTTTTGTTACAGGTTAGACTTACATGAATTGGTCATTACTAGTTTCCATTTTTGCTTCATCATTTGCTTTTTAGCTCTTGAATGATTTTGATTCCTTGCCAGAGGTAAAAGTAATCTATGTGGTGTGTGTGCGTGTGTATGTATGTGACACCTGCTTGTACTTTAACTCAAAAGGCTTATGGTAAATTAACTTCATACTTTTGTGTTATTGAGTACAAGAAACCTGTTCTTTTCGGTGAAGTTCAAAGGTCATTTGAGGTCAACAGAGGTCAATCTGAAAACTTTGTAAACATGAACTCAAAAAGTACTTTGTTGAACTTCATACATGGTATGTAGATCCAGCTTGGTGAATACAAGAACCCTATTGAAGTTGGAAGAGGTCAAACATCATTTGCGATCAACAGTTGAATATTGTCTGTAACCCTTTTAAACATGCTAACTTAAAAATGAACAGTATAATTGATCTGTGAGTTCTGGATGCAATCATTTATCTTTGGTGAACATAATTTGGTCAATTCAATTCAATTCAGTTGAGTTTAGTGTTGTAAAGGCGCTTCAACAATACATCAAGTTATCCAGGAAATAAAATCTGCTTCAAAGATAATTTCGTGTTGGGTGATTAACACACTCAAGTGGCACACACTGTGGTCAACATGTTATCTCAAATGGTCTCAATATTGGCTCAAGGGGTTTACAGGTTATCTAATAATATAATAATAATAATAATCAGCAGTTATTTTTACATTGCTTCAGCAACCACAAATGTGGGAGAAACCCGCAAGGGCTATTGGATTATGGCGGGCCATCAGTCTCAAATCGTGGGGAATCGACATATACCGATTTAAATCGACATATACCAATTTCCTTCGACTTATACCAGTTTCCAGCAGCTTAAATTGACTTCTACCGATTTAAATCGACATATACCAGTTTAATTCGATGATAAGTAAAATAAATCGGTATATGTCAATTTCCTTCGACTGATACCAGTTTCCAGCAGCTTAAATTGACTTCTACCGATTTAAATCGACATATACCAGTTTAATTTGACATATCATCGATTTAAATCGACATATACCAGATTAAATCAATGTTATGTGGAATGACATCCGTATATGTCAATTTAAATCGACATATACCAATTTAGTTCGACTAATACCAGTTTAAATCGACATATACTGATTTAAATCGACATATACCAATTTAAATCGATGATATGTAAAATAAATCAGTATATGTCAATTTAAATCGACATCTACCAGTTTAAATCAATGATATGTCGAATTAAATCGGTAGAAGTCAATTTCCTTGGACTTATACCAGTTTTTAGCAACTCAAATTGACCTATACCTATTTAAATCGATATATCATCGATTTAGCTCATTAACATATTCCAAATCCCGATTTCGGTGATGATTGACATGTGAAGATACATCACCTGCAGTCACCTGACAAGGTGGGCGAATAATTAAATAGTTCCAAAATTACCAAGCTAGCAAGGGTGTTCATCATGATTATGTCAATGGTAATTATGGACAATTACTTGCAAAAAGATTTCGGTGTAATAATAAAGCTGAAAAACGCCAATGACGTGCAATTATCTTGATGCAAACTGGGCTTGTCTACTCAAACACATGGAGCTATAGTATAGGAATACTTTTAGCCAAATACACATACAACTGCATAGGCCTACAGTACATGCACAGATGCAACTATAACTACTCCAGTTACACCATAAACAAAGATGATATTGTTCTGCAGTGAGGCATACTGTAAGGTTACGTTTTACTGTAGCTAATAAATATACCCAGGGGGATTAACAATTACAGTATTGAAGCTCAAATCATGCAATCCACTGTACTCGTGTTTGTTTTCAATTGGGGTCATTTGGGGTCACCAGGGGTCAAATTGTGTAAACCTTGTAAACACAAGAATGAAAGCTTGGGAGAACCTCATATTTAGTGTGTAGAAGTACCACATTCAGTACAGAAGCCTAATGTTTTTGGTGGAAGGTCAAGGTCATTTGGGGTCACCAGGGGTCAAATTGTGAAAACTTTGTAAACAGGATATCTCAAGATGGGAAGCATGGGCAACTGTCTTGTGATATGCTACTAGTAGGTATTAAACCTTTTACCTCACACCTCCTCCAAACCAGCATACACTAAGTCATATTTAAACACGTATAAGCATTTAGATTGAGCACGTGCATGACCCTGTCTTATTACAGAGAGTAATCATGTAGTAAGAATACAAACTTGAATACAAAACTAGAAATTCAAGCATGTCGTTCAAAGACATAGTTTGTTGTTGTAGCTGTTTAAGACAGATCTCATGACAGCTAGGTATCTCTATTCCAGATAAGTGATGATGGTTGGGTTTCAGTTTGTTTTTAAAGGACATTACAAATTCTAGATTTAAGAAATGTAATAATGTTGTGCCCATGGAATGAGGCAGGTCACAAATTTAATCTAACATTCTGCTTTGGTTGTCTGACTCAGGACTAGCTTATTTGCCGTAAATATTCAATACTTCAAATAAAACTTGGATATTCCCTATTCCTAAAAATAAAACTATGCCCTTAAAAAATTACAAACAATTAGAAACAACGTAAAAACATAAATCACGTAAAACATGAAGGGAAAATCCTACACTTTAGCTGTGCAAGCCCCTTCGCATCGCTAACTTGCACTTAGCACGTTTTGTTATAAGTGAAGACAAAAAAGCGCATACTGTACATATGCACTAATGGTTACCTAAAGTATCGTATACTTCGTACACTACAGACCCTGGTGCTCTCTGTCTCTGGAAATGATCGGAAACAATTATGGAAATCTTTTTTCGCTCCCAGAGAATTCCCTCAACCCAACATGATTAATCATGATCAGTGTCATACACCACATAAAATTTCTATAACTCTACACAGTTCTGTCCAAGATTGTTGCAAAGTGGATCTCCGTAAGACTAGTCACGTTCGTAACTAATGTAATAATAATCTCTGGGCATATATTTAGTAACTTTAGTGCACACGATGTGTGCGATGTACCATGTCAGGCAACTCCAGTAGTGTAACTTGGAGAGTACTTTTGTAACCCTAATGGTCCACATTATGTTGTTTAAAGTGTGGCAATACCTCAGTTCTGTTAAAGAGCCAAAAAGTAAACGACATACAGTTCAGAAGAGCAAAACACAATGTGAACAACTGCAACCAGCAGGCCCGGCGTATAAGAAGATCTAACCAATTTCCATATGGAATAAGAGAACAGCATGATAGGCCCCTTTAAACAGACCAATTTAATATATTAAATGCCTCAATAAATGATTCTTGCTTGGTTATAAATATTATGGCCATGATCAACTTCACAGAGATCACATTTTAATTAAAGAAAAGTAAATAGAAATGATAAAGTAAATTTGTCTTACGCAGTTACCTAGTTACGTACACTTATAGAAGCACGAAATATGTTGAATAACAAATCGTAAACCTTCTCAATAGTTTCAGCTAGACTGATTAACAAAGCAAATCTTTGCGATACTCACCTGAAACGTACATAAAATGTATCTACAAATGACGGATAATATTATCACGCATCAACACTAACTCTCTCTCGTTATTTGCTTGGACTATAAAACATTACAAATATCGGCTACTTTCATCCACCTTAAAATATGACCAAACTTTTATGAGCTGACAGTGGGGTCAGAAATCACCATTATCGAATCCCCATACAAAGGTTCAATAAATACTATGTCCCTCAACAAGACACCCTCGCTTCTCGCTACTTAAATACACGTTGAGTACGATACATTTCTTAGATTTTCTTGGTTGTAAGATCAGTAAGTATCCCTGCAACCCCAAAGATACTCGATTTCCCTTTCTTAACACAAACAATTAAACCTACAAGTCATGCCAAGCACATAATCGTGTGATTAATCAACTATTCTAGTGTATTGGTCGCAACTTGCAGAAAATAGGCGATTCCCCTTATTTCTTGTCCCGTCAGAGGCAAATCTTGGTCTCCTCGTGGTGAGCTTAAAACTAATTAACAATATTATGCTACCACTCACGATGGAGCAAACATCTCCAGATTCGTGGTGCAGATTTGACAAGGTTTTATAAATAAAAAGGGGTTAGATTGTCATTGGCTGTACCCACCTGCAACTCATGGAGGCTGCACGCATCCGCTCTACACTATTTTTTGGGGATACAATTTCAGACTTTTAGGCGTCAACGATGGATAGAACTAAGGGAACGCTCAATCATACAAAGATGAAGTTCCTTGACTAATTAGCTTAAAGGAGTATGGCATTTCCATAACACTAACATGAGAGTAAAAGTATGATATGCTTAATGTTAAGGAAGGAGTGCCAGATTACCTGCACAGCCTCTGTTCATGTACAACCAAAGCCCTAATCAAAACATCCATTGGATCTAGCTAACTGTTGAATGTGTATTGTGCATTTGAGGTGAAGTAAGATGTAAGCTAAATCATTAAAGTGTCTATTATTGCATTTTCTTGGATAATGAAGGTATCTAATTATTATCTTTTGTGAAAGTGGTATTTAATAGTTCACTAAGTGAAAAAAATATCTCTTAAGCATAAATCAGCATTTCCATTAACTTTAATTAGCACCTAAAAGAACTTAAGGGGTATGGTGGACACTGATGTCTACACTGTAGGCCAACACACAACATTCATTCACATTAGAGTCAACATTATGGCATCAATTTACCAGTCTACTCTTATTGTTAATGCAATATGCTGACCTCAGATGACCGTTAAAAGACATCCTTGAAGGTAGATATTCGTTTCCATCACCACATTCTAACTTCACTGGTGTCTTGCACACTTACACACTACAGTACATTACACAGCATGCAGAATTGAAGTCAATATAGAGTCAAATTACCTGTTTATTGCAACTCAGTTTATAAAAGGACTCTACAGCTAAGGTCATTGCATGTTGGCATTAAACGACCTTTATCATTCAATGTTGAGCACTGTTTCATCACCACATCTTCAAAGATGAATATGTGTTTCAGCCAATCTAATCTGTCAATAACTAGTCCGTCCATCTGTCTATTTTACAAATGTCCTTTTCTGTCTTGATTTCTGTTTGTCTCTGAAGAAGTTTAGGAAAATCAAGTCATCATGACATTTTACTATTTATTGTTTTCTGCTTCGTCTCTTCACTTGCTCTTTTTGTAACCACACTGAGATTCTTCATCTCCAGGGATGACTTATTTTCCTTCTTCCATACCTAGACAACACTCCACCAATGATCTCTGATTGCCCATCAAACGCTGTGCTTGGGGCTATTACACAAGATGATGACTCAGTACCAATCTCCTGGACTGAACCCACTGCGACTGATGATATCTCTGTACCAGTAACAGTAGTGTCAAGTCATCAATCTGGACAGCAATTCAGTATTGGTTCAACAACTGTTACCTACACCTTCATGGATGCAGCTGGCAACTCAGCCGTGTGTAGCTTTGTAGTGTATGTGGTTGAAAGTGAGTATGTTAATACTATTGTATAGAGAGGACCTTTTGAATATGCAGAACTTGGTACTACTTCTTCATGTTGACAATTAAGTGCTCATGCAATGCTAAGGAGGTATCACGAATTAACCAATTGCTGGACACCCTCTTGACCCTGTCCATTAGTATTATACCACAGTTAAAGGTATTGAAGACTCGCCCCAAACCACGTGCGGCCATCTGAAAAAGTTACCTTTCTGTTGCTTGCAAGTGACGTTTTGTTCGTGTCGCTACAAAATGCAGACAGTACAGTTATGAAACGTTATACCTTGTTATCTTTAGCTGGACCTGAGATGTCCATCGCTGTATTGTTTGTACGCTGTGCTGTGGGTATTGACCACAGCTGTATATACTGACTGAACACTAGTGTCTAATTACCGATGGTAGCAAGCTGTGTGTGTGTATTTTCTGGGATCAATGGTGGTGTCTAACACTTCTGTTACACCTCATTCGAAACTAGGTCAGATTACCGGCATTAGACGTTTCTTTTTGCGCGAGGGCTTTGAAAAGTTTTGAGGATTTTGAAAAAATTATCCTGAAAAGTATTTCTTAATGCATTTATATCCTTCTTTCCAGAAATATTACTGATACACTGACCATGTTCAAAAGCCTTATATAAAGTACCATTTAATGCAAATATTTGAACTTGTTGAATATGCAATGGATGAACCATTAAATACACTTAAGTAGAGTTTTTACCAATTGAAGTTAACTAAGTGGGCAGTCTACAAATTAGATCCAATCATCAACATTTCATTGCTGGGACATTTTTTATAATGGTGTAATACAGATAAAAACTGGAAAGTTATTTGTACTGCATTTTGTTTTATTGAAAATAGAAGTTACAGGATAGTCCTGTATGGTGATGGGATCTTCCTATTGAGCAGCATCATCAATCGTATAGAAACCTAACTCTGAAGTCTGCATAAATTACATTTATGAACTAACAGTTTGGAAGCTGACCTAGGGGTCACTGGAATTTATTAAGCTTTGGTGATGTCACAAATTTTGAATTTGCACCGGTAAACGTTCACTGAGACACGAGAAATGAATGCGTGTTGTTTTCTGTAAAACCTCATTCTAAGGTCTATTTAACCTGAGAAATAAGACAAAAAGGTTTCTGACCTACCACTAGCAATAAATTTGAACAGAATGACTGACAGGAAAGCTGCTAAATTACAGGTGAATAGGTCATAGCTGCTAAAGCCGTAGCGACCGGTCATGAAATTGAATCAAAAAAGACTTAAAATATCGGAAAAGCACCAAAGGTTTACAAACAGTTAGACAATCTCATTCCACACATAGAAACATCCGTTAAATATCACAGTCTGCTTGAAAACGGCCGATCACAATCCATTTTACATGGCTCTGACGTTTGCGAGAGATGTTGCACTGTCATCTTTGAAATTGTAACAAGTTAGCATCATATATACAGCTCTACATCTAACACAGCATATGCGCTGGAATGCAACAACGCAGAAGCCAGTGTACATCTCTTGATCAGTTTTAGAAGATTTATAAAGATAAATTGGCTTTTGCTTAGATAATTCCATACCACAAATGAAAACATCTATCAAATTTCAATTTGCTAGAAATCGGCCCATCACAATTCAGTCCACATGGCAGCAAAGTTTGCGAGTGATGTTAGACAACCATCATTGAAATGGTAACAAAAGTTAGCATCATATCCAGCATTACATTCAACACATTTCCATAATTCGTAGGGATACGCGTAAGCCCTACATAGCAGCCGATGTACAAACACCTGGTTCGGTTGCAATTGCCCATTTCAATGATGGTGTGTATTGGGTGAGGGGATCTCAGACAAGTGCTTGGTATACTACATCACACCCCTTATTAAAACTTGAGCATGCAATTCAAGGATTGAGGGTGTGGTTACCATAACAAATTAATTTCCTTGCATGTACTTAGCGTTATACTAGTAACATTGCACTGCAGATTCCTTAGCATTCCATGAGTCAAACTATTATGATACAACAAACCCCCCTCCCCCTCCCACCCACAGGAGGTATCTGCTTGTTGTATAACTTGCATGGTAATGGATAAGTATGTGCAACTGCATATCTCTAAAACTTTCTTGCAAGAGACTGTGCATTTCAAGGTACAGAGGAGCAGAAGTAGCATGTTTGTCTTCAAGGAGCTCTAAATATTAGTAGTTGTATGGACAAGTGGTATGAGGTACAAGATCCAGTTTCTGATACATCCTGTGACAAACAAAGAATCGAATAGAAAACCACTTGTAAAGGAACTTCTCTTTTATTGGAGGAAATATCTTTTACCTGAAAGACTGATGGCCCAAAAAATAAATGTAAAAGGAACATTACGAGAGTTATATCTGCAATAAAATTAGCGAAGAGTTTAAACAATACTGAGTACTAAGCTGTTCATGCAATACATGAACACACTATACTTTTTGATAGCTGCACATTAGGAAACCTCAATATTAAACTTGTATGAAACACACAATAATACATGTTACCATTAAAAATCTTTCGAAACACTACAAAGCAACACGACAGATACAGTATAAAGACACATTTCCTATAAATGTAAGTTAAAAGGTGAAACAAAACTGAAACTGAAAGAATTGGATGACTATGACTTCTATAAACTTTTTGGTACGGCCAAAGCAAAGGCAACATTTCATGCTCAATGAACAAACACTCATGATGAAAAAAGATGTTTAGTATTAAGTTAATGTGAGTGAGTTTGATAAAACTAACTGACTTTAGCATCATACCACTGTTCTCAGCAAGCACAACAAAATGTGTATGAGGTGTCAGCAAATATGTGACAAGAAAATTCAGGGTGAAGTAACAGTGTAAAAACCTGTGCGGTAGCAAAACTTTCACAATTTCTTGACTTGTGATTTGGCAAGGACTAGCAAATTGATGTTACTTGGAAAAAATTGTATGTGAACTAACACTTTACTTTATACTCTTGACATGGAAATGACTTGATTAGAACTCTGTTGAAAAGCTTAAGCATTTCTTTCCCTACCCTCTTTCCTTACCCTCTTTCCCTACCCTCTTTGTCCCTCTACAGTTTATCTCCTAATTCTCCTCTTCCCCTGTTGGTGTTCACACTGCTCATTAACCTGTCTGTATTCTGTGTGTGTATTTGTCTGTTCTGTTACTGTTACATGTCATTTAGCCTATGAAGAAGATCCTGCTAGGGCCGAAACGTCAGGCCAACTTACTTTTATGCACAGTTTTAACTAAAGTGATTTTGTAAAGGGAGTCCTTTTATTTGTGGATCATAATTAATACCTATATCGTTCAGAAAGACAAAGAAGTTTCCTGGACCTCTTTTCCATTTTTGTTTTAACAGTAATTTTAAAGTGTCCAGGAACCATCATGGTCGATGCTGGAAATCCGGTATCTTTTATCAACCCCACATGTTTACAGACCACCAATATGCAAGTGTCATCATCTAGTTGTGTAACAGCAGGTGGAAGCACTATTTCATCAGACACTCAGGTGTCCTGTTCTTGTGTCCATTTTTCAAATGTTCAGTGTTCTTTTCAGGTGTTTGTTACTGGTAAGTCATAACTTTATTTATGGAGCCATGATTCTTAATTTCACCATTAATTGTAATAATAAACTTGGGATTTAATTCTAGCATTAGGTTCATAACCTGGCTCTTTTCTACCAATTTTTCATACTCCAAGGAGTCTTTGCCAATACCACTTTGGTGAATCCCCTCAGGATGGGTTTCGACAGCATTTTTCAGGCAGGATGGATATAGTATTTATTTAAGTTGAATATGACAACATGGTGAAACTTTCTATTTTAAACAGATTGTTTGCTTAAATATATTCCTGTAGGAATTGCACAACATTGTTTTTGAATATTAATTGTCTCATTGGTTTAATGCTGTAAGTTGTTTGCACTGTTGTCTCAATAAAATCAACAACTAGTGTTCAAAAACAATTAGGGCTCCAAGTACATCAACACTACATTAAAACAAAAAGTGACTGATTTGAGTATGGTTGGAGACAAGGACATCACAATAGAGTATGCACATTGTAAAGCATGGACATTGGCAATCTTGCAATTCCTACAAAGCAGTAAGTTGCATGAAAATGAGGGCCACAAAGCTCAGTGTAGTATGTGGCCCAAACAGATGTCCATGTGAAACCCACACTACTGTAAGTGGTACTCACTTTTGCAAAGGAAACCTGCTTTTGATACACCCATTCAGAATGTTTCTCCTTAGTTTTGTAATTTGTACCAATTCTACCATTGTTGTTAAATGGAATGGAATGCAATGTTGAATCTGTGTCACTGGTTTTATATACTAAGATGTATTTTACAGCACTTGACACAACTTAGTGAAGCCCTCTATATTCTTCTTCCTTAGCATGCAATGAACAAGAACTGTAGAATGGGTTGGGTTGATGTTTGGTACAGTAATATCACAAGCATATTCATTTGGGGAAGTAAAAGAGCCTTTGAAATTGAATATTTGCAACCATACCTTGTTTCGAAGTAGACCATGTCAACATTTTCAGTGTCCTATTAATTTTCTTCAATATATATTCATTAGGAAGAGGGCAAAATGATATTTGGGGACAACTCAGCTCATAAACACAAGCGCCTTCTCTACCTGTTACCTAGGAATATTCTTATTTTGCTATCCAACACTGTTATTCTAACATACCTATCGTACTATGATATTATTTGGGGCAGTACCTATGCTTCTAGAATTCCGTTTTTAATCAAGATTATATTCATCATTCAACTCCACTCTTTGTTAAAGTGAACACCCTTTCATTATATGATATAAATTGTTATCACACTGGTATTTTTATTGCCAGCTGGTTACGAGCTACTCTTTCTTCCATGTAAAATAGTTAAACTATGGAATTCACCCCCCCCCCCCCAATAACGTGATTAAATGTCTCTCAAATATAACTTTTAAAATATGCCCTTAAACAATATCTTATTGAAAAACATCTGTGACTAACAGTTCCTTGGTTCCTTGGTTCTGTTATAGCCTTAAATAGCTAGCTGTGACCCCTTTCTTTGCATTTTTTCCCTCTCTCTCATTTCCTTGTTTCATATTTACACATATTTGTATTTTTTAAAGGGGTTTTCATGTTTATAAGCATCTCCAAGCTGCTTGTGGGCATTCTTCAGTCTCTTCCTCTTTAAAGTCATCAAGTTGAGTGTATTATTATGTTGTTTTTTTCAAAAGTGATTGAAATAAAGTTTTGAATGAATGAAAATGAATTTAAACACATTTTTAAGAAGCTACCTGATCAGTTGTTGTTAAGTTGTGTTAAACAAAGACATTCAGTTTGTCATTGTAGTGATTTATAAAAATATGGTTTTCTAATGAACCAATGTTTATGGTAGCATTCACTGCACAGTATATGCATTACAGTACTGTGACTACTGTTAAGTCAGTCTGTAACACAAAACTGTAGAGTACAACAGTAGGTTACTAGAGTATAACAGTAGGTTACTAATTTTATGTTTTATATGAAAACTTTTATATGACTTTAACTCACTTGTTGTTTAATGTTGCAACTGTCATGTTTGCAATGTTTGCCTCTGAATGTAAGGGAAAAATACAATACAAGACTTGAGTACCGGTACCTTTGATTCAAAAGGTGAAATTAACGATATTGTTATAATGCATTATGCTTTAGAGTAAAGGAGATATCTGCACCTAGTCATGTCTTTTCAAATATCGATCAGTATGGTCCGATTTAGATATACGTAAAGCTTAAAATATTACAGACATTGGTACAACACTAAAATGTGATGTTTATAAATAAGTGGGTGTGGTTTAATTTGAAAGCAATGTGCAATTATCAATTAAAACAAACATTTCAAATGTAGCTTAAATTGGTTGAACAGTCTCAACATTCTGGTCATTTCTTTGGTTCTATTTTTCATGTTTAATAATCCGTAGCATAAGGAACCTCAGTGCAAATTTGCATTTCTGATTGTACCCTGTGTATAACTTACTCATACTTAATTTGCACATACATTTGCTAATAGCATTAATTAATTTGCTACTATATCTTTATTACTATTGGTGTCTTCTTTTCAGGTTTACCTATCACCATCCAGTGTCCTAATCCTATGATGGTTACTTTTGGTAGCCGTCTGCAGTATGCTACTCCATCTTGTAACAGAAATGGTAATATGGGATCATCTGTTACTTGCTCACATCCAGCAGGATTTACTCTAACTGATGATATTGATGTTACATGTACATGTAACAGCTATCAAGCATACAGTTGCAGTTTCCATGTGACAGTCACAGGTAGGTTTTAAAACATTGCAATTAATCAACAACTTTAAACATCTTATATTTTTAGAGTATACAGGCATGCAAAGTATACAGCCAGTTTTTGTGGGTCATTGTGTTGTACATGTGTCATAGATGAGATGCATAATAGCCATTCTTCCATTTTTTAAAGTTTGTTAATTATATATTCAAATTTGTTATAAATCTATCAAGGGTAGTAAGAACAACTGTTGTTTATACTACAGTTCATGAATAATAAAATTAAGAGAAAGGTCAGTTACATTTGGCATATTGATATATGCTGGGTAAGAGTTTTGATATCTATAACACTGAGGAGACCATCCCAATACAAACTGGAAAATTTAGAAATGTATTACTTTACTGCAATTTTACATTCATTGTGAAGAATTCTTTCTTAATCACAATCAATTGACCCTTTGATCTTCTTTAAAATAAAGCTTTTGGTGAATTTCAAAACATGATATAAAGGTCCAGATAGTAAAATACTGAAATTCTAAATGTTGCGTATAATCAGGAATTATTGTCCAAAGTTTGGTTGCAATGAACTCCTTCACCTCTAAATGTTTCTTTGATCAACATGCAGGTCCTTTTTTTTATGATAGTGTTAGCTAGGTCATGTAGATCAGATAAATGTATGAACACAAGCACTGGAATAAAATAAATTTACTAATTTTACATGAGGAGCAATGGTTACTCAAAGTGGTGAATAAAGTCTAAAAGCTTAATAGCTTTTACATGTTGTGATTAATCAGAAAATACATTGGTTGATATAAATTGTACTTGGTTTGAATGGCAGGGGAGAAGCAAAGGGTCACTCAGATTGGCAAACAGTCCAAAAGCTTAACAGCTTTTGCATGTGTTAAATACTGAGGAAATACCTTGGTTGATATTAAGTGTACTTGGTTTGAGGGCCATGGGTTTTTGTTGTTGTTGTTAAGAAGCTAACTGATCACTGGCAGGTCCATGACCAAATCTAAAATTGTGTTAAAGATATGTTATTGTATTATGTCCTATTATTGACAGGTATGCTACCACCCCCTTGTTCTCTGATTCTCTAGATCTAATGTTAATTTGTAATTAAACAATATGCCTTGATTAAATTCATTTGATCTCAAAGCTGTGAGATAACTGAGGATAGAGATACTGAAATTTAAATTTTCAGCTGAATACTATTAGTGCCAGCAAAATAAACCTATCATTCCAGACTGCATTGACTTTGTATTTTCACCTATTTTACAAGATTTCTGTAATATTATTGACAGAGTTTGTACTGTACCTGTTGGCCTCATTCAGACATTTGTATACTATTGTTGTGCAATGAATCTGAATGGAGCCATGAATACTAAGTAAGGGTGTGACCTAACGGATATTTCGCTAACCGTTTAACCGGATCGCCGCCGGTCCGGTTAAACGTTTAAACGCCGTTTTCCGATCCCGGCTTTTTCGACGCACCGTCACTCGACTTTTAATGAAAATAGGACATTATGAGTACAATAATTAAGGGTTTTTTCCAACAGGTAGCAATTCAGGCAACAAGACGACGATCAATGTATGTTAATTACTAATTAGGCCCAATAATATTGCGAACATTTCGTGTAATAATTGCTGAAAAGAATAACATGCATGATCAGTATTCGTGGTCTTCAGAAGTTCAGATCACTGAATTTATATAACTCGGCCTTCGGCAACATCGTAACTTTTGAAAAAAACAATATATTTGTCTATCTATCACAAGATTTTAAACAAAAACTCGCCTAACTTAGCAAACTTACCCACCTTTCCTGCTTACTCGTTAAAAGTCATGTTTAGAAAACAAATTACGCACGCACGTGTTGTGCGATGGGTTGTAAAAATCTACTTATGTTCTGTGACCAATGTCAGTGGGAATTATGTGTGTAAAAACTTGGGTTTTTCCACGTGTTATATATATAGAAGTTTTACGTAAGCGGAGCGAATTTTGGGGCGGCTCGTTGATTGTGAGGAAGCACTTATCTAAGCATCAATATTTGTGAAAAATATCGTAAGGTTTTTCAGATATTCTCTTTGAATGTCCCCTCCATATATCTCTCTTTCTCTGTCCACTCAAAGCTCGACATTTACGCTAATTCTGTTAGGGGAAAAATTATCGTAATTATCGAAATATCGCGATAATTTTTGAACTATTTATCGTGACGGTAAAAAGCTAATATCGCCCGCAATGCATGCACAGTATAATGACATGTGTGCAAAAATGGCTGTACATGTGCAGACCTGAGAGAGCAAACTGGCCTTGTGTTGTTAATGTTATTACGGTACTTTCTAGAACGACCATTTGCGTCTTTTGGGGTCAACATACTTTCACACAGGATTTTTAACCATGCCATTGATCGATGTACATGTACGGGTGATATATGTCGCAAATATACACTGAGAAAACGAATTGACGACACTATCATGAGTTCATGACTATTGGCCTACTACTATAATTATATTGAACACATTATTCATGCCTAAAACATCGTTTTTCTGTTTTTTATTGATAGTTTGCAGTACATTACTCAGTTCTTTACATATAATTTTAATGTTTAAAATGTATTTGAAATTTTTAAAAAATATTTCCGTTTATACAGTTTGTGATTTTCTAAACGGATAGTGCATTTGCGGCCGGTTAAACGGTTAACCGTTTAAACGGTCACACCCTTAATACTAAGTACTTCAACCAGGACAGAAGCAAGATGAAAACTTGATGTAAATGGAATACCAACATCATGCACTCAAGATGTATGAAGCAGCTCTCAATAAATGTCAAATTTGTAATTTATTCCTATACACTGTAGTTCTGAGACTTTCATAATACCTGTTCAGCTCTTATGATTACCAATGTATGTGTGTTTGTTTTGGCTGTAGGTGCTCCAGCCACTATTCTGTGTCCAGATGACTTGACTGTACAAGTTAATAGGGAGGTGATCTATTCAAATCCGCCCTGTATCAGCAAAGTCGGCAGTTCTACTTCTCAATCATCCTGCAGCCCTGGGGATGGTTCAACAATTATGTCAGATGTTGAAGTAACCTGTACCTGTAACAGTTACCAAAATGTTCAATGTAGTTTTATGGTTAAAGTTGAAGGTGAGTAAATCGGTAGCAAAGGTTTTCTAACTTAGAAGTGTTTTTGGTCCTTCAGTGATGTAATCATCTGTTCTATTAGATTCTCTGGAGAATCAACTTCTTCCAGACTTGTAAATCAATTATCTTATAAGGTAGACTATCCTTTAGAAATGTTATTCATCATCCTATCTGTCACAGAGGTTCAGGTATTCTAGAAAGTTATGCAAGATGTAATGTGTTATTGCTTTATTTTACGGACATAAGTTTCATGTGATAATATGAAATAGATCTATTTATTCTCTTAAGCTATTTTTAATACGTCTTGTACAGCAACCCTGTAGATATATTCTCCAAATTTGTAGGCAATCCATGTATGGGAGCAACTTACTCCCTCTTGCATACTTTCTCATGAACAAGAAATTGTATGTTCTATTATAATTAACCATTACAGAAGGAAAACATTTAAAATGCTGCAGATATTCATTATTGATGGACATTTGTAGATAAAGCTTAAAAATTCCCAACTATATATGGAGCAACTTAATAATAATATATTTAGGGTTAAGCTATAGTTCCACTAAGAAGGAAACTGTAAATAGCATCCCATAATAATAATTTATTTTGAACTGAGGGCCTACTTCTGTAGGTAGTTATACAATCATTGGTTTTCTGAATTCTGCTCCCTCACCTGCTGCTGCCAAGAATTCATTTTGTAGTTTTTCATCTTCTTTCTTGAACTGCAGCAAATAATTACTGATTTCATAAAGAACTTATAATTCACCAATTTGGCCAGAATATTAAAGAGGGGTTATTCAGTATTAAACAGGAGTTACAATTTTTGTTAACATAAGTAACTATTAATGTTTAACAGTTACTTTCTGCTGATATATTGTGAAAACAGAAAGTCTGTTAATATTTTTCAATTAATTTTGTTTGCAATGGAATTTGTCTAATACTCAGTAACATAAATATGTATATATTTGATGAAAACACCTCATTATAAATACAAACCATTTGTCAGTACAAGATTATACTTGTACAATGGTACTGTGATGCAGTGGGTTGCTTTGGTGTCTGAATTTCAATTGAAATGTGTACAAATGCAGTTTCTCTGTCATTCGACCAGTGAGATTCTAGCTTCTATTTGTAAATATAATACTGCAGTTGACTGGACAAGATGCCATTTTTCTCTCTTTTTATCCTTCTAGCTTATGTGGATTGTCCCGAATTTATGACTTTATATGCCGGTGACCAGCTGTCATTTACCAATCCTTCCTGTATGTTAATGGGGATCTCATCTCCTTCTACATGTGATCCTCAATCTGGATTCAGGGTGTTATCACAGCAGCAGCAGGTTACTTGTACTTGTGACAACTATCCTGATACACAGTGCACTTTTCAGATCTTCACTCAGAGTAAGTTCAAGAATTCTTTCTCACTGACAAAATTAAGTTACCTTGGTTTTGCCATATTATATTACTTATAGCAGTGCAGTATTGGGAGTACAGCCACTGTAAACCAATGCTATCGAACATAATTTAGGTACAATATAATTAGAAGTTGGATACTTCACAGGTCTGACAAGACTTTATGCATATGTTTAGTAAACAATGTATAATTCATGTGGCACCAATCACCAGTTGTAATGACACTATACCAGCAATTGTGTCCTCAGCTAATGGCTCAAAATACTACAAATAATAACTGCATTGAGCTTAACAACGATTGCAAATTATATGTATGGTCACTATATATATCAGAAAATACATTTGACCTCAACTTTAAGTGAAATTTAAAATTATAAGAATAATGAAAAATAATGAATAATAAAAAATAATGATTGTTTTTGCTTCTGTCAGTGGCTAGTTGATGTGAAAAACAAAGCCCATTTTGTGGTCTACCTAAATCAGTGCCCAAATCCACTCATTAAAGAATACCCTGTGAAACAATGTTTTTAAACAGGACAAGGTAATCTGATATTGATGTATGATATGTTCAATTCATATCACTAGACCTATCTATATATTACCAAGGTCAAGGGACATCAGCACCTTACCCATTACATCATGGGCATGATAGATTAGTTCTTGAATCAAGACATGTCTTAGTCTTGGCCAAGTCGTTTGTGGTACACTTTTGCTTGCGTGCAAACTGTACATGCCTCAGAGTCTGTTTCTGTCTACTACGAATGTGCTTGCCCCCTGTATTTTACATGCCCCAGGAACTGTCCGATACAAACGTCTTTCTACAAAGAGAGGCGTGAACTTATGCAAACCACAAAATCTTTATTCATTATTATAAAATTGCGTGTCATGCGAGATCATGTTTCTTTCACAACAATTAGCGACCATCTCACATTATTCAAACCAATATAAGGCCAAGTGACTTTTCACTGCGGGAGGCAGGGCTTGAATAAGCACTTTGGGGAAATAGGCCCAATTGGCAAACCTGATTGGCTTCTTCGCTTTTCTGAAGCAAATCTGCCAAAATCAAAGGAAAACATAAGATAGCTTTGGAGAAATGTGCAAGATCCTAGTATGAATCGAAAGCTTTGCCGCGGGCGTTTTCTGGTCAGTACAGCAAATATATACGGGAAACTAGCTTTGTGACAAAGAAAAGTTTACTAGACTGTTCATACAAGGGTATCAACAAGACTAGACATGTCTGTACAAAGGGAGCAGGGGTTCTGAAGGCTTAAAACAAAGTAACACAATAACATTACCATTTCGGGAAGACTACTAAATTCCATGTTTTGTTCAAAGTATAATTTGAAATATGTGCACGCATCATTAAAATGTTGTATCTGTTACAGACCAAAAGTAGGCATCTCATATAAAACAATTAGTATGGCAATTAGTATTATCCCTTAGTCCCTATTTTATACTATTCCAAAACTAGTTGATGAATTTATGAAAATGGACAATTTTGCAAGTAGGAGTAAACATGGTGTGTCAATGAAATACTACTTAGTTTATATGATGAAACTGGAGATTTATTTCTATAATAATAAGTCGAATTAACTGGCTCTTCAAGTGAACTGAAGTTCATTGAACACATTTCCATGTTGGCAACACTGTTATCACTCTGACCACTTCAGTTTAAATCTTTGGAGTTGTTTTTCACAATAATTTGAATAAGAGCCATCACATCACCCAGATGTGATCAATTAATCTTCATCTGAGCAACATTTGTAAAATATGTCCATAAATACGATGACACTTGTTACACTGTTGTTCTCATGTGTTTCACTAAATGGTACCATTATGAGCCATGAATGCAATCTGAATCTTTTATAGAGTTACAACATATTAAGGCAATGGGACTTGTTTTGAAGAAGAATTGTCATAGCCATAAATCTCCTTTACTTAAGAATCTAAGCTGGTACTGGTGTCTGGAAGTGTTGTCGTTTATATTAGACACCTGGTTGTTACAAATCATTGATTTAGTCCCCAACATATGTATTTAACATTGTTCTTACTCTACACATACTCCTCCTCAGAAACATGATTATTGGAACTGGCTGCTGAGCCTAATCTAAATATTTGACATAAATTTGCTAAATGAAAGTGTATGAAGGACCCTCTGTTTATTTTAATGGAGGCTTTCTTGTGTTAACTATTTACGTTTTCAATGAGTGTAAATGAAGCACACACAATTTTTCATCTTTGTTTCAGAAAGCATACTCACTTTAATTGAAATGTGTAAGTTGTATTTTAATACCACAGAATCTCCTCTCAGACAGGCAGTTTTGTAATAAACTGTCACAGACACTTTCACATACTGATTATGTTGCGTGATACACCTAAAATTGCTAAGACACTTCTTTCTTTTTTTCACTAGTGGATTGTGCACTCACCACCAATTCTCCTCCCTGCAATGAAAACTGCTATTGTGAAGAGGCCACGTCATGCACCAACCAACCCAGTGTTTGTTACAGTGAATGCAGATTATTTGGTTGTCCAGTTAGTAAGTGCATTACTTGGCTAATAGCAGGCAGTGTTTTGTTTATATTTCAACATATTGAATTATCTTATCATCAAGCTTTGCTTTCCATTGGGGTGAAATCTAGTAAATCAAGAAACATTGAAACCATATCATAGTGTTACTGTACAACATTCATATCCAGATTTGTCTAGCTTTGATACTCATGAATAATGTATGAACTGGCCCTGCCTTAATGTCTGATTAACAAGGTTGTGAAACTTATTGTTTGGTTCTTCAAACCCTACAAACTATTTGATAAGAACATTTTTTCAGATTAATAACAGGAGACCATTAAACACTGAATATTTATGTATTCTTTGTATGATCTCAAAGGTTTTATTTTCAAAGTAATGACTTTAGGCATAATGTTTGGTGGTAGTAATGTGTGTTTATAAATCTAGTTACAGTATATTCAGCTTTAAAAGCTGTTGACAATGTTAGCTCCTCTGTGCAGGTGTAAATGAACTTAATTTTCATCCATTGTTATATAACTTCTATTAATATGACTCAACCAAACCATGTTCTTCTAACTTGATATCAGCAACAGAGCGACATTGGATAAAATTCAACACCACTTGTCCTTGACAAATTTGCAATCCATTGTAAATATGATAATTTTTAGCTATGAATGTCTTTATTTCATGTATTACCCAATGATATGTTCCTAGGAAAGGACCTGGAAGAAATGGTCAAAACTGCAATGTCACATGATCATTCTTTTCCCTGCTTGTTTTCCTGTTCACATTCTATAAACACATCTTGGATGTTACTATAGCAATTATCTTACTGTGATTGATACTACTGAAATGTACATCATCAATGAATTCACACCTAGCCAGGGACCTTGATTTATGTGATATGCAGGTGTCCTTAGACTAGAGTGTTTTATTATCTGTTTGGGTGAATTAGAGCTGCTTTCAAGTTATCAAGTTGCTTCCAATGTCACAAATGGGGAAGTATAATTTTTTTAAATATTTTTTCATATTGGTTTTGTGTTTCATTATTCTGAAGAAGTGGTGCAAATGTTCTGTGTGTTAGAATAAGTCGTGCAGCCACTTTAATTAATGTGCCTTGGATGTTTAAAGGGTCATTCTCAAAACTTAAAAGTGATATGGAAATACATCCTGACAGAAAGCCATGTTTTTTTTTAATGGTATTATAACTAAATATCAAATTAATGTAGTGTCTTAGTGAGCTTCCTTCTTAATTGTCATAATTTAATCACAACCTCAGAATTTTCTGTAACAGTGTTTCCACAGGGAACTAACTGTAATGAAAGTGCTAACCCATTAAGACTTTGGAAGTGGTAACATATTAACCACATAAAAACTGTTCAATTAAACAAGAAATAGGTTTTGTTTTCAATCATAATTTGAAGCCTATACAATCACAGTGGTATGAATGTATGTCAATGAGTTTTTATAGTTTGTAAACTATAGTGATATTTGAATGGAAATTAAGAATATTTCATGAACAAGAATCTCACAGGTGTTGCTTGATATCATTTTGTGTGCAGGTCATTGAATATTTTACCCACAAATGGTTCACAAAAAATACAGAAAACATATATCATATGACCCTTCTCTTGTCTAATCTATAAACTAATGAAGACCTTACATATGTGAAAAGGCTCAACAAGCATGAACCTCAAGATGACATGAAGGATTAGGTTAGAAAGTAAAGTTGTTGTTGTTGTTCAAAGGACATTCAAGGTTTAATAAAGTAAAATTTGGAAGCCTTCTAAAACTTGGAAGAATGTCACAAGGCAGCCTAGCGTGGCTTTGAACTTGGTTCTCATAGCTGACTTGTCGGAGTTCATTGGAATTGTTGTTGGTCTGAGTGGTCTCAGTTATAAAATCATTTATAGAGAACACAAACCTGTTAATTAACCAACTGCTTGTCCTGCTAAGGAAATTTGATAGTCATATATTATTGAATACTCTTGTTGCAAGTTTTCAGGATGCTAATCATCAATTGCTTGAAGTAACTTGAAATAATGGAAACTGAGTTATTTTCATTATGTGCAACCTTTTGTTGCACTCTTATGGCATTGGTCCAATAGCACAAATGAAAATGTTTCTAGATTTATTTGACAACAGTGGACCATGTCTCTGTATTATAAGACAATAGATCTCTAAAGTGTCTGTTTGTATTAGAGTGAAGGTTTACTATTAGATGAATTACAACAATACTCTGTTTAATAGTCACTATTGTCTTTGAACATAATTGAACTCATCATAGATGAAATGAAGTTAACACTTTCTGTAACTTCATGGTTGTATCTTTCAGATATTACAAGTGAAAGTTTATCTCAGGTAAACCCACATTCATCTGTTGAGGTCAAGTGTATCTTAGAAGGATCCACTGCTGTTGTTAATAGCCTGGAAATCAGACTATCTAGATCAGAGGAGAGACTAGATGAAGTTGGAATTAATCAACTGAATGCTGTTGAAATCCCTTCTAACAGAAGAGAATTTACTTACAGAGTGATGAATGTGTCCCAAGATGATCAGTTTTTCTGTACCCTATTTAGGGTTCTTGATGCAATTGGAGCAGTTAGTGTCACAGAATTTGTGTATAGTAAGTTCTGTTTGTAATTCAAAGTGGAATCTGATTATCTTTTATTTCATTATTAGTTGAAAACTGTACTTCGTAAAAGAGTCACAGACTGGCAAAATCAGATATATCTGGTTAAAAAAACAATTATGTATCAGCGGTCAATTTATAGCCATAGAGCCATAACAGCACTGGCAACAACAATGGTCAAAGTTTTAGCTTGTGTCTAATATGCAATTAACCTTTTCTTATTTTTGCAAGATGTCATTAGTCTATTGGCATCATTCTATACAAGATAAAGGGATAAAGCATAATCTGATGTGCTACTTGAAAATGGTGGAAATCTCTTAAGTGTGTGTTAAATCAGGGCAAGTAATATAAAGTGATATTACAGTGAGTCCTTCAACACCTAACTGACAGTTCTCTTCAAGCTTCCCTTTACCCTCCTACTGTCCATTTCTCCCCTATCAAACTAAATCAACTGCCATTATCAATTGTCTGTGTTCTTGTGTCATAGCTAGCTAAGTTTAATGCATAGCCAAGTTTTGATCAAACAGTTAAATTTAAGTACCAAATTATAGAGCTAAGCTGTAGTAACCATCTGTTAAACACTATCACATATATGGCTATATACCAGTTTTCCATATACTCCTACATCAGCTACTGGACACATTGGTTTGGTTTTAATCTTCCTCCCTTTGTTTTCATTTCTCCATAAAAGAAGAATATTATTGGTTAGAAATACCTCTACCTGTTCAAAATACTTTGTAAACTAAACAGGAACAAATAAAAAGTTTACCACAATACTAATATACAAGTTAAATAAATGATAATTGCTTTCCAAACAAATACTAAGTTCAAAAGTGACAAACATGTTGCTTTATGTAAATATAGAATATTTATTTTGCCCTACAAGCCAGTGCTGTATGCTCCTCTCATCACTACCATCTCATAACTATGCCTAGGTGTGCTGATGAACAGTAAATAGTAACCTTTGTGTTATCTAGACTACTTTGGCTATCACCGTGGGATCCATCTTTGACTAGCTGCTTGACAAATAATGATGGTGATGTTATGTACTTGGCAGTTTGAGGGCTTCTAGTCATTTTACATCCACCTTCTTTGCAAGGAATAACCATGACCATTTATTTAAATAAGGGAAATCTTGTCTGTTTTATACTCTTGACAGCCTTGTGATAGTTACATGAACATAAAATAATACTTTTTACTCACCAAACTTTAACCAAGATAGTGTGTAGCATTCATTCCCTTTTGAAAGGACTCACAATACCTCACTTGCCATGATACCATCATTATCACACACTTACAGTGTCAGTGTCAGGAGGATGTGGTTGAGCGTTGATCCAGTTGTTTCTTTTCATTCCCAGGTTCTATTTTGTGTGAATATTCTAAATATGAATAATTTTGGCATATGAATGTTTATAACGTAATATTTCTTGCTATGGTATACTAGGGTTACCATCCATCAGTGACCCACCTACAGAGGTCACCAGGACTACTACATCAGTAACCATTACATGGAGACCCTGGAATGAAGAGACTGATGTTGGTGATCCTCCTGTCGTAGCGTACATTCCATACTACAAGATGGATCTATCTCAGGATTGGATGAGTGGATCAAGGATCCAGGCTGACCAAACATTGGAATATAAAGCATCAAGTCTGGAGACAGATAGAAGCTATACATTTAGTGTAGCAGCCGTCAGGGAAGGGGAGGGTGGAGAGGGACCCAGAGGTCCAGCAGTAACCATCAAGACACTCTGTATTGGTAAGTATATTACAGGAAGTATTCTGTTGAATGCCACTGCTGCAAAATCAACATTAAGTACTTTACTATTAAGTTCAAACAGAAATGCTTTAATTTGGCCAAAAATCTGGATATATGTGGATGTTCATCATGCATTCCAATTATTTTTGATATATTTAGGCTTTTTAAACATCCAGACATACGTATTAACCATTTTAAATACTGCTTGTTGCAATTATGTACACTGAGGAGGATAGTTCCTTAATATGTACATGTAACTTTCAAGGTGAGAAAGACACATCACTTCCAAATGTTGTTTTCTACAGATGTCATTCCACAGATGGTCAAAACAACTTTAAGTGCTAGAAATGATGTGACTGTGACATGGCAGGTAAGATAGCTTGACAATGTTTGGCTTTTTGTGTTGATATTAAGGGGTGTTAATCAGTGTGAAACTATTCTGGGAGAGTTAGGAGATAAAATTTAATAGGAGACTAATTTCAAGTAAACCTTCTCATTCTCAGCATGAATAACAGAAGAAACACTTAAGTGTTCTTCTTGCAAGTGTAGATTGTTTTTTCTACCTCTTTGTTATTCAACTGGTCTAACAGATAAAGTTAAATGTTATTTTTTTAATGTGTACTGTTATTGTCAACACTTGGCATGGTGTAGAACAAGTAAAGTTATATATAAGTGATGGTTCATGTTAGTTTGAAAGAAAGGTTAAATAGGGGTTAAATAAAGTAAGTGCCATGTGCTGAAATGTACCAGTTATTAATTTGCCAGCTCATAGCCAAATATAAACAAATAGGCTAAGCACCAGAAATATAATTTTCAGTGTGCATTACATAAAGGAATGTATATGTGTACCTACTAAAGCTGGAATGTGTTGCATTTTGTACAACTTGAATTACATAGACTGCAATGTAGCACTATTGACAGCCAGTGAACTATGCAGTGTAGTGAATAGAATTTTAATAACACTCGCCGAATAGCGAGTAATTTTTTAATAAAGAAATGTCCCTCATAGGTTCAGTTATGTCACTGGCTTCAGCAGACCTTTCTTGTGAGAGATGGTCATTCCCCTTATCTTAGCTACATCAGTGAAAATCTCAGAACACAACATTTCTCAATATATATCTATTAATAAACTAAAAAAATTTGAACAAGTTTTCTCTCCATCTGTATGTTGCAGTATCTAATTTCTTTTCAAGCTATAACTATAGACTTTCATGGAGGTCTCCTCAACAAATCAGTCAAACTTTGTCCTACAAATTGTAAATGTAATGCTTTATTATTTTCTTGCAAACCTTAATTTGTAGTGTGTGCTTTTACTTTATGTTTACTTGTGTGATTTCAGTGTCCATAGTAAAAACGATGTCATTAGGCTCATGTAGATACTTAATAGTAGAACATAGATGATGATGGTGTTGGTGGTGGTGGTGGAGATGATGGTGATCATGATGATGGTGGTGGTGGTGGTGATGATGGTGATCATGGTGATGATGATGATGATCATGGTGATGGTGATAGTGGTGCATGGTGATGGTGATAGTGGTGGTGGTGGTGGTGGTGGAGATGATGGTGATCATGGTGATGATGATGATGATGATGATGGTGGTGGTGGTGGTGGAGATGATGGTGATCATGATGATGGTGGTGGTGGTGGTGGTGGTGGTGGTGGTGGTAGTGGTGGTGGAGATGATGGTGATCATGGTGATGATGACGATGTGTAACACATGGTGGTGGTGATGGTGATGGTGTTGGTGGAGATAATGGTGATCATGGTGATGATGATGGTGATGATGATGGTGGTGGTGGTGGTGATGATGGTGATGATAGTCATGATGGTGATGATCATG